>CM038227.1:35482842-36029107 GCA_021442155.1 Cymbidium sinense
ATAAAATCCTCTAAGACATGGCCTAACATGCTATGGTAGTGGCAATATCTAGGATCATCGTTCTTGCCCACTTCCTCTGACATCTTAGGCTATAGTAACTAAAAGTCAAGTTTTTTTAAGAGACTCTTTAAAGATTTTCCTAACTACTTCCTCTTGAATGAATATGACTTATTCAATCTATCGGCAAGAGTATGTGAAAAGTAGCTACCTGGCGATGGATATGAATACCGCTGTTGGGTAGGCTACTGAGGTGGTGGAAATGGTCTTTGTGGTGGCTGGGGTGGCTGATATGATGGCCAAGGTGGTGGAAGAGGAGGTGAAAAAGGAGGTTACTGAGCTCGTAGTCTCTCATACTGAACTCTGGCTGGCTGCTTCCCTCTGTCCAATGACACAACTGTCCCTGGCTTCTTCTCAAACACCTTCTATGGCTTGGGCCTAGATGATTGGTCGGGAAAGGGCAACTGTTTGGCTTCTTATTGTAAGCTAGCTGCCTTGTTGATTAATTTCTTGTTAAACATGAAGGCGATCGGGCCATGGATATTCTTGAGAAGAATCTTAATGGCATGTTGTTCAGACAACTATGGTTCACATTTCATGCTCAGAATGTGCCACTTGAGAATGTAATCAACAAGAGACTTGTTGAGTTTCTATTTCTCTACAATGATGTCGCCTACAATCACCCTCTGCTGAGCTCCAGTAAACCTCTTGATGAATAGGTGCTCCAACTCAGGAAAAGTCTTCACCGAACCATTGGGCAGTTCGGCGCACCAATAAAATGCAACACTTAATAGACTGCTAATGAAAAGGCTGAAGAGGAGTGCATTGCTGCCACTGGTGTTGAAACGGCTGGCTCTAAAGTGTGTAATGTGTTATTGTGGGTTCCCACTGCCATCAAAGATCTTGAAGGATGGTGGCATAAAATCCTAAATAAAATAAAAAACAAAATAAAAACCTGAACCTAAAAAATAAACCTAAAATAAAAACCTAAACACTAAACCTAAAATAAATAAAATGAAATAAACTTAAACTTAAACAACAATAAATCAACCCTAAATCTAAACCCTAAACTAAATAATGTAAAATAAACCAAAAATAAACTGAAACCTAAACTAAATAAAACTAAAATAAAAACTAAAACCTAAACCTAAAAAAGTAAAATAAAAACCCAAACATAAACCTAAAAATAAAAAATAAAACCTAAACCTAAAAATTAAAATTAAAATAAACCTAAACATAAAATAAACATAAACCTAAACCTAAAAAAGAAACTAAAATACAAAAACATAAACTAAAATAAATAAAACTAAAATAAATAAACTAAATTAAATAAAAATAAAAAATAAAATAAACTAAAATAAATACATGATAAACTAAATAAACTAAAATACTTAATATTTTTTTAAAAAAACCCTATACCCTAAACCCTTAACCCTAAACCATAAATCCTAAACCCTAAACCCTAAATTAAAAAACTAATCCTAAACCCTAAACCCTAAACCTACAACCCTAAACCCTAAACTAACCCTAACCCTAACTCCTAAACCCTAAACCCTGAACTAGCCCTAAACCTAAGCTAATCCTAAACACAAATCTAAACTAAATAAAATAAAATAAACTAAAAATAAACCCAAACCTAAATTAAAAATAAAACATAAAAATAAACTTAACATAAAAACCTAAAACCTAAGAAAATAAAATAAAAACCTAAACCTAAACCTAATAATAAAAAATAAAACCTAAACTTAAAAATAAAATAAAAAATAAAACTAAACTAAAAAATAAACCTAAACCTAAATAATAAACTAAAATGAAAAACCTAAACTAAAATAAATAAAGCTAAAATAAACAAACTAAACTAAATAAAAATAAAGATAAGCCTAAATCAAAATAAAAATTAAAATAAACTAAAAAAATAAAAAATAAACTAACTAAACCTAAACCTACCAGTTGACTTAATTTTAAAAAGTAAAAATCCATAAAAAAAACCATAACCCTAAATCGTGAACATAACCCTAAACCCAAAACCATAAACCCTAAAATCCTCAATCCTAAATCCTAAACCTTAAGCCCTAAACCCTAAACCCTAAAACCCTAAACCCTAAACCCTAAACCATAAACCCTAAAAAAATCATAAACCCTAAAAAACCATAAACCCTAAACCCTAAACCCTAAATTAACCCTAAACCCTAAACCCTAAAGCCTAAAAACACTGAACCCTAAACCCTAAACCTTAAACCCTAAATCCTAAATCATAAACCCTAAATCCTAAAGCCTAAAAAACCATAAATCGAAAACCCTAAACTAACTCTAAACACTAAACCCTAAACCCTAAACCTTAAACCCTAAGCTAACTTAAAACCCTAAAAAGCATAAACCCTAAAGCCTAAACACTAAACCCTAAACCCTAAACCCTAAAACCTAAAATAAAATAAATTAAATAAAAATAAAAAAAATAAATTAAATTAAAACCTAAATTAAAACCTTAAAATAAAATAAAATAAACATATAAAAATAAACTAATCTAAAATAAATAAATACCTAAACTACACTAAAAAAATAAAATAAACCTAAGAATAAAAAACCTAAATAAAATAAAATTAAACGTAAAATAAAATAAAAAATTCTAAAGTAAAAACTAAATAAATAAAAATTTAAACCTAAAAATAAACCTAAAAATAAATAAAAAATAAAACCTAAACCCAAAACTAAGAAAAAACCTAAACCTAAATTAAAAATAAAATAAAAAATAAAATAAACCTAAACCTAAAGTAAAATATACTAAACTAAAATAAATAAAACATAAACCTAAACCTAAAATAAAGTAAACCTAAACCTAAATTAAATAAAATAAACTAAACTAAAAATAAATCTAAACCTAAACTGAAAAAAGAAAACTTTAAAATAAACCTAAAATAATACTCTAAAACCTAAACCTAAAAAAATAAAATAAAATCCTAAACCTAAACTTATAAAAAAAAATGAAACCTGAAAATAAAAATAAAAATAAGAATAAAACTCAACTAAAAAATAAACTTAAATCTAAAAAATAATCTAAATTTAGAAACCTAAGCTAAAATAAATAAACAAAACTAAATCAAAATAAAAAATAAACATAAATAAAAATAAAAAATAAAATAAACTAAATAAATAAAAGAAGAAATATTGAATCTGAATTTGTTCTCTATCAAAAAAAAACTCTAAACCCTAAACTAAAACCTAAACCCTAAACCTAAAACTAAATCCTAAATCCTAAACCCTAAACCCTAAACCCTAAACCCTAAACCCTAAAACGTAAATTCTAAACCCAAAAAAAACTCTAAACCCTAAATCATAAACCCTAAAATGATACAAACCTAACCCTAACCTAAACAAAAGATAAAAATAAAATAAATAAATAAATCTAAACCAAAATAAAATTAAAAAATAAAATAAAATAAAAACATAAACTAAAACCTAAACCTAAACCTAAACCTAAAAAGAAAATAAATAAAGAAAACTAAACTGAAATAAAATTAATAAAAACCTAAACTAAACTAAAAAATAAAAAATCTAAATAAAATAAAAACTAAACCTAAAATAAAAATAAAACAAGCCTAAAATAAAAAAATAAAAAATAAATAAAAATCAAAACCTAAACAATAAACATAAAAAGAAATCCTAAAAATAATTAAATAAAACCTAAACCCTAAACTAAAAAAATAAAACTAAACCTAAAATAAAAATAAATAAAACCTAAACCTAAAACTAAAATAAACAAAAACTAAACTAAATAAAAATAAAATAAACTAAAAATAAACCTAAACCTAAACCAAAAAAAAACCTAAACTAAAAAATAAAACCTAAAATAAAAACATAATATCTAAATCTAAAAAAATAAAATAAAAACCTAAACCTAAACCAAAAAATAAAAAAATAAAACAAACCATAAAAAATAAAATAAAAATTAAACTAAACTAAAAAATCAACCTAAGCCTAAACCTATACCTAAAAAATAACCAAAATAAAAAAATCTAAACTAAAATAAATAAACCAAAAATAAATAAACTAAATTAAATAAAAATGAAAATAAACCAAAATCAAAATAAAAAATAAAATAACCTAAAATAAAAAAAATAAACTAAATAAACATGAACCTAAAGTTACTTAATTTAAAAAATAATAATAATAATAATAATAATAATAATAATAATAATAATAATAATAATAATAATAATATTATTAATTATTATAATAAGAATAAGAATAAATACCCTAACGCTAAACCCTAAACCCTAAACCCTAAAAAATCCTAAACCCCAAACCCTAAACCCTAAGCTAACCCTAAACCCTAACCACCCTAAATGTTAAAGCCTAAAGCCTAAACCCTAAACGCTAAACCCTAACCCTAAACCCTAAACCCTAAAACCCTAAACCCTAAATCCTAAAAAACTAAAAACATAAACCTAAACTAAATAAAACATAACAATAAAATAAATAAATAAAACCTACTAAATAAATTAAAAAATTAAAATAAAATAAAAACCTTAACTAAAACTTGAACCTAAAACTAAAAATAAAATAAAACAAACTAATAAAAATATACTAAAATAAAATAAATAATAACATAAACAAACTAAAAAATAATAAACTTAAGAATAAAAAACCTAAATAACATAAAAACTAGACGTAAAATAAAAATAAAATTAACCTAAAATAAACTTAAAATAAAATAAAATAAATACTAAATAAAAACATAAACTTAAAAAAAAACCTAACAATAAATAAAAAATAAAACCTAAATCATAAACTAAAAAAAAACCTAAACCCTCAAATAAAATTAAAATAAACAAAATAAAATAAACCTCAACCTAAAGTAAAATAAACTATACTAAAATAAATAAAACCTAAACCTAAACCTAAAATAAACTAAACATAAACCTAAACCTAAACTAAATAAAATAAAATAAACTAAAATTAAAACCTAAACCTAAACTAAAAAATAAAACCTAAAAATAAACTTAAAATAAAAACCTGAAACCTAAACCTAAAAAAATAAAATAAAAACCTAAACCTAAACCTAAACCTAAACCTAAAAATAGAAAATAATACCTAAACCTAAAAAATAAAATAAAAATAAAACTCAACTAAAAAATAAACTAAAACCAAAACTAATATAAATAAACCTAAAAATAAATAAACTAAACTAAATAAAAATTAAAATAAATATAAATAGAAATAAAAAATAAAGTAAACTAAGCCTAAACCTAAATAAACTAAATAAACCTAAACCGACTAGTTTACTTAATTTAAAAATAAACCTAAACTAAACTTGAACCCTAAACCTAAAACATAAACCCTAAACACTAAACCCTAAAAATTAAATAAAAAAATCCTAACCCCAAACCCCAAACGCTAAACTCTAAAACCAACCCTAAACCCTAAACCTTAAACATACAACCCTAAATCCTAAACCCGAAACCCCAAACCCAAAACTTTAGACCCAAAACCATAAACCCTAAATCTTAAATCTTAAACCCTAAACCCTAAACCTACCACCCTAAATCCAAAATCCTAAATCAAAACCTTAACCTAAAAACAAAAACCCTAAACCCTAAAACCTAAACCCTAAAACATAAACCCTAAACCCTAAACCTTAAAAGCCTTAAACTTTAAAGCCTAAGCACTAAACCCCAAACCCAAAACCCTAAACCCGAAAGCCTAAACCCTAAACTATCTAAACCCTAAAATCCTAAACTCTAAAGCAAACACTAAACTAAACCCTAAACCCTAAACTCTAAACCAAAACTAAACTAAACTTTAAACCAGATGTCTTAAAACCTTTAAAATTTAAAAATAAAATAAAAATAAAACTCAATAAAAAATAAACATAAACCTAAACTAAAACCTAAAATATAAACGAAAATAAAAAGCCTAAACTAAAATAAGCAAACCTAATATAAATAAACAAAACTAAATAAAAATAAAAAATAAAGCTAAACAAAAATAAAAAATAAAATAACTGATTCACTTATTTTTTTTAAAAGGAAAAACCCTAAACCCTAAATTCTAAATCCTAAACCCTAAACCCTAAACCCTAAACCCTAAACTATAAACCCTAAACCTACAACACTAAAACTAAAACACTAAACCCTAAAACCCTAAGTTGAAACCTGAACCCTAAACCTAAAACCTAAACTAAACCCTAAACCCTAAACCTAAAACCACAAACAAGAAACCCTAAGCCCTAAAACCCTAAACCAAATCAAAACCCTAATCCTACCTAACCCTAAACTAAACCTAAACCCTTAAAACTCTAAACCTTAAAGCTTAAACACTAAACCCTAAACCCTATACTCAAAACCCTAACACTAAACCCTAAACACTAAAACCATAAACCCTAAAACCTAAACACTAAACCTTAAACCCTAAACACTAAACCTTAAAAACCTAAAAACCTAAAAACATAAAAACCTAAACTTAAACTATAAAATAAAAATAAAACTCAACTAAAAAATAAACTTAAACCTAAACCTAAACCTAAAATATAAACTAAAATAAATAAACCTAAAATCAATAAACTAAACTAAATAAAAAAAAATAAACCTAAACAAAAATTAAAAATATAATAAACTAAAATAAATAAAAAATAAATTAAGTAAACTAAATAAACCTAAACTTACTGATTTACTTACATTTTTATATATAAAAAACCCTAAACCCTAAATCCTATATCCTAAACCTTATGCCCTAAACCGTAAACCCTAAACCATAAACCCAAAAACTAATCCTACACCATAAACCTACAACCTTAAATCCTAAACCCTAAACCCCAAACCTAAAGCCTAAACATTAAACCCAAGCCTAAAATTGTAAACCCTAAATTGTAAACCCTAAACCCTAAAGCCTAAATAATAAACCCTAAACCTTAACCTAAACCCTAAATCCTAAACCCTAAACCTTAAACCCTAAAACTTAAAACCTAAAAAATAAAATAATAATAAAACTCAACTAAAAATTAAACCTAAACAAAATCCTAAACCCAAAAAATAAATTAAAATAAAATAAATAAACTAAAATATGTAAACCTAAAATAAATAAATTAAATTAAATATAAATATAAATAAACTAAAATAAATAAAACTATAAAATAAACCTACCAATTTACATATTTTTTTAAAAAAACCCTAAACCCTAAATCCCAAATCCTAAACCTAAACTCTAACCCTAAACCCTAAACCATAAACACTAAAATTAACCCTAAACCCTAAACTCTAAACCTATAACATTACACCTACAACCCTAAACCCTAAACCTTAAAAAACCCTAAACTAAAATCTGAACCCTAAACCAAAACCCTAAACCCTAAACCCTAAACCTGCAACCCTAAACCCTAAACCCTAAAACCCTAAACGCCAAACCCTAAACCCTAAACCCTAAACCATAAAATCCCTAAACTTAATGCCTAAACACTAAACCCTAAACCTTAAAACCCTAAAATCCTAAAACCCTAAACACTATACTCTAAATTGTAAACCCTAAACCCTAAACCTTAAAACCTAAACCCTAATCCCTAAAAACCTAAAAAGCTAAAACCTAAACCTAAATAATAAAATAAAAATAAAATTCAATGAAAAAAACTTCAACCTAAACCTAAACCTAAACCTAAAAAATAAATTAAATTAAATAAAAATAAAAATTAAACTAAAATAAATGAAAATTAAACTAAGTAAACCTAAACCTACTAGTTTACTTAATTTTTTTAAGAAAACCATAAACCCTAAATCCTAAACCCTAAACCCTAAATTCTAAAACTAACCCTAAACCTAAAATACTAAACCTATAACCCAAAAAAACCTAAACCCTAAACCCTAAAAAACCCTAAATCCTAAACCCTAATCCCTAAACCCAAAACCGTAAACCCTAAAAACATAAACCCTAAAACCCTAAACCCTAAATCGTAAACCCTAACCCTAAACTCTAAAACCAATAACCCTAAACCCTAAATGATGAACCCCAAACCCTAATCCCTAAACCCTAAAAACTTAAAAAACTAAACCTAAACCAAATAAAACCTGAAAATAAAAAAATAAAAAAAATTTAAACCTATATAAAATATAAAATAAAATAAAAACTTAAACTAAAACCTAAATCTAAACCTAAACCTAATAAATAATAAGTAAACTAAATAAACATAAACCTACCAATTTTCTTAATTTTTAGAAAATAAAAAATAAAATAAATAAATAAAATAAAACACACTATGCCTAAACCTAAATCCTTAACCCTAAACTATAACCATAAACCTTAAACCTTAAACCCTAAACCATAAGACCCTAAATCAAAAACCCTAAACCCTAAACCCCTAAACTCTGAAACCTACAACCTTAAACCTTAAACGCTAAACCCCAAACCATAATCCCAAAACCCTAAACCCCAAATACTAAACCCTAAAAACATAAAAACCTAAACTTAAACTAAATAAAACTTAAAAAAACCTAAACCTAAATAAAAAGAAATAAAAAAAAACCTAAACTAAAACCTAAACCTAAAACTAAACCCAAAAATAAAATCAAAAGAAAAGAAAAACTAAACTAAAATAAGATAATAAAACCTAAACTTAAACTAGAAAATAAAATAAACCTAAAATTAAAAAAGCTAAATAAAATAAAAACTAAACGAAAAATAAAACAAAATAAACCTAAAATACAATAAAAACATAATCCTAAAAAATAAACCTAAAAATAAATAAAAATAAAACCTAAACTTAAAAAAACCTAAACCTAAAATAATAAAATAAAATAAACCCAAACCTAAACTAAAATAAACTAAACTAAATAAATAAAACCTAAACCTAGCCCTAAAATAAACTAAACCTAAACCCAAAATAAAATAAAATAAAATAAAATAAAATAAAAATAAAACTAAACATAAACTACAAAATAAAAACCTAAAACCTAAATAAATAAAATAAAATAAAAACCTAAACCTAAAAAATAAAATAAAAATAAAACTAAACTAAAAAATAAACATATACCTAAGCCTAAACCTAAAAAATAAATTAAAATAAAAATATTAAACTAAAATAAATAAACATAAAAAAATAAAAATAAAAAAGAAACCTAAATAAAATATAAAATAAATTAAATAAATTTAAACCTAGCTGATTTACTTAATTTAAAAAAACTCTAAACCTTAAACCCTAAGCACTAAATCCTAAACCCTAAACCCTAAACCCTAAACCCTAAAACAAACCCTAAATCCTAAACCCTAAACCTACAACCCTAAACCTGCATCGCTAAACCCTGAAGCTAAACCGTAATCCCTAAATCCTAAACCCTAAACCCTAAACCCTAAACCATAAACACTAACCCTAACCCTAAACCCTAAACCCTAAACCCTAAACTAACCATAAACCCTAGACCTAAAGCCAAAACCCTAAACCCTAAAGCCCTAAACCTTAATCTAACCCTAAACCCTAAGCTAAGCATATACCCTAAACCCAAACCTAATAAAAACAAAACAAAACTAATAATAATAATAATAAATAATAATAATAAATTAATAACTAATAATAAAACCTAACTAATACTAATAAAACAAACTAAATAAATAATAATAAAACTAATGATAAACCTAAAAACTAAAACTAATAAAAATAACTAAAATAAATAATAATAACTAAAACCTAATAAACTAATTAAAACCATAAAACCCTAATAAAGAAACTATATTAACTAATAATAATAATAATAATAATAATAATAATAATAATAATAATAATAAAGTAATAAATAATAAAACTAAACACTAAACTAATAAAACCAAACCACTATAACCCAATAATAATTAAACTAAAAATAAACAAAACTAAAATCCTAAAACCCAATACTAATAAACTATACAAAATTGAACCCTAAAAACTGAATAAAAACTAACTAAACTAAAAATAACTAATAAACTAAAAACTAATAAAATAAAACTAATAAAACCCAAAACTAAAAATAAACCCTAAGCTACTAACTAAACAATAACTAAACTAAAAACCTAACTAAAACTAATAAAACCCCCCTAAACTAAAACTAAATAAAAACCTAAAACTAAAACAAAACTAAAAAACACTAGACCATAATAACCCCAATAAACCCTAATAAAGACTAAACATAAAACCAAATAAACCCCAAAAAAAACTAATAACTAAAACAACAATAATAATAATAAACAAAACTAATAAACCTAAACCTTAGATATACTAATACCTAACAAATAAACATAATAAAACTAAAACATAATAACTAAACTAACTTTAATAACTACACTCTAAATCCTTTTAGTTTAAAAGAAAACCCTAAACCCTAAGCACTAAAAACACTAAACCATAAAGCCTAAACACTAAACCCTAAACTCTAAACCCTAAACCCTAACCCTAAACCAAATCCTAAAATGCTAAACCCTAAAACCCTAACCCTAAACCCAAAACCCAAAACCCAAAACCCTAAAACCCAAAACCCTAAAAACCTAAAAACCTACACCTAAATTAAAAAAAACCTAAAAATAAAATAAATAAATAAAACTAAAACTAAATACAATAAAAAAACCTAAACTTAAACTTAAAAATATAATAAAATATAAAATAAAAATAAATTAAAATAAAATAAAATAAAACATAAACTAAATTAAAAAATAAAATAACACTAAGAATAAAAAACCTAAATATAATAAAAACTAAACATAAAATAATAATAAATTAAACATAAAATAAAATAAAATAAAAACTAAATGAAAACCTAAACCTAAAACTTAACCTAAAAATAAATAAAAACTAAAACCCAAACACTAAACTAAAAAAAAACCTTAACCTAAATAAAAAATAAATAAATAAAATAAAATAAACCTAGAACTAAAATAAACTAAAGTAAAATAAATAGAACCTAACCATAAACCTAAAATAAACTAAACCTAAACTAAATAAAAAAATATACTTAAAATAAACCTAAACCTAAACAAAAAAAAAAACCTAAAAAAAAACCTATAACCTAAACCTAAAAAACTAAAATAAAAAATAAAACCTAAACCTAAAAAATAAAATAATAATAAAACTCAACTAAAAAATAAACTTATACCTAAACCTAAACCTAAACCTAAAAAATAAATTAAAATAAAAAACTTAAATTAAAATAAATAAACTAAACAAAATAAAAAAATAAACCTAAATAAAAATAAATAATAAAGTAAACTAAAATAAATAAAAAATAAACTAAATATATTAAATAAACCTAACATATCGATTTACTTGATTTTTTTTAAAAAAAACCTTAAACCTTATATCCTAAACCCTAAACCATAAACCCTAAACCCTAAACCCTAAACCCTAAACCTACAACCCTAAAACCTAAATCCTAAACAAAAAAAGAATTAAAAATAAACAATAAAAACCCTAACCCTAAAACCTATAACCTAAAACTAACCCTAAACCCTAAACCCAAAATATAAACCTACCGGTATACTTAATTTTTTTAAAAAAACTCTAAACCCTAAATCTTAAACCTTAAACCCTAAAACTATCCCTAAACCCGAAACCCTAAACCTAAACCTACAACCCTAAACCAACAACTGTAAATGCTAAATCCTAATAAACCTTAAACCCTAAACACTAAATAAAAATATATATAAATATATAGAAAAAAACCCTAACCTTAAGACCTAAACCCAAAAACTAACCCTAAATCCTAAACCCTAAACCTCAGCCCTAAACCTACAACCCTAAACTCTATACCCTAAACCATTAAAACCTAAACCCTAAACCCTAAACCCTAAACCCAAAAAAACCCTAAACCGTAAACCCTAAACCCTAATCTTATGATGGTTTTTGGAGATTTCTGTCTGTGTTGCGGCCTTCAAGATATCAGCTTTTATGGCCTACTATCTACTCTGATTGGGAGGTTTTATGGCAAATCAAATCTCCTTCCCTCATGTTGTCGCCTTCATTATTGCTCTTGGCTATTTTTTGCTTTGTTATCCATTGTCCTATCTTTTTTTGCATTCTATTTTACATTGCATTACTTGTTTTATCGCTAGTTAGCTTTCTCAGATGTCTGCTATTTTACCTGCCGTTGCTTCATCTCGAATGCTATAATTTGCATTACCGGCTATTGTCTCTATTCCTATCTTGGTCCAGTTTGGTTTATGCAATTTTTGAGCTGTCTATTCTGAAAGAGTGGTGTTATGGGAAGTTGTCGCCTTTTTGTTGTCTTGTTCCATTTGTTGATGGATTATCTGAATTTTGACCCGGTATGCTGCCATGGGAGCTGTAGCTCTAAATGTCCTTACTTGTTGTTAGTTTTGGTTGGTTGTAGCCCTTTTTCCGTGTTGAGCTTTGCTGCCTTCCTTTACAATTGTCTTTCTCCAATTACTCATATGGACATAAAAAAGGGGGTTGTTTCCTGCCCTGAAAGTTTCAATTATATATCTTATGATGGGAAGGTCCGAACTATAAGATCATTGACTGATTAGCAGGATCGCAAGTTATCTCATATGCTATTTTTTTTGGTGGTGGGTTTATATGTCGGTTTCACTTGGATATGAGGCTCGCTAAGATGACTAATTCCCCTATGTTTATATACTCTCATGTCGATGACTATATTGTCGATATCTTTCTTGAATGAGACAACTTACCATTTAGCTCTAATTACCTCTATTTTAGATATGATTATGTTTAGGATTGCTAATAAATTTCATAAGACTATCAACAATGTGTTACCTCCTCAGTTTGTTGGCTATGATAAATGTGATGTTTTCACTCCCTTTTGGTATGGTAGTAGCTCATGTGATGTAACCCTTCTAATGAAGTTTGGATGCTCAATTTTGCATCCATTTGGTGTGATTGAGCTGAGCCTTCTTTATCAACTTTCTTTATTATCACTGAGTTTTATTGTTTTCATTTATCTTTCTATTTGTATTACTTTACATCTAATCTCCTCTCTAGTGTCACTTTGTAGGTGATTCTCTCTTGTTCTCTTGCGGGTTTGCTCCATATTACCTCTCTTATATCAGCATTGGCCTTAATCTTCCTTTCGATTATTATGTTAGCCATATTGTATCTTTTGATTGCTTTAATGTTTTCTCTTGCTTTTGGATGTACTTAGATGGGGATTTACTCCTTAGGGTGATTGTAGCTCTTTGAGCTAGAGTTTATCCTAAGGATCTTGTAATCCGTGGCAATAAAATACCCAAATAATGGGGTTTCCTTAAAAAAATAAAAAAAAAAAATAAAAAAAAAACCCTAAACCCTAATCCCTAAACCCAAAAACCTAAAACCTACAACCCTAAACACTAAACTCTAAACCCCAAACCCTAATCTCTAAACCTAAACCTAAATAAAATAATAAAATAAAATAGATAAAAACCTAAACTAAAACTTAAATCTAAAAATATAATATCATAAAAAATAAAAACTAAATTAAAATAAAATTAATAAAAACCTAAACTAAACTAGAAAAATAAAATAAACCTAAAAATAGAAAACCTAAATAAAATAAAACCCAAATGTAAAATAAAAATAAAGTAAACCTAAAATATAATAAAATAAAAATTAAATAAAACCTCAACTTAAAATCACCTAAAAAATAAAGCAAAAAAAATAAATAAAATAAAAATACCCTAAAATTAAAAACAACCTAAACCTAAAATAAACAAATCAAAATAAACCTAGACCTAAACTAAAATAAAAAAACTAAAATAAATAAAACCTAAACTTAAACTCAAAATAAACTAAACCTAAACTCTAAACTAAATAAAATAAAATGAACTAAAAATAAACCTAAACATAAACTAAAAAAGAAAACATAAAAATAAACATATAATAATAACCTAAAACCTAAACCTAAAAAAATAAAATAAAAACCTAAACCTAAAATTAAAAATAAAAAATAAAACCTAAACCTAAACCTAAAAAATAGACTACAATAAAATGCCAAAACTAAAATTAATGAACCTAAAATAAATAAACTAAATTAAATACAAATAAAAAATAAACCTAAATAAAAAATAAACTAAAATAAATAAATATAAATAAATACCTAAATCTACTGGTTTGTAATTTTAAAATAAAACCTACCTAAACCCTAAACCCTAAATCCTAAACCCCACTCTCATAAAACCCTAAATCTGACCCTGGGCCTTACCCCAAATCCTAAATCCTAAACCCTACCACTGAGCCAAAAAAAGACCTGAAACCATATCACCCTCTAACTATCATACTTTCTAACTAACTCCTACCAAACCTCTAAATGGACCACTACCTACTAATACCTAAATAAACCTAAATCAAAATACTGAGCCCTACTCAACCCTAAACCTGGGCTGGGCCTACTAAACCTACTAAACTAAAAATAAAATAAATAAAATAAAACTAAACTAAACCTAAAAAAACCAAAATAAAGAAATCAAAATAAGAATTAAAATAAATATAAACCTAAACTAAACTAAAAAATAAAACCTAAAATAAAACCTAAAATAAATAAAATAAAATAAACCTAAAAAATAAATAAAAATAAAACTTAAAAAAAACCTAAATTAAAACTAAAAACCTAAACTTAAAATAAAATAAAATAAATAAACTTAAACTAAACTAAATAAATAAACTAAAATAAATAAACTTAAACCTATACCTAAATTAAATAAAATATAAAAAAACTAAAATAAACCAACAACTAAAAATAAACCTAAATAAACATAAAATAAAATCTAAAACCTAAACCTAAAAATAAGATAAAATCTAAACTAAACTAAGAATAAAAATAAAATCTAAACCTAAAAATAAAATAAAATAAACTCACTAAAAAATAAACTAAACTAAAGCCAAAAATTAAAACTAAATAAAAACCTAAACTAAAATAAATAAACTAAAGCAAATAAATAAAATAACCCTAATTAATAAAATAAATTAAACTAGAAATAAAAATAAACTAGATATAATATAATCCTAAACATGGGTTTCTTGAATTAAAATAAAAAAACCTAAAAACCTAAAACTAAAAAACTCTAAAATACTGATAAACATAAAACATATAATAAAATAAAACATAAACTAAAACCTAAAAACCTAAACAAACCTAAACCAAAAAGAAAATAAAATAAAACTAAAAACTAAACTTAAAATAAATAAAACCAAAACTAAAAAAAAATAAAACCTAAATAAAATAAAAATTAAACCTAAAATAAAAATAAAATAAACCAAAAATAAAATAAAATAAAATTAATTAAAAACCTAAACCTTAAAATAAACTTAAAAATAAAACAAATAAATAAAAAATAAAACCTAAAACCTCTAAAATAAACCTAATCAAAATAAAATTAACAAATAAAATAAACCAAAACCTAAACTAAAATAAACTACAAAATAAAAACCAAAAAAAAACCTAAAATAAATTCTTAAAAAAAAAAATAAAATAAAAAAATCTAAACTAAACATAAAATAAAAATAAAACCTAAACCTAAAAAATAAAATTAAAATAAAACTCAGTAAAAAATAAACCTAAAAAATAAACTAAAATAAAAAACCTAAACTAAAATAAATAAACTAAACTAAATAAAATAAATAATAAACCTAAATAAAAATAAAAAATAAAATAAACTCAAATAAATAAAAAATAAACCTAAACCAATTGATTTATTTAATTTTTTTTTAAAAACCCTAAACTCTCAATCCTAAACCTTAAACCCTAAAACCTAAACACTAAACCTAAACCTAAACCCCAAACCTAACCCTAAACCCAAACCATTAGTAAAACCCAAACCTACCCAAAACCTAAACCTAAAATCCTAAACTTAAAAGAATCCTAAAAGCTACAACCCTAAACCTTAAACCCCAAGCACTAAACTAACCCTAAACCCAAAACCCAAAATTAACCCTAAACCCTAAACCCCAAACCCAAGTATGGGAAACCTTGATGCTGATCATCTAGCTTAGTCTAGATCTGGCGATGGAGGCGAAAGAAGGCTATTCGTAGTGGTGGTGGGGGATCTGGAGGTGCTGGTGGATATGGAGGTGGTGGTCGGAGTAGTGGTGGTTTTGAAGGCAGGAGGAGCATCGGAGGTTACAACCGTGGTGGTGGTGGAGGTAGAGATCTGGGATATGATGGTGAATCTAACTACTCGAGAGGTGGGGGTGGTTCTAATGGGAACCAGAGAAACTAAAGAACAACCGATCCGATCTATTGCTTATGGAACTTTATCTTTATAGTAGAGATGATTCTACTTATCTATGGTTTTTGATTTTCTCTATGGGTACTATTTTTTTATCTATGTCGTCACTTGTGTCTTAGAAAACTTGGGGTGCTACGTGGTTGATGAAATCAAACAAGATATGTTGAATCTAAATTTCTATGTTAAAAAAACCTTAAACCTAAACTAAACTAAACAAAACTTAAACTAAACCTAAACCAAAATCCTAAATCTTAAAACCCACCCAAAACCTACACTAAACCACAACCTAAACCCCAAATCTTAAATCTTAAACCCTAAACCCTAAACCCTAAAAACCCTAAATCTAAACCCTAATCCTAACTAAACCTAAAACCTAAACCTATACTAAATATAACCTAATAATAAAATAAAAACTAAACTAACTAAAACTTAACCATAAACCCTAAATCTACCACTACCCTAAACCCTAAAACTACCAAACCTCATAAACCCAACCTTAACTAAACTAACCTAAACAAACCCTAAACCTAACCCTAAATCTTGAATAAAGATGTATTAGGAGTAGATATAAAGAATGACTAATCTAACTAGTTATGGTAGCTAAAGAAAATGTCTTCAAGAGAATTTCCCTTGACTATTTGATTTGAATACTAAACCCTAACCCTAAACATATTATAATATATTATTATATGTATAATCATATATTTGAGCATGTAGTGATGTGTTTTAGATGTTATAAGATGTTTTGAAATGTTTTAGTATATTATGGTATTGTGCCCTATTGTCTATGTTAATATAAATCATAAAAATATTGATTTAATAAATCAAATGATGAAATTTGTTAAATTTGAAGTGGGAATTAGGTTGTAGTACCAAAGGTGTGCTATGCCACTTGTAGTCTAAAAAGTAAGATTTTATGTTCAGAATAAATATTATATGTTGTAGCATAGTATAGCATCATATATCGTAATATATTATTCTATACATTTTAAATTCTTTTACTATTTTATAATCATGCAGTCAAGCCTACACTTGCATTATTTTTAAAATTGTTGATTTAAAATTTAAAATGTTGGAATTTGGCCAAATTCATAATAGGTAGAGCATGGCATCATAATATATTATTTCAATTTAAAATAAGTAAGTGATATGACTAAAATATATAGTTTTTTATTATAACATTTTATGATTTTTTATCTTAAGCAAGCCCTTGTGATGTGATATGAATTATAATATATTATAATATGTTATAGTGTATTATAATATAGGATGCCATAACATAGTGTAGCATGCATTATACTTGTGTAATACTTATTGTTTAGCATATTTTAGTTGGTTATAGTATGATGTAGTAGAGTTTGTACTGGTATAATTCATAAAAATACTAATTTATAGATTGAGATGATGGGATTTGGCCAAATTTAAGGTAAGCTTTAGGGAACAACATTGGGGTGTGCTATGGTGTGTCATTTAATCAAAAGGATGGAAATTTGCATCTAAAATAAATGTTCATTTTTCAACCAAATTTTATAAATTTTTTCCTTAAAGTGATTCATTTTAAGGTGTAATGTAAGATAATATATTATATGAAAGCATATTAAAATATAATGTGCATAACAATATAACTTCACATATATATATGAATGTGGTGGTGTGTTACTAAATGTTATTATACATTTTAGTATGTTTTACTTTTGTTATAATACATTGCGTCAAAACTAACAAAAATGTTAATTCAAAGGTTGAGATGGAAGAATTTGGCCAAATTCCTGACACACACCAAGAAGCAACACTAAATGTATACTATTTTGTACAATTTCTATTAGAAAAATAATAAATTTACATCCAAAAAGAACATTATTCATATTTTGAGAAAATTTTGTTATTTGTTCTTTTTAAGTGATTCTAATGAGGTGTAATGTTAGACAATATATTATATTATAGCAAATTATAATTGAAAATCATATATTATAATATAATCTTATGTTTTAATTCACACTATAATATGTTTAGCATGATATTGTATAGTTAGTTTGAGCTTGCACCGTCACAAATCATAAAATGTTGATTAAAATGTTAAGATGATGTAATTTGAATTAATACATTGTTAGGCTTTTGGTTGAAGTATTAAAGGTGTGCATAAAAGAAGAAATAAGATTTGATGAGAATTCCATGTTAAGGACATGGAGGTAGATCTACTAGGGGATCACACATACATGTGAGGGGTCTATGTCGAGGGCATAAAAGAAGAAAATCTACTGGGGATAAGGTTTGAATTTGATTTAATTATATGACTTGTGGAAAGAAGATCTGCTAGGGATAAGAATCTATAATCCCCCAGGGATTAAGATCGAATCAACTTTAATTTATTTTTTTTAATTGATGTGGAGGCATATCTATTAGAGATATGGGCTCGAGTCCAGTAGGGATTGAGTATATGAACCTTCCACTAGGGAAGCAGGTTTGGACTATCCATTGAGGATTGGGATTTGAGTTTTATTTCATAGATTGGTTTGGGGATTTATCCACTGGGAATAAGAGTTTGGTTGGATTTATTTGAGGGAGTTGGTTTAATTTGGCTCCACTGGAGAGGTTGGTTTTGAATTTGATTTGTTTGCTTGACTTGTTTATATATGATTTGGGGCTCCACTAGGGAGAAGGGTGTAACTTAACTCCACTGTAGAAAATTATATTTGGTTTAATTTAATCTGAGTTAATGTATAAACATTATCGATGTCCAATGGATCCACTAAGAAGGGGATATATCACCCTTGACCTACCTCAGGTTTACAAATACAAAGGAATAGTCTACCAGCTGTGGGGTAGAGCTAGCTAAGTTAAGGGGTTGCCTTTTGGTGTGAAACAAATGTGCTAGGAAGAAGGCTTAGCAGACTTACATCTTCCAAAGTGAGGAACAATCATTGGGGTGACCTGTTGGATGCACAACAAATCAAACCTGACCTAGGGTGACTTATGTGAATCTTTGTGGGGACTTATGTCACTCAAAAGTAGTCAGGAATAATTTTATCTTAATTTCATGTAATTTGATATGGCTTGTTTGGTTTAGTTTGATGTTGAAAGGGCATATCTACTGGGGATGTGAGCTCAATCAAATTTGATAGATTTAATTTATGGACAATGTCAGTGTGATGGACCGACTAAGAAAGAGCTATATCGGACTTATCCTATCTCAGATTTACAAATCCAAAGAGATAGTCTACTGGCCGTGGGGTAGAGCTAGCCAACCTAAGGGGTTGCCATTCAGTGTGTAATGGATGTGCTAGGAAGAAGGTGTAGTAGACTTACATCTTCTAAGCGGGAACAACAGGGTGATACATTGGTAGCACATGAAACTAACTTAGGAGTGACTACTAAGTGAATGCTTTGGGACTTATATCAACTCAAGAGTAGTTAGGCAATTCCTATAAGGAGTTTTGCTGACACTACCCTAAAGATTGGATGCCTACTTGGGAAAAGGTAATGCTATGGGTGTCCTCCTAATCCACAAGTGAATATATATTTTATTTATATGTTTGGATGGACCCTGTTGGTGTGCGTGGGACCACATTGAGAAGGGGCTATATCGGCCTTGACCTATCTCAGATTTACCAGACCAAGGGAGAATCTGTACATCCAGAAGATGGATTCTCCAACCATAGGGGTGGTTACTAGGGAAGGGGAACTTTCCAATCTGATAGTAACTCGAGTAGTGTCTAAATGGGGTCGCAAAGGATGTGATCCGAATATACTGCTCATAGGGGAGGTGCATGGTGGAAAAGAATGCTAGGGGTGTCCTTGTAGGGTCATTATCTTGAGCCTTGGGAAAGAAATCTTATAGGTGTACAATGGCCAATTCAAGGAGAAAGCATAGCATGAGTGGTGTATCCTATGGTGCGAGAACTAACTAACCTAAGGTGTATCCCTGAGCTTGAGTGGTGTATCCATCAGCGTAGTGAGAACCAACCAACCTAGGGTGTCCGTCGATGTCCAATGATCAATCTGGAAAGAAAGCGCATGGGCTTACAACTTTTTAAGCAGAACTGATCATCCAGATAGTCTACCATCAGTGGGATAGATGCTATATGACCTAGAGTGACTACTAAGTGGGGAGCCTTGAAGAAGGACTAGACCCATACTTTTTCTTCGGGAAGCCCCAGGGTATTTATTACCACAAAAAGAGGGTTACAAAGTCCTTAAGGGATAAACTCTAGAACTATAGAGCTACAATCATAAGGAGTAAATCCAGGCAGATGAGCAAAGCAAAAGAGCATTAAAACAATCAAAAGATGATGAGGTTAATAATAATCCAAAAGCAAATTATGGTAATACTCAAAGCAGAATGACCCACTGATACAAACCTGCAAGAAAAAAGAAAGGAGGACACGCAATAATTTAGACCACAAAAGTTAGAGGTTATAGTAGTATAAATAATAGGATGTAAAAATGCAAATTCAAATTGTAGAGAGAGAAGATAAAGCTCGGGCTCAATCACACACGAATGGCGATGCAAAAGTGTGCATCAAACTTCAGGAGAAGGTTACCTCACAAAATACTACCAAAACAAAATGGGTGAAAACATCATAGCATTCCAAACAGTAGGAAGCACCATTGTTGAATTTCTAATGGGTGAATTACAAACACACCTCATGCATTAGGTTAATCAATAAGTGAAAAGCCTGAAAGTTCAAAGTTATCACACAAATTAAGCTAATCTCTATTAATAGATAAAAGATAATGTCGGTCCCCACAAATAATCTCTTGAAAATCGAGATGATACCACATAAGGAACATTCAGCACCAACAAATCCTTTACAATCCTTGCGAAATACCCCAGTTTTGCCATAAGTACAATCATTGAGTATACAAACCACGTTAAAGTCAAGTAGAGCAATTGATTAAACATGATCGCAAAATAGCGTCATTAAAGGGATACAATAACAAGTTAGTAGGAGACATGATGTCTAACATAAAGATCCACAAACAACCAAAGCCTTAATAGGTAGCAATGGTTATAATACCTCTTGTCAATGGAAACTCCAATCAAAGGATGAAGATAAACCAAATAGAAGCGATTGCAATATAAGCAATGAGTAAATATAATTCACATCCACCCTAAATTTGACAAGGATAAATTTGTGAAGTCACTCCATGAGCAAGTAATGCAACAATGGTGCTAGAATAAAATGGGAGACGTTTCCAAGTATAGACTTTATAACCAAGCAATAATATAAGTCATTGGACCAAAACAGAACAATCCAAGACTTCAGCAAGATGGCAAAACAGAGAAAACAAGTAGCGGCCAGAAAAGTCTAACCATACAAAGTGAATAAAAACCAAATCAACAAGACCATGACAAACCTCAAGAACCAAAATGTAGTTAAACCCAATCCATTGATCATGGGTGGTGCTTGGCAAACACCAAAATCCAAGTTTGCAAAGGAAATGGCAACAAGTGAATCATGCAAAAAAGCAACAGAAAAAAGGCAAACCTTGACTATAGTACTTGCTTTGATTGAAACCAAGTGAAAAGAAATCATAGGAAAAGATTAAAGGACAACACAAATTAAAGGAGAAAGGGCAATAAGACACTCCACCACAGATTAATCAATCGGTGACATTCATCCTCCCAGGAGATAATGTAACAATGGTACCAACTAGGAGACTTCAATAGGAATGGTAAATTTAAGTTAGCAAAAGTCAAAACGAGCTTGCCAAACAACCAAACAGAAGAGCATCAATAGAAAAAAGCGGAGATGGATCATGAAGCAATCTACCACCAAAACCCAAGGCAAATAATTGCAAATCATCAAACAACCATGGCGACAAACCTTCAAAACCAAAATTAATTAATCCCAAGCCATTTGTAGAGGTGATTAGACACAAAAATCAAATCGACAAAGATAGCATGATAACCTGATATCGGAAAAGCAGAAAGATAAAATAGGCAAACCCTGAACATAATGGAAGATAGGGCATAAGAGGAAAGTCAAAGCTGACAAAAGCACACAGACACCAACCTAAGTACTGATGAAATCAAAAAAAGACATAAAATGAGCAGTAAACAGCGTTCATCAAGCGACAATAGCATTAGTAGAAAGAGTCCAAAATTGTTCTTGCATAGAAAATAATAATCCACTAAGCGACAACCAAGCGAATTACCTTAAAATTGACCATTCAAAGTAAACAAATCATTGTTAAGGATCTAGAATGAAGCAAATAACCATAAATTACGATGGATAAGGGGTCCAAAATCAAGAAAATAGCATAAGACAGGTGAAGGGTAGCAAGAATAAGGATTCAAAGAATCATGAGAACCACCACCCCACCACAATCATTTGATAAACCCAAAAAGAAATCCAAAGCGCGAAATAACATCTTTGAAAAAAGAGCCCAAAGCATCTGATCGGATGAACAAACCTAATGAAGGGTGATCACAAAACCCATCAATCGAGAATGCACCCATCAGACAACAAGGAGATCAATGAGACCAAAAAATAGCATTTAGGTTCTTCACAAATTTAGCAAAAGTTAAATAATACAGAAATTATCTTGAACAACCCAAGACGAGAATAGCAATGGCTGAGAAGGATACCATGCAAAAAACTAACCAACACAAGGTTGGCACAAGACAGAATACATAAGTCCAACCACCAAAAGATAAGCTACCATTAAAACATTCCAAGAATGAAGAGGCGGGAGAATATCAACAATAGAATCTTGGATGACAAAGAGAACCTAGAAATAGTAATAACTTGTTAAGCGGTGAGACATTCATTAAACAAAGCGAAACACGCAAAAAATATATAGGAACCATGACAACTTCTACCATTGTAGTTAAATGGCGATGTTAGCCATTATAACACAAGGATACATTGTCTGAGAAAGTTCAAAGGCACAACCATCCATTATTCTTTTCATAGGTGTTGCAACCTTTATAAAATAAACCTTTAAAGGAAAAGTGCTATTAGGAGGGAAGGAGAAGTTAGGGGACTTATCTTAAACCTCAAATATACTCAACCCATCCAGTGCATGAAGGCTAATCAAAGAAGAAGGCATAGTAGACTCACATCCTCTTAAATATAGCCATCATGAGGTAACTTACCAGCCATGTAGTAAGGCCTACCAAACTAACAAGGCACTCATCGGTGTGTAGTGGCCATTTAAGGAAGGAAAGTGTAGCAGACTTACACCTTCCAAAGCAAGAAAACCAGAACACACTAGTATAGCACATCACACCTAGAACATCTTGATAAGTGTCATTGACTTATCTCAATTGAGTAGCAATAAAAAATATGTGTTTATTTTATATGTTTATTTGTAGTTTGTGTTTGTGTTGTGTCATAAAGGATAGGATGTTGCTCATTCCTTCTACTAAAAAAACATCATGGAGGATTCAAAAATAAGAATACTTTCAACATGGAAGAGATTGAATTCAAAATGGAATTTTCATTGATAATAATTATTTTCAAACATGATTTATAATATTTATTTAAGTTGAGCATTGATGGAAGCAAGGTGCTCTCCCTTATAATTAATAACGATAAGATCCTCATTGGTAGGCCTTTCTCCATGGTAAAAGGGCCTTCCCAAGTGGGTTCAAATTGCCTCCCATCCTATAAAAGCTCTAGGATGGACCAACTTATTGTGAGCTTAAATCATTCTAGCTTTGTACAACTCATGGTTTTGGCATGCACTAAATGTCTTTCCTTCTAAGCGATCTCTTCTAACCAGCATTCTTCTTTTATTGTGATCTTCTACCCTAACTATCTTTAGTGATGAGTTGGACTTCTAATGGTAGAATGGTTTTGGACCCATACACTATAGAGAAAGGAGTAGACTGAGTTGGCATCTATATGTGGTGTTGTAGGCCCATAAGGCTTCAACTACTCATGCCACTATAACTATTATTGTTGTCTTCTTATTTGGATGAGAGTTTTGTTGAAGGCTTCTCCTAAGCTATTTTCCCTCAGGTAGTTGATGGTATAATATCTCTAATCTATGTTGAGTCATTGGGCAAAGTTATTGATCTTGGTGCTCTTGAATGTAATGCCATTATCATATTTAATATTTGAATATGACTTGACCTTCAATTGAGTCAAACCAAACCCAATTGGCCCTCTTGACCCAAGTTGATCCAAATTGACCTAAAAGACCAAATTGGGTCAAATCAAAATATAAACCAAATTGATTGCAATTAATGGCTCAAGTTCATTCCAAATTGATTGTTCAACTTGACTAAAGCCATCATTGGACCCAATTGAACCCAATTGGCATACTTAACCCAAATTTACCTAATGGTTCAAGATAGACTAAATCAAAACTAAAACTAAATTAATTGAAACCAAAGCCTACAATCATCTTCAATTGGTTAACTAAACGATCTAACACCTAAGCCAAATTGGCTAATTTGGTCAAATTGGTTAACTTAACCTATTTGACCCAAATGAATCCAAATGTGCAAAATCAAATCTAACCCAAACTAAACCAAACCAATTGAACCAAAATATCCCACATGATTATATGAATTTGACCCTACCCTTGGTTTGACCCAATTTGACCAATTGGTGAACTTGACCCAACCTAACCCAATTTGACCTAAATGAGTCAAATTGAGCTAAACTCTAACCATATCTCCAATTGACTTGAAATTTGGGCTAATCAATTTTGGCTCATTTCAAATCTTCAAAATAAATCAATGCCAAATGATCATTCTACTCTTGGGTCAAGGGCATCACATGAGACAAATCACCCATGTAAGTGGTCATTTCTATTCCTTGGCCACTTAGTACTCTCCCAATGGTCCACTTAGGCACCTAGGACATTGCCCAACCTAATCTAATGGGTGGTTTGGTTGGCCATGACCCATGGGAGGTGAAATGACCTCACCCTCCCCATTGGAGCATTTGAAACCCATAGGACACCCATGATTCCCCTTTGCAGCCACTTCCACACCTTCGACCAACCAAGTTGAGCCAATAACCTCCTCCCACCATCTATGACTCCCTGAGATGGCGAGATTACTAGAAGCCAAACGCTATCCCACCATTCGATCAAGATGAAAGAGGGTATACACCCCAACATTTTCACTAAAACACGCACAAAAATCATTCCTTAGAGCCTAGCTACCCAAGATGAGCCACTAGAGCCATTCCCTAAGCTCCCAAGCTCATTCCTTGATGAAAAAAATCCATTCTCATCCATCTCAAAATAGGACACACCCATTTTTACCTAACTTCCCCCATTTATCCATCAAATTCAAATTAACTTTGCACGCACCTTCCCTAGGCCTCATCAAACAAGAATGAATCATCTCCCAAGCATCACGAGCACCAGAGGTGGCACTTCGATCAAAGCTGAGCTCAAAGTCATCAGTTCATGGCCTTCTAAGGGAATGTCAAGGAATTGATCTAATTATTGCTCAATATGGATTCATCTACACTAGATTAATCTTACTCAATCATTCGAGCCACCGATCTTGAGCTCCAGCAAGGTATGCTTCCAAAAATAATCCTTAAGAAAAAATGGGTTGGAGCTTTCTGAAGAAAACTTGCATCTCATGTGATCTTGACCATTGGATCCCCTCCGATCAATGCCATGAAGGTGTGGGATCCTTTAATGATCCAAGCTTCGTAAGCTTCTAAAGTGAGCAATGGCGCAGACTCCATTTCCCTCACTTGTGTGATGTTAGATCACGCACCATCCATTCTGTGTGAATGGAATGGATAATCATGGTTAGATCACTAGATTGATCGACTTAATCTTATTAATGGATTAATCGTACCCATCAAATCTTAGATCGGACAATAGCGATCATCCCGCCATGGCTAAGTGGATAAGTTTTAAGTAACCAATCCACCATGGAAAGCACCACATTGGCGTGCCACATGAAATCAGATTAGACTTTAATTGGGCTTAATTAATTATTTTTAATGCATGAAACTTTTAAAAATAAAAAGAAATCATAGAGAAATAAAAAAAATGCAAATAAATACTCATTTTAAAGGTATTTCAGAGGTGAATTAATTAAAAAAGACCTTAACTAATTTTGAATAGTAATTAAGGTTTAATTAAAGTTTAATTTCAAAATTAATTAGCTTAATTACTCCTTAATTACCTTAGCAATTAAGCCCAAATTTTGTTAGTTAATTTAATGGGATGACCTCTGCCTCCCATTATTTTCTTGAGATTTATTACTCACTTAATTAGGAAAATTGACTAACTAAAATTTAACAACTCTTTTAAGTTAATTAATGATTAATTAATTCCATGAATAGTAATAAATAAGTTAATTAATTTTATTAATCATTATTCAATAGTAAGTGAACTAAGGAATAGGGTTGGGACCCCTTTCCCTAAGTTCATTTCACCCTTTTTTAAATGAACTTAATTAAGATTTAACTAATTAATTAAATCACTTAATTAAATTGAAATCATAATCACATTAGTCCTTAATTAATTAAATCATGGGGTAGATCTTTAGGTGTTTAATAACCTAAAGGAGTTTACTGAAATTATGGTTAGTCCACATGTGTGGGAAAACCATAAGATTAATTAATTAGGTCCATTAATCTAGTTAACTATTAATCATGAGCCAATTGCATTAGGCCCTTTTATTTCCTAGGATCATTACAAGTTTATTTTCCATGCATATCATGTTGGCTCATAATTATTTAGTTAATTACTTTAAGGTGACATAAGTAAGGTAATTAATTCATCTAATTAAGGGTTAAACTTAATTAACCCATAAAATTAACTTAATTACATTTCCTTAAATTAAATCATATCACTAATGTTGGAATGGGTTAAAAAAAATAAGTGATGATTTCTCTTCTCCTCTTTAAATCAAATCAAATCCAAAACTTAATTAATAAAGAAGTTTCATTTACTTTAAATAATCTTATTTGATTTGATTGTTCTTAAGAGCTAGTTTGGTTAAATGAATCACATGCTTATATTTGATTGTCCTCTTTGCAATCATGTTAAATTTGGTATGTCATTTGAATTCTTGCATCCATCTTTTCAACTTCAAGTAAAAAAATAGATTTCCTTTATGTAAGTTTGCATGTGTTGATTTAATTTAATATATCTGTGGCTATTATCACTATTAAATCTAAATGTATTTTTCAAAAGCTTATAAATGAATAATAATATATGTTGTGACACTAGTTAAAAATACATAACAAATGCATATTCTTATAGCTTAAGTGCATGAATGTTGAGTTCTCTTTCCACTATTCATGTGTTGATTTATATAAGATTGAATAGTAATGGGTATAAAGTCGGACATCCAGAACATGAGGCTTTAGCTAGCCCCAAGGAGGTCATTATTACCTCACTTCCAGTTTAACAATTGCGTAACCATCTTGATTTCATTTGTATGTATTTCAACATTAGATTGAGCTTTAATTCATATATATAAATGATTCAACCAAAAATATATACAATCTTTGCATGGTTTTCTTTCCCTCATTTATGTATACATCCATGTGTTTCTAAGAAAAGCAAGTATATAGTCTGGACATCCCAGGAATATGAGGCTTTAGTTAGCCCTAAGGAGATCATTTGATTACCTCACTTTCCTAGTTTAACAATAACACATACTTGCCTATATTTTTGTACATGTATATGCATATGTGATTAGTTAATGAAAATCACATTTTACATTAAAATTGCATGCATTCATAATTGACTAAGTGGTTGAATTAATTATCCATATGATTTGGAGCTTACTTCCTATGCTAATGTATACAAATTTACATATGTTTAAATGCAAATGGGTATATAGTCTAGACATCCAGAGAAAATGAGGCTTTAGCTAGTTCCAAGGAGGTCATTTTGATTACCTCACTTCACTGGTTTAGCAATGGCACATACTTATTTAATTTCATTCTTATGCCCTTTTTGTATAGAATTTGGATAAAGTTTTAAATTAATATGGTTAAATAATTCAATCAAATAAAATATAAATTATAAACATACACATACATTCATCATTTAAGTGTGCTAAAATATGTTGCATGTATAGATACACTTAGGATTAAATCATATGCATGTTACATTGGGTGGAACATAATGATTTAATATATTTCATGTGGTAGTAATTCAATTAAACTAATCCTAAGATGCCTTTAATTTTTAATAGGATTATTTAAAGTGAACCTATGATTAATTAAATCATTCACTAAAGAGAACTAAATCAAATTAATATACTTTAGAAAGTGACTTAAGGTAGAGATGATAGAGGAAAATCCTCTTTTCCTCTCTTATAACACTTAGTTTCTAAGTATAATCAAATGAAATAAAAGAAAACACAAATTAAAATTCTCAAATCAATTAAACTACTTCAAGTGAAATCAACCTTTCATGTTAAATTGAATCCTTCTACACTTAGAAAATATAACACTAATGCCTAACAAGACTTACCACACAAGCCTTAATACATACATTAGAATTCTATCACAACTTCTAGCTCTAAGTTAGGATGGTGTATGATATGATGTATGTTTAGTATTATGATGTATTATTCTAGATTAGATATAAGGGTGTATGCTTCATAAACTGGATGATAGGCCAACATTAGCCAAATCATATTTTCTGTAGGGGATTATGCTTACAGGATGCTTAAAAATAAATGTGAATGCTCTTTCTATAGGTTGCTTAAATCCTTAAGCATAATCCATGTTAGGACGGGTGGGCTTAGTTACCCATGTGCAGAGTGTTAAGTACAAATTATAAATACAACTGCTTGAGATTATATGTATATTTAGCTAACCTCTATTTTGTAGGTATAGTTAGATTTAGTTTTCCCACATAAATGTAATTTTTGTAATAGGAATTAGGATTAGTGCTATGGGGGATTAGGATGAGTAGTGACCAGAAGGCTTTATCCTGGGGTTCCCTGTGATGCCTTTGAAGCAAGCACCATCCAAATCAAAGAAGGAACCAAATCAGAATTGGAGATGTGAAGAAAGAAGACCCCAACAACATTTAATACAATTATAATTATTCTTTCATCTACCAAGATGTATAAGGGTAGAGCTCGACTACCCATCTTTTCTCTCTTCGGGTTGTACAGCAAGACTCGACCACACCGGTATTTTATTCTTTTATGATAGTTTATATAATTGTTTGATGTTATGTTTACATTGTGCATTAGGACAACATGCTTTTCATAGTTTCTTAATTGATTGAAGCTTTAATGTGTGCTTGGATATGATTAGGCTCTTAGGATAAAAAATAACTTTTCTCCTGAATTAATCACTCATAACTAAATTTTAAATAACTCATAACCTCATCATAAAGCCTAAGACATAAATAAGATAATTAAAAGATTTAGCAACCCCATAGCTTTATGCTTGTATGTTTCACATCATGCATTTATATTATTTCTCTCTTGAACATGAAGGATCTCCATCCTTGCATGATAAAAGAATGTTTGACCTATGATGGCATCCCTTGTGGTGGAGAACAGCTTCTTCTAGCTGATTTGACCCATAACCTATTTAATCATGCATTTAGGTATAAAGAATCCTAAAGCCTCTATCAAAATGATATGTCTAAAATGAAATAAAATTTGAAAAGATTTTGAATATATAGATTAAGTTATATTCTCATACAACTCTTGCTCTAGTCTCTTAGGGATTGTGTTTAGGAATTTGGTCTCTATCTAACTAAATAACTATCATATCTATCATGCAATTCATAAGACTAGACTACATGGTTTTAAAATCATAGGAGTTAGCTGGTGGCCACTCTAGGTGGTTATAAGTCAAGAAGGCGGACAATCTATTCTCTCTTGTGGAGGTAAACCCTTATGCCCACTTATCGCTTAGATTAGGTTGTGCTTTAGCTCTTACTAAAGCTCCCTAGATTTAAGATCTGAGGCAGCTATTTCCTTCAAGCTATAAGCATAAATCTTCACCTCTTAGGCATTCCCACAACCTTGTGTTGATGGATTATAAGCACTAATAATATAATTAAATTTTAACTCAAAACATATAAATCTCCTCAACTTCAAAATTATAAAGCCCAACCATAAGATAGATTATAATGCTCAGTATGCTTCATAGTATCATGAGCATTTCTTACTTATTTCATTTAGATTCAAAAAATAAGTCTTCTCCTTGAACTTTCCCAATTGATTTTCCAAATATAACCAATCCTTTGATAGCCTAACCTTGAAATCTTTAGAGATGATAATTGTCTAATTTAATTGAGAGTATTATTAAGAAATTTCATTTCCTAAGAAGTGATTAACTATGGAGGCTTGCCTTCATAGGGAACTTAAGAACAGTTTAATATAAACCTACTTTATTCATTCATGTAAAGTAGGGAAAAATCTCTAGTACATTCGAAGACCCATCATGCCTTAGAGTCCTTATTACATGATTAGGTCCATTGTAGGGTGATGCCTCTCTTTTGAGATATCATCATACCTCAATGTTGTACTTGATCACCTCAAAAGTACCCCTCAAAATAATCACCACAAGGCCCTCTCATCTTGTTCATTGAATCCTTTTAACATCATTTTTTATTTTTGGAGTTTGGAGATGTTGATCCTCAAGTAGGCAAGGATTCTTAGACTCATGATATTGCCTGATACACTAGGGTCAACCAGAACTCTGGATAGTCTATATCTGCCAACATCCACAGTAATATAAAGCGGTTATGCGGTCATCCCAGAGTAAGTCTTCATCCTGAATGTAACTCTAAGATGTCCTTGGTGGCAAGCTTCCTCTTAAGTAGTGTCACTAACTAAGAATATATCTAGATTAAGTAAGGCCTTGATTAGAGATTCCCTCATATCTTTGAATAAGATTAGGGTGTCGTATATTCTTAACTTAGCTAGAAACTTTCTAAGGTGAGCTAGGACATTGTAATCAACTCTAGCTTGGTCCTCCATAAGCATATCCATGGGTGGAGTATCCTATGGAGGGGCTATATGCTCACTAGAACCAATGACTTGCTTACCCTTATTCTAAGGTGCTACCCTAAGAGGTAGAACTTTGCCACTATGTTGATTGACTTCAGTGACTTCTTGGAATGATGACCTTGTGGAAAGTTTACCTTCTCATACATAACTTCTCCTATGGGATCCTCAGAGTCAATTGACTCCAAGTCAATCTCAAGAGGTGAACCCAATTGATTCAAAGAAGGATAGTCTGACTCTAAATCAAAAAAAAAAAAATCAAAACTCCTAGAGTATTATTTTTATTTAGACTCGGAGAGCTTTTAATAGGAATAAAATCAAGAGCATCAGTAGTAGACAATATATAAGTAGAATCAACTTTCCTCATTAATTTCTTTTTGGGTGGAGGTATATAGTAGAAATCAAGTAAAGCAAGTGGAGTAAGGGATTTAGTACCCTTCTGCATACAATGCTCTACTTGGTACAAGAGGAGCAAAAGGTGGTAGGCTGTGATGGAGGGTCTGGACTTGAATGGTGGCTATGCTACTGGACTATCCCAGGAAAGTATGGTGAGCTTCTACTACTGCTGCTGGGCTATCACCCTCCCTTAGTTGTCCTTTGCAACTAGCAAACCTTCCTTGGTGTTGGAGGTTTGAGCTACTTTAGGCTCCTACAAGGAAAGCTTCCTGATCTTAGAAATGATCTTCTTAGAGGTTTTGGATAAGCAGATATCCTAGCCTTCTTTGGTCTTAAGAGAATCACAAGTATCCCCAAGGATCACTCTAACAGGACTGGATGGTTATTCTAATAAGTATTCCTTAGGGATAACCATAGCTCCCAACTTGTAGCTAGGCTCAAGATAATCCTTAAAAGTGAGACAATCCTCTAAGACATGGCCTAACATGGGATAGTAGGGGCAATAGCTAGGATCATTGCTCTTGCTTCCTCGCTTTTAGGCTTTGGTAACTAAAGTTAAATTTCTTTAAGAGATTCTTAAAGATTTTCTAACTATCTCCCTCTTGAATGAATATGGCTTATTCAATCTATTGGAAGAGTTGGAAAGTAGCTACAGTGATGGATATAAGTACCACTGCTGGGTAGGCTACTGAGGTGGTGGAAATTATCATTGTGGTGGCTACGGTGGCTGATATGATGGCTAAGGTGGTGGAAGAGGAGGTGGTAAAGGAGGATATTGAGCTCGTAGTCTCCCATACTGAACTCTAGCTGGTTGCTTCCCTCTGTCCACTGACACAACTGTCTCAGGCTTCTTCTCAAACACCTTCTATGGCTTAGGTCTTGATGATTGGTAGGAAAGGGCAACTATTTGGCTTCCTCTTATAGGCTAGCTACCTTGTTGATTAATTTCTCAAATATTTTGATGGTAAAGCACTTAAGCATGAAGGCGACCGTGCCATGGATATTCTTGAGAAGAATCTCAATGGCTGGATGTTTGGACAACTGTGGTATGCATTTCATGCTCTGGTTGTGCCACCTGAGAATCTAATCAATAAGGGAATCATTGGATTTCTATTTCTCTTCAATGAGGTCACTATCACCATCTGAGCTTGACAAACCTCTTGATGAAGAGGTGCTCCAACTCAGCAAAAGTCTTCACCAAACCATTGGACAGTTTGGCATACCAATCAAATGCAACACCTACTTGAAAAGGAGGAAGAGGTGTTCTTTGCCATGGTGTTGCAATACGACTCTAAAGTGTGCAATGTGTTATCGTGGGTTTCCACTACCATCAAAGATCTTGAAGGATGGTGGCAGAAAACCATAAATAAAATAGAAACTAAATAAAAACCTAAACCTAAAAAATAAACCTACAAATAAAACAAAAAATAAATAAAAAATAAAACCTAAACCCTAAACTAAAAAAACTAAACCTAAAATAAACAAAATAAAATAAACATAAACTTAAACTAAAATAAATAAAACCTAATCCAAAACCTAAAATAAAATAAACCTAACCTAAATAAATAAAATAAACTAAAATAAACCTAAACCTAACCTAAAATAAACCTAAAATAAAACCTAAACCTAAACTAAAAATAAAATAAAACCTAAACCTTAAAAAAAAAAAATAAAACTACCAAAATAAACATAAACCTAAACCTAAACCAAAATAAACTAAACTTAAACTAAAAATAAACTAAATCACAAAATAAAATAAAAATAAACCTAAATAAAATAAAATAAAATAAATTAAATTAAATAAAATAAATAAACCTAAACTACGGGTTTACTTAATTTTAAAACCTAAACCCTAAATCCTAAACTATAAATGACCCTAATCAAACTAACTAAACCTAAATCCTAAACTTACAACCCTAAACCCTAGGCCCTAACCCTAAAACCTTAACCCTAAACCCTAAACCCTAAACCTTAAACCCTAAACCTAAAACAAAAACCCACAAACCCTAACCCTAAACCCTAAACCCTAAACCCTAAACCCCACTAAACCCAAGTAACCCTAAACCTAAGCTAACCCAAACTAAACCTAAACCAAACCTAAACCCTAAACCCTAAACCCTAAACCAAAACAAAACCCATTCGTTCGAGCATCTTCTCTATCCTCCATGTTTTTGGTGCTCTAGTGAATTTTATTTCCCCTGTGGAGGCACGTCCCCTCTGTGGCTTTTTCTGAGGCAATTTTGGTTGTTTCTTCCCTTTTGGCAGGTTCAATTAGGATTTAGCTTCTCCTGTCATGCGCCGCTCTTGATCATGGTTGCGATTTCTACATCCCCGTTGGGAAATCCTAATAATTCGGCTACTCACGCTAATGTTTCTGGTTCTTTGGGGGTTTTTAGCTTAAATTCATCCCTGGCTTCAAAATCATTCAAGGATGTTCTTGCTAGTAAGGCTAATTATGTTGGTGTGTTTGTCAAGCTTATTTTGACTTCCTTTTAGGGTGTACTCATAATAATATGTTCAGATTTAGTTATGGAAAGGCTTGCGAAGCCTTTTGAATTTATGTTGGTGGGTAAATTTGCTTTGTGTCATCCTACTTTGGAGAATATTCAATCTTTCTTCCATAGCTTGAAACTCTCTAGAATTTTTTCTCAATTGATTGATTCCGTCATGTAATGATCCGCTTTCCAATGATATGGACTACTCTCATGTTTTTTCTCATCGCTCATATTTTATTTTCAATTTTCAGATGAGATTGTTGAAATGGATGCCTCTTTTTGATATTTAGGAGGAATCTCCTATTATTTCAGTTTGGATCTCTCTTCTTAATCTATGTGTCCATTTCATTAATCATGATTTTTTTTTTGCTCTAGGTGCGATGTTCAGTCATCCTCTTCAAGTTGATCAGACGATTGCTTCTAATACTCGACATTTTCAGATTCTATTCAAGTTGGATATAACTAAAACATTTCCTAAGAAAATTTGGCTAGGATTAGAGAAATATGGATATTTGTAAAAATGGAATTTGAGAATTTTCTTAATTTTTGTTCCCATTGTAAAATTCATGGTCATGTGTTTTCAGATTGTTTTGTGGTTCACCCTCACCATAAGAAACCAAAATTGGTTAATAATAATTTGGATCCCAACTTTAAGGTGCCCTCAGTTAAAGCACAAAATTTTGTTCCTATGGACATTTCTTTACCTAAAACTGAGGGACATTGTCTTGATCCACCTACTGTTCTTGTGGAGAATGTTGCGGTTCTTAAGCCTGGTCAATTTTTTGGATGTTATTCATGTTAATAAGGATGCCTTACCCTTCAATGATTCTATACAGTTGAATGCCCTGGATATTGGTAATAATATGAGTAATAATATGTTTTGAAACTTATGGATGATGATTCTATCTCAAATGATTCAATTCTTGCTTCTATGCCACCATTAATTGATGAGAATGTGATCTTAGATGAGGGTTTGAATGGTGAGAAAACTAATGAAAAGGCTTCTAATTCTTACTTGGGCACTTGTGCTTTAAATGGCTCTAATCCCTTTTGTTCCTCCTCTTCTAATGTTGAATTGATTTCTATTTTGACATTTTAACCTAATACAGATTTGGAAGAGGGTGAAGTGGCTTGCAATGATGCTTTAAATGTGCAAATTTCCTCCAAGAACAACCTTGAACAATCTCTCTTGGATGGTGATGTAGTGGATATGAATAATAAGTTCCAAACTATTTTTGGAAAGAAAAATAAAACTCCTAAAACCAAACTTCTTAATTTGCCAGATTTACTAGATTTTGCTCTTCTGCCCAAAAATAAATGGTTTCTTTCTTAATTTGGAATGTGAGAGGGATTGGTACCTTCTCTATTGGAAATAAAATTAGAAACTTAGTTCGTACTCATAACATTTCCTTCTTTGCTATCGTGGAACCATTTATTCTTCCTTCTAACATTTCTTATGTTGCTAGAATGATTGAGTTTAGTAATTTTTTTGCTAAATCTATCAATAAAATTTGGAGTTTTTGGAATAGTCCCTATGTTATGCAGATTTTATATGATTTATCCCAAGTTGTGAATGTTAAGATTACTTATGATAATTTTAGTTATTTTTGTTCCTTTGTTTATGCTTCTTGTAATAGAAATGGTAGCATTCTTTGGGAGAAACTTATTAGTTTTTCTTCTTATTGCTCTTGGTTTATGGGTGGAGATTTTAATACTATCTCTTCTTCCTCTGAACATGTTGGTGGAAATGCTCCTAACTTATTTTCTATAGAAGATTTTAATAACATGATCCTTAAATGTCATCTTACTGACATTGGCTTTACTAGGTCTCAATTTACATGGAACAATTATAGACTATGGCAAAGGCTTGATAGGGTTATTTTTAATCATCCGTGGATTAATATTTCCCTATCAGACTATTCTCCCTTGCTTAGTAATGTTTATTTTAATGCTAACAAATCCTTCTCCCCTATCCCTTTTCATTTCCAAAATATGTGGCTTATGGATGATAGATTTTTCAATGTTGTTGCTAGTAACTGGGGAGAACCTCTCCATCCCGATGACTCTATTTTTGGGATGAAGAATTGTGGTTCAAATTAAAAAGACTTAAACAATGCCTTTCTTGGTGGAATAAACACGTCAATATTAATAAAATGGAGAATGTGGTGATCGCTTTGCAAGATGCTATTGTTAATGATCCTTTTAAAATTCAGATGTTGGCTCAAGCTAAAGATAGGCTGACATGTTTTCAAGATATGGAGCAGACTTATTGGTTGCAAAAAGCTTCTATGAAATGGATCTTTGATCATGATCACAATACCAAATATTTCCATGTCATGGTTAAAAGGAAAAAAAGCTATAAACCATATTCATAAAATTAAAATTAATGATGGAGTTTGGTGTTTGGATAAAAAAGAGCTTATTGAGTCTGCTATCCTTTTTTATAAAGAGCTTCTGAATAAAATATTGCTTATGATGATATTTCTTGGTTAAAGTTATTCCTAATTTTATTTCGGATGAGGATAACAATATGCTTTCTTCCTTACCTTCTGAGATCAAAATTTCTGATATTTTGAGTATAAATAAAGACTCTGGCTAGTGATGGTTATACTACCCTTTTTTCCAAAAATGTTGGATTGTCATTAATGATGACCTAATTAAAGCAGTTCCTGATTTTTTTATGGGTAGTATCCTTCCCAAATATTTTGCTAGCACCTCCATTGTTTAAATTCCTAAAAAAGACAATCCTGAAGTTTGGAGTGATTTTAGGCCGATTAGCCTTTGCTCTTTTTTAAATAACTTTATCTCTAAGATTTTGGCTAAAAGATTGAGTATCTTGTTCTCCAAAATTATCTTTCTTAATCAAACTAATTTTGTTAAAGGGAGATCCATTTGATAATGTTCTTTTAGCTTAAGAGATGATCCATGATTTGAATGCCAAAGTTTATGGTGGAAACTTGCTTTTTAAGCTTGACATTTCCAAAGCCAATGATAATATTGGTTGGGTTTACCTATATAAAATTTTGGCTTTATTTGGTTTCTCTAATCAATTTATTGCTTTAATTAAGAACGAGATTGAGAATTCTTAGGTTTCTATGCTTCTTAATGGTGAAGTGCATGGTTTTCTCTTCTTCTCATGGGCTAGGCAAGGTGACCCTCTTTCTCCTACTCTTTTCATTATTGTAGTGGAATATCTTTCTAGATGTCTTGAGCATATGTTTAGTTGAATGCCTAACATGTTCTATAGAACCATTGGTGGGTTTCCCATTTCTCACCTTAGTTTTTCTTATGATTTCATTATATTTTGCAATGCCTCCACTCATTACATTAAAAAATTATGTAAGTTCTTAATTCATTTTGGTAGGGAGAGTGTCTTGAATATCAACCCTGATAAAAGTTTTTTTTTATTACTAGCTCTTCTATCTCCTTATCTAAGATCAATGTTATCAGAAATATTATGGGTTTCTTTCATCAAAATCTCCCTATCAAGTATCTGGGACTCCCTTATATAGAGGCACAAAAAGATCTTCTTTATTTGATGAAGTTATTCAGAAAATAAATAAGAAAACCTCCTCTTAGAAATTTCATTTACTCTCCTTTGGTGCTAGACTTATCTTGATCAAAAGTACCATTTGCTCTATGACAATGTATCTCTTGTCTACTATTGTCCCTACCCGTTCTATTATTAACAGGATATATAGACTTTAAAAAAAATTTTTGGGGATCTAATACATCTACCAAAAGATTACATTTGGCTAGTTGGCATAACTATTGTTGTACTAATAATGAAGGTGGCTTGGGCTGCAAAACCTTACAGGATACTATTAATTGTTTTTCCTATAAAATGTGGTGGAAATTTAGAAATAAAGATAGTTACTGGTCGAAGTTTATGCTTGCTAAATATTGTCAGGGCAAACACACACTCATTAGTGCTTTCAAATATGGTGATTCCCCTATTTGTAGAAGACTTTGTAGTATCAAATGGAGTGCTGAGAATTTAATTTCTTGGGGCATCAATTTTGATTCTTCATTTATTTTGGCAAGATGATTGCCTTGGCCAGGGCTCTATTGATTCCCTTTTTAATACTCATTCCACTATGGTGCTTAAGGTTCATCAGTTAATTATTAATAATAATTAGGATGTGGCTCAATTGAATAACCTTGTCCCTAATGTGATCATCAATAAAATCCTTAAAATTTGCCATCACCCTAATGAACCTGACCAAATTCTTTTCAAAATTTCTTCTTCGAGATATTGTTTTTAAGGATGTGTGCATTTTATCGATTTAAATATCAAGAGTCCTTGGTTTTACTAAAATCTAGAATAATATTATCCCTATGTTGTTCTCGATCTTAACTTGGCATTCTTAAGCATTATATCCTGGATGCTACTCTTTTGAAAAAGGTTTCCAACTCCCCTCTAAATTTCACTATTGCTATCACATTGAAAGTGTGGATAATGTTTCTATGAATGGACCTTTTGCTGCTAGAATGTGGAACTAGTATGATAATATTTTGAATGCTTTCCGCTTTAATGGTTCATTTTCTATTATGCAACTCCTTGAACCATGATTCTCTCATACTTCTAAGGGTCATGTTAAAATTGTATTAGCTATTACTATTCTCTGGTATATTTTGATGGATTGAAATGATGAAAAGTACTATAATATTCCTAGAAATTATAATCGTATCATTGCTAGATCCAAATATAAAATTTTGTCTCTTTTCAAAGCCAATCTTCTTACTCACTCTAATTTTAAAGGGTACAAGTCTGTGGCCTTGAAATTTGGGATTAACCTTCCTCCTTGTAATGTCTCTCCTACCCATAAAATTATATATTAGATTAAACCTAATTATCATTACATTAAGGTTAACACTGATGGCTCGATTTCTAATGGTTATTATGGTTGTGGTGGGAATTTTGAGAGATCATGGTGGCAAGGTTATTTCTGCTTTTGCTGCCCCTTTAGAGCTTTGTTCTATTTTATTTGTTGAACTTAAAGGCATTCATCATGGCATTTTTATTTGTTTAATAACATTTGGTTTGAAGTTGATTCCCTCCTTTTAGATTTACTTAAATTTAATTCCCATGGTAATGCTGAAGTGTTTTATTTGCTTAAACTAGGAGTCTTCTTGCTAACCTAGATTTTCAAATTTCTCATATTTATAGGGAAGGCAATTCTTGTGATGATTTTCTTGCAAATTTGGGTGTCAAGTCTTCTTGTTTGCAAATGTTTTCTAATGATAAATACATACCTTTCCTTTAAGGGGTCTTGTGAATCTAGATAAAACTGACTTACCTTAGAGTTTTAGCTTTTCCTTCCTCCTTGGGGCTTTGGCTTTCTATGGTGGTTGTTTTCTTAGAACTGGTTATTTCCTCATGGTTTGGTCTTGAGTTTTCTCTTCACCTAAATCTATTTTTATTCTCAAGTTTGAGTTCTTCCTATCTTTTGATTGGTTGGGGTTGTTTTCTTTTTTTGGCTTTCTACTACGCTTTTGGTTTCGGTTAGTTTTCTCCCACCCTAGTGGATGTGTTTGTAGTGTGGAGGCATTGGTTTTGCTTGTCTCTGTTGTGGTTCTCTTTATTAGTTGGATCTCTATAACCTAGTTTGTTTGTCTTGACTTTCTTCGGTTGTGTTATCTGGAAGTGGGTTTTTTCCCTTCCTAGGTGTTGCTCACTTTGATTTATTACCGCCTTAGATTGCCTCTTCTGGTGGTCATTTTTTTTGAAGTTTTTCTAGAATGGTTATGTTGGATGACGCCACCTAGTTATTTCGATTAGGGTGGTTATTCCCTGCTTTTGGTTATCCATTCTCTCATGAGTTTCACCCTTCTCACCTACTCTTATCCTTTTGGTTTTGTGTTGTTTTGGTTGGAGTTTGATAATCGATTGTGGCTTTAGTACCGTTTATATGGTTATTACTCCTACTACTAAGAGGGGTTGGGTGCCTTTGAGGGCTATTTGATGCTTTGTTGTTGCTTGGAGAACAATTTTTCTATGACTCTTTACCCTTACTTTATTTTGGTTCTAGATGAGTTTTAGGATGGATGTAACTGGATTGTTATATCTTTGAATATGGGTTTGTCCTCCCTTGTTACTGAGGTTTTGGTTTTTGTTTTGAACCCAGTCAAGACTACCGGTGGGCTATTTTTTGGGTGATGGTCTCTGGGTTTTGTTTGTTATTGTTTCTATTTGTTGGATTGTATTTGGTCCTAATGGAATTTTCTTTTCTCGCATTGTCTCTATCTTTCTGGACTGAATTCTCCTTTCCTAGGATTGGGATTGGTGGCTATTGACTATTTCTATCCCTCAAGATATTTTCAATGTTTATGATTGGATGACTATTGTTGGCTTTTTTACTGATTCTTCTGGGTTTGATGACTTGGATCCTTGGCAATTATGGTGGCTTGCGGGGTGGTCTTCCTTTGCTTGCTTGATTGGTTGTTCGTTGGTCGTTGGTTAAAGGAGTATTAATTGTGGTATAATTTTCCTTCTCCTTTGGAGACTATGATGGGATCCAGCTGCTTATCTTTCTATCATTCTTTTCTTCTGGTTTCTTCCTGCTGGGATTTTTCATTCTGGGTTGTGGCTAAACCTCTCCCCTTTCCTATTTTGATGGTTGCCTTGCTACCTAACCCTCTTTCAATTAGTCTTAATGTTAGATTGAGTATTATTGCTTTGGGCTCTTTGCATGTCCTTTTAATGGTGGATCCTACCACCTATGTGTTTCCTTTTGCCTTTGTATTATCTTTATTTAATGCTTTTTTTTCATATTCTAACGTTTATTCCTAGTGAGTTTGTTAGCCATTTTTGGTGGTGGCTTTGGTGGTGCTTCCTCTGGTATGGTGCTAACCCTGATGGTTTACCTCCTTATCTATTATATTGAACTTAATATCTCTGAGTGGGTTTGAGGTTATATTTGTTGTTTGAAGTTTTATGTTAGTGTGATGATCATCCTTAAATAAGATGCTACAAGAGGTATGTCGGCAATGATGGCCTTTATGTTTCCCACTCTTTCATCTTTGGTCGGTAGCTATATGTAATTGTAACCTATCACCAAGTTTGGATGGTTTCATATAGTGTTGCTCCTTGAGACGATATGAGCATGACCATTTTTCTTTATCTTATTCTTTTATCCGCTCTTACTTTTATTCTTGATTAATTATTAGATTATTTGTACTCATCCCTTTAAAAGTATGTTGCATCTATTTACAGTGTTGGGAGACTATTGATGGTGGATCGTCGGTTTCAAAAGGAGCCGAGAAGTTTGTCTCTACATGGACTTTCTTTGTGGTTATTATTTTTATTTTCCTTTGCTTGCTTTCCTTATGTGTTAGAGAGAGGGCTTATCTCTTAGGGACTTTTGTAGTTTTGAGCATTAGCTTAGAGATTTTTCCCATTTAAGGACTTTTTACCTTTTCTTTGTGGCAATAAAATTTCCTTAATTTCCCTATAAAAAGACCCTAAACCTAAAACCCTAAATCCTAAAACTTAAACCCTAAACCTAAACCCTAAACCCAAGAACCTACAACCCTAAACCCTAAACCCTAGCCCCAAACCCTCAACCCTAAACACTAAACCCCTAACCCTAAACCGTAAACCCTAAAAACCTAAACTTAAACTAAATAAAACCTAAAAAAAATAAATAAATAAATCTAAACATAAATAAAATAATAAAATAAAAACCCAAACATAAACCTAAACATAAAAATAAAAAAATAAAAAAAAATAAAAACTAAACTAAAATAAAATAAACAAGAAAACAAAACCTAAATAAAATAAAACTAAATGTAAAATAAAATAAAATAAAACTAAATAAAACCTAAACTTAAAAAATAAACCTAAAAATAAATAAAAATTAAAACCAAAACCCAAAACTAAAAAAAAATATAAACTTAAAATAAACAAAATAAAATAAACCTAAGCCTGAACTAAAATAACTAAAACCTAAAATAAACTAAACCTAAACCATGAACTAAATAAAAGAAAATAAATTTAAAATAAACCTAAATCTAAACTAAATACTAATACCTAAAAATAAACCTTAAATAAAAACCTAAAACCTAAACATAAAAAAATAAAATAAAAACCTAAACCTAAATCTAAAAATAGAAAATAAAACCTAAACCTAAAAAAACAAAATAAAAATAAAACTTACCTAAAAAATAAACCTAAACCTAGAAAATAAACTAAACTAAATAAAAATAAAAATAAACCTAAATAAAAATAAAATAAATAAGAATAAATAAAAAATAAACTAAATAAACTTAACCTACTAATTTACTTAATTTAAAAATATAATAATAAATAAATAAATAAACCAAAAGCCTAAACCCTAAATGCTAAACTCCAAAACCCCAAACCCTAAACCATTAACCATAAATCCAAAATGCTAAATCCCTAAACCTTAAACGCTAAATCCTATACCCTAAACACTAAACCCTAAAATCTACAACCCTAAACCCTAAACCCTAAACCCCAAACCCTAAACCCTAAACCCTAAACACTAAACCCTTAACCCTAAACCATAAAAACCTAAAAATTTAAACCTAAACTAAAAAAAATAAAAAAACAAAAACCAAAATAAAATAAAACAGTAAACCTAAAAAAATAAAATCTAAACCTACACTTAAACCTAAAAAAATAAAATAAAAATAAAACTCAACTAAAAAATAAACCTAAACCTAAAAAAACTAAAATAAAAAATCTAAACTCAAATAAATAAACCTAAAATAATAAAATTAAACTAAAATAAAAAAATAAACCTAAAAATAAACCTATAAAAATAAAAAAAACTAAAGGTTTACTTAATTTAAAACCTAAACCCTAAATCCCCTAAACCCTAAACTAAAACCCTAAAACTAACCAAACCCTAAACCTGACCCAATCCACAACACTAAACAACAACCCTAAACCTAAACCCTAAACCCTAAACCCTAAACCCTAATCCTAAACCTAAACCCTATACCCTAAACCCTAAACCTAAACCTAAACCCTAAACCCTAAACCCTAAACCTAAACTTAAACCTAAACCTTAACTCCCAAAACCTAAACCCAAAAACCTAACCCTAAAACCTAAACCCTAATAGTGAAACCCTAAACCTAAACCTAAAGTAACTAAATATATGAAACAATAAACCTAAACCCTAGAACCTAATAAAGCTAAACCTAAAGAATGGGCAGAACCTTGATGGCATGAACATTAGATAGAACCTTGATGTCAAGAACATCACTACCAGTCTTGATTAGGGCGAGGGTGGTTATCGTGATGGTGGTGGGGGATTTGGAGGTGCTGGTGGATATGGAGTTGGTTGTCAGAGTAGTGATGGTTATGGATGCGGAAGGAGTGATGGAGGTTACAACCATGGTGGTGGTGGAGGGATAGCTCAGAGACATGATGGTGGATCCGCTACTCGAGAGGTTGAGGTGGTTCTGATGGGAATGGGAGAAACTGAAGAACGATTGATCTAATCTACTTATAACTATGTCTTTAGTAGAGCGGTTCTAAATTTGATCTTTGCTATAACTCATTTTTTTTCTTTGTGTCTTAAAAATTTGGTGTCAAAAGAAAAATGTTGAATCTGAATTTGTTCTAAAAAACCAAAAAACCACACCAAACACTAAACCAACTAAAATAAAATAACCTAAACTAACCTAAAAAATAAACACTAAACCCTAAACCCAAAACCTAAACCCTAAAGCCTAAACACTAAACCCTAGACCCTAAACCCTAAACTCTTAAAAGAAACCCTAACCCTACACCCTAAACCCTAAAACTAACCCTAAATCCTAAACCTACAACCCTAAACCCTAAACTAAAACCTAAACCCAAACCCAAAACCTAAACCTAAACTTAAAACCTTAAATCAAAACCCTAAAACCAGAACAATCTAAACTAAAACCTACCTTAAACCCTAAACCCTAAAACCTAAACCCTAAACCCAAAACCTAAATGCTAAACCTAATCTAGCCTAAAACTAAACCTAAAAATTAAAATAAAAATAAAACTCAACTAAAAAATAAACCTAAAAGTAAACTAAAATTAAAAACCTAAACTAAAATAGATAAACCTAAAATAAACTAAATAAAAATAAAAAATAAACTAAAATAAAAATAAAAAAATAAATAACCCTAAAATAAATAAAAATTAAATTAAATAGATGAAAAAAATCTAAACCTACTCGTTCACTTAATTTTAAAAAAACTCTAAACCTTAAACCCTAAACACTAAACCCTTAATCCTAAACCCTAAACACTAACCCTAAATCGTGAACCCTAAACCATCAACCCTAAACCCTAAACCCTAACCCCAACCTTAAACCTTAAACCCTAAACCCTAAAATCAAAAACCATAAACCCTAAACCCTGAACCAGAAAAACCCTAAACCCTAAACCCTAAATCCTAAACTAATCCTAAATCCTAAGGTAACCCTAAACCCTAAACCCTAAAAACTCTAAACCCTAAAGCCTAAAAACTAATCCTAAAACCCAAAATATTAAACCCTAACCCTAAACCCTAAAACCCTAAACCCTAATCCCAAAACCCTAAAAATATGAAAACTAAACCTAAACTAAACAAAAAAACCTAAAAATAAAATAAATAAAAAAACTAAACTTAAATAAAATAAAATAATAAAATAAAATAATAACCTATACTAAAAACCTAAACTTAAACCTAAAATAAAGTAAAATAAAAAATTAAAACAAAATAAAATAAAGAAAAACTTAAGCTAAACTTAAAAAAAATAAACTTAAGAATAAAAAACTTAATATAATAAGAACTAAACATAAAATAAATATAAAATAAACCTAAAAAAATAAAAGCTAAATAAAAAATAACCTAAAACATAAACCTAAAAATAAAACCAAAAAATAAATAAAAATAAAACCTAAACCCTAAACTAAAAAAAACCTAAACCTAAAATAAAAATAAAATAACAAAATAAAATAAAATAAACCTAAACTAAAAGAAACTAAACTAAAATAAATAAAACCTAAACCTAAACCTAAAATAAACTAAACCTAAACCTAAACCTAAACTAAAAATAAATCTAAACCAAGACTAAAAAAATAAAACCTAAAATAAAATTCTAAAACCTCAACCTAAAAAAATAAAATAAAAATCTAAACTTAAACCTAAAAATAAAAAATAAAACCAAAAAAATATAAAATAAAAATAAAATTCAACTAAAAAGTCAATTAAACCTAAAAAATGAATTAAAATAAAAAACCTAAACTAAAATAAATAAACCTAAAATAAATAAATAAAACTAAATAAATAGAATAAACTTATATAAAAATAAAAAATAAACTTAAATTAAAATAAAAAATAAAATAAACTAAAATAAATAAAAAAATAAACTAAATAAACTAAACAAACCTAAATTTGCCGGTTTACTTAATTTAACAAAAAAACCATAAACTCTAAACACTAAACCGTAAACCCTAAACCTAAACCTATAAAACCCTAAACCCTAAACCCTAAAAACCTCTAATTCCCAAACCCTAAACACTAATCCCTAAACCCTAAATTGTAATCCTAAATCTTAAACCCTTAAAGCATAAACCCTAAAACCCTAAACCCTAAATCTTAAACCCTAATCTTAAACCCTAAACCCTAAAACCCCAAACCCTAAACCCTAAACCATACACCCTAAACCCTAAACCTTAAACCCTAAACCTAAGCCCTAAACCCTAAACCTAAACCTAAAGTAACTAAATGAATTAAAAAATGATCCTAAACCCTAAATTCTAATAAACCTAAATCTAAACTTAAACCTTAAGAATGGGTAGAACCTTGAAGGCTGGAACATCACAGTCAACCAGGCTCAGTCTAGATCTAGCGGTGGAGGTGAAGGCAGAGGTGGTAGAAATCGCAGTGGTGGTGGGGGATTTGAAGGTGCTTTTGGATATGGAGGTGGTGGTCGAAGAAGTGGGGGTTATGGAGGTGGTAGGAGCAACGAAGGTTACAACCATGGTGGTGGCGGATGGAGAAATTGGGGATATGATGGTGGATCCCGCTACTCGAGAGGCGGGGGTGGTTTGGATCAGAACTGGAGAAACTAAAGAATGAACGATCCGATCTACTACTTATTGAACTATATCTTTGCAGTAGCAATGATTCTAGTTATCTAGGGTTTTTTATTTGCTCATTGCTCATTTTTTATTTATGTCGTCGCTTGTGTCTTAAAAAAGTTGGTGTGTTACTTGGTTGATGAAATCGAAAAGAAGAAATGTTGAATCTTAATTTGTTCTCTATTAAAAAAAACCCTAAACTAAACCTAAACCTTAGACTTAAAATCGAAGGCCTAAACCCTAAACTCTAAACCCTAAAAATCCTAAACCGTAAACCCTAAACCCTAAACCCTAAAACCTTAAACCCTAAACCCTAAATCCTAAACCCTAAAACATAAACCCTAAACCCTAAACCCTAAACCCTAAACTCTAAACCCTCAACTAACCCTAGACCCTCAACTAAAAACCTAAACCTAAACTAAATAAAACCTAAAAATAAAATAAATAAAAAAATATAAACCAAAATAAAATAAAAAATAAAATAATATAAAAACCAAAACTAAAACATAAACCAAAACCTAAACTTAAACCTAAACCTAAACCTAAAAAGAAAATAAAATAAAATAAATAAATAAAAACCTAAATTAAAGTAAAAAATAAAAAACAAAATAAAATAAAAACTATGCCTAAAATAAAAATAAAATAAACTTAAAATAAAATTAAATAAAATTAAATAAAAACCTAAACCTAAAAAAATAAACCTATAAATAGAACCGATAAATAAATTATAAATAAAACCTAAATTAAAAATAAAATAAGCTTAAACCTAAACTAAAATAAATAAAACCTAAACCTAAACCTAAGATAAACTAAACTTAAACCTAAACTAAAATATAAAACCTAAATATAAACCTAAAATAAAAACCTAAAGACTAAACCTAAAAGAATAAAATAGAAACCTAAACCTAAACTTAAAAAAATAAAAATAAAATCTAAACCTAAAAAATAAAATAAAAATAAAATTGAACTAAAAAATAAACATAAACCAAAACCTAAACCTAAAAAATAAACTAAATAAAAAAAACATAAACTAATATAAATAGACCTAAAATAAATAAACTAAATTAAATAAAAATAAAAAATAAACCTAAATAAAAATAAAAAAAATAAACTCAAATAAACAAAAATCAAACTAAATAAACCTAAACCTACCAGTTTACTTAATTTTAAAAAAAAATCTTAGACCCTAAAACCCTAAACGTTAAACCCTAAACCCTAAACCCCAAATGCTAAACCCTAAAAACCTAAACCCTAAACCCTAAACCCTTAACCATAAACTAACCCTAATCCCTAAACGCTAAACTAATCCTAAACACTAAGAATGTGTAGAACCTTGATCATAGGAACATCATCATCAACTAGGCTCGCCATATGGTGGTGAGGTGAAGATGAGGATTATCGTAGTGGTGGTGGGGGATTTAGAGATGCTGGTGGATATGGAAGTGGTGGTCTGGCAGGATGGAGGTGAGGAGCGATGGAGGATACAACCATGGCAGTGGCAGTGGCAGAGGATAAGATCGGGGATATGATGGCAGATCTCACTACTCGAGAGGTTGGGGTGGTTCTGATAGAAATTAGAGAAATTGAAGAACGGTCAATCCAATCTACTGCTTATGAATCTGTGTGTTTATAGTAGAGACGGTCTACTTATCAAGAAATTTTGATTTGCTATATGGGTGCTCATTTTTGAACTATGTCATCGCTTGTGTCTTAGAAAACTTGGTGTGCTACTTGGTAAATGAAATTGAAAAGATGAAATGTTGAATCTAAATTTATTTTCTATTAAAAGAAAAGACCTTAAACGTTAAACTAAAACTTAAGCCCTAAACCTAAAACTTAAACCCTAAACCCCAAAACCCTAAATCCTAAACCCTAAACCTTTAAAAGCTAAATACATAAACCTAAACTAAATAAAACTAAAAAATAAAGAAACTTAAAGAAAATAAAACAAAATAAATTAAAAACTAAAACTAAAACCTAAACCTAAACCTAAACCTAAAAAAAAATTAAAATAAAAATTAAAAACTAAACTAAAATAAAATAAATAGAAACCTAAACTAAACTAAAAAATAATAAACCTAAATTAAACAAAAACTAAACCTAAAATAAAATTAATATAAACCTAAAATAAAAAAGAAAAGACTAAATAAAAACCTAAAACTAAAAAATAAACCTAAAAATAAAAAAATAAAACCTAAACCCTAAACCAAAGAAAACTAAACTTAAAATCTAAATAAAATAAACAAAACAAAATAAACCTAAACTAAAATAAATAAAACCTAAACCTAAACCTAAAATAAACTAAACCTAAACCTAAACCTAAACTAAATAAAATAAAATAAACTAAAATTAAACCTAAACCTAAACTAAAAAATAAGAACTAAAAATAAACCTAAAATAAAAACCTAAAACTTAAACCTAATAAAAGAAAATAAAAACCTAAACCTAAACATAAAAATAAAAAATAAAACCAAAACCTAAAAGTAAAATAAAACTCAATAAACCTAAACTTAAAAAATAAACTTAAATAAAAGACTAAACTAAAATAAATAAACCTAAAATAAATAATCTAAACTAAATAAAAAAATAAAAAAAATAAAAATAAAAATAAAATAAACTAAATAAATAAAAAAAATAAACTAAATAAACCTAGACCTTGGTTTACTTAATTAAATAAAACCTAAACCCTAAACCCTAAACCCTAAACCCCAAACCCTAAACCTACAACCCTAAACCTACAACCCTAAACCATAACCCTAAACCCTAAAACCCTAAACCCTAAACTCTAAACCCTAAAACCTAAACCCTAAACCTAAACCCTAAAACCCTAAAACCTAAACACTAAACCCTAAACTAAACCCTAAACCCTTAAATCCTAACCCCTAAACTCTAAACCCTAAAACATACAACCCTAAACCTTAAACCCTAAATCCTAAACCCTAAGAATGGACATAACCTTGATGGTAAGAACATCACTCAACTGAGCTCACTCCAGATCTGACTGTGGAGGCAATGGTGGAGGCAGTGGTTGTCACAGTGTTGTTGGGGGATTTGGAGGTGCTGGTGGATATGGAGGTGGTGGTCAGAGAAGTTAAGGTTATGGAGGTGGGAGGAGTGGCAGAGGTTACATCCACGGTGGTGGCGGAGGGAGAGATCAGGGATATGATGGCATATCCCGCTACACAAGTGGCGGTTGTGGATTTAATAGAACCAGAGAAACTAAAGAATGGCTGATCTGATCTACTGCTTATAGAATAGTGTATTTACAATCAAGATGGTTTTCCTTATTTAGGGTTTTTAATTTGCTCTATGGGTGCTCATTTTTTATCTATCGCCATGTTTTAGAAAACTTGGGGTGCTATTTGGTTGATGAAATCAAAAGGAAGAAATGTTAAATCAAAATTATTCTTTGTTAAAAAAAACTTAAACCCTAAACTAAAACTTAAACCTTAAACTTAAAACCTAAACCCTAAACCCTAAACCCTAAACACTAAACCCTAAACCCTAAACCCTAAACCCTAAACCCTAAAAGCCTAAACCCTAAACCGTAAAACATAAACCCTAATGCCATAAACCTTAAACCCTAAAACTTACAACCCTAAACCACAAACCCTAAACCCTAAACCCTAAATTAACCCTAAACTAACTCAAAACCTTGAATAAAGATGTCATTAGGAGTAGAGCTAAAGAATGACCTAATCCTAACATAGTTTTGGTAGCTAAAGAAAATGTCTTCAAAGGACTTTTCCTTGACTATTAGAAATTTAAATACCCAAAACCCTAACCCTAAAACATATAATAATACCATATGTTATAGTATAATGTAGCATCATATTTGAGCATATAGTGATGTGCTTTTTTTATGTTATAAGATGTTTTGAAATGTTTAGTATATTATGGTATTATTCATATAGTCTATATTAATATAAATAAAAAAATATTGATTTAATAAATTAAATGATGAAATTTGTTAAATTTGAAGTGGGAATTAGGTTGTAGTACCAAAGGTGAGCTATGCCACTTGTAGTCCAAAAAGTAATATTTTATGTTCAAAATAAATATTATTTGTTGTAGTATAGTATAGCATCATATGTCATAATATATTGTCCTGCACATTTTAAATTCTTTTAGCATTTTACAATCATGCAGTTGAGCCTACACTAGCATTATTTATAAAAATGTTGTTTTAGACTTTAAAACGGTGGAATTTGGCCAAATTCAAAATAGTTAGAGCATGGCATCATAATATATTATTTCAATTTAAAATATGTAAGTGATACGACTAAAATAAATAGTTTTTTTTATTGTTTGACTAATTTTATGATTTTTTTATCTTAAGTAATCCCTTATGATGTGATATGCAATATAATATAATATAATATGTTATAGTGTATTATAATATAAGATGCCATGACATAGTGTAGCATCATGCATTATAGCATACTATTGTGTATTGCTACTTGTTGTTTAACATATTGTAGTTTGTTATAGTATGATGTAGTAGAGTTTGTACTGGTATAATTCATAAAAATACTAATTTATAGTCTCAGATGATGGGATTTGGCCAAAATTTAGGTAAGCTTTAGGGAACATCATTGGGGGTTGCTATGGTGTGTCATTTAATCAAAAGAATGGAATTTTGCATCCAAAATAAATGTTCATTTTTCAACCAAATTTTAAATTTTTTTTTGCTTAAAGTGATTCATTTTAAGGTGTAATGTAAGATAATATATTATATGAAAGAATATTAAAATATAATGTACATAACAATATAACTTCACATATATATGAACGTGGTGATGTGTTACTAAATGTTATTTTACATTTTATTATGTTTTACTTTTGTTATAATACAATAGGTCAAAACTCACAAAAATGTTAATTTGAAGGTTGAGATGGAAGAATTTGGCCAAATTCATGGCACACACCAAGAAGAAACAAAAAAAATTATTCTATTTTGTACCATTTCTAATAGAAAAATTACAATTTTACATCTAAATTGAACATTATTCATATTTTGATAAAATTTTGTTATTTGTTCCTTTTAAGTGATTCTAATGAGGTGTAATGTTAGACAAAATATATTATATTATAGAAAATTATAATATAACACCATATATTATAATATAATATAGTGTGTTAATTCACATTATAGTATGTTTACCATGATATTGTATAGTTAGTTTGAGCTTGCACCATCACAAATCATAAAATGTTGATTACAATGTTAAGATGATGTAATTTGAATGAATACATTGTTAGGCTTTTGCTTGAAGTATTAAAGGTGTGCATAAGAGAAGAAATAAGATTTGATGAGAATTCCATGTCAAAGACATGGAGGGAGATCAGCTAGGGGATCACACATGCATTGGATATGATATGTGAGGGGTCTATGTCGAGGGCATAGAAGAAGAAAATCTGTTGGGAATAAGGTATAAATTTGATTTGATTATATGATTTATGGAAAGAAGATCCACTGAGGATAAGAATCTATAATCCATTGAGGATTAAGATCAAATCAACTTTAATTTTTTTGTTGTAATTAATGTGGAGGCATATCTACTAGATATATGGTCTCGAGTCTGTTAGGGTTCGAGTATATGAACCTTCCACCAGGGAAGCAGGTTTGGGCAATCTACTAGGGATAAGGATTTGAGTTTGATTTCATAGATTTTTTTGGGGATGTATCTGCTGGGGATAAAAGTTTGGTTGGATTTCATTGATTTATAATCTATGGGGGAGTTATTTTAATTTGGCTCCATTTGGGAGGTTGGTTTTGAATTTGATTTATTTGCTTAACTTATTTATATATGATTTAGGGATCCACTAGGGGGGATGGGTGTGTTTTAACTCCACTAAGAAAAATTAGAATGGGTTTAATTTAATTTGAGTTAATGTATGGACCCTGTTAGTTTGTGATGGACCCATTGAGAAGGACTATGTTAGCCTTGACCTACCTCAGGTTTACAAATCCAAATTAATAGTCTACTAGCTGTGGGGTAGAACTAGCCAACCTAAGGGGATGCCTTTTGGTTTGTAATGGTTGTACTAGAAAGAAGGCGTAGTAGACTTACATCTTTCAAAGATAGGAACAATCATTGGGGTGACTTGTTGGTTGCAAAACAAACCAAACCTGACCTAGGGAGACTACTGAGTGAATGATGTTGGGGACTTATGTCAACTCAAAAGTAGTCAAGATTAATTTTATCTTAATTTCATGTGATTTGATATGGTTTGTTTTGTTTAGTTTGATTTCAAATTGAGGGCATATCCGCTGGGGATTTGAGCTCGGTCAAATTTGAAAGATTTAATTTATGGACCATGTCGGTGTTTGATGGACCCATTGAGAAGGGGCTATATCAGACTTATCCTATATCAGATTTACAAATACAAAGGGATAGTCTACTGACCCTGGGGTAGAGCTTGCTAACCTAAGGGGTTTCCTTTAGGTGTGCACAATGACTATGCTAGGAAGAAGACATAGCAGACATACATCTTCTAAAGCAAGGAACAATCATTGGGGTGACTGTTGCTAGCATAACAAATTGAACCCGACTTAGGGGCAACTATAAAGTGAATTCCACTGGGACTTATATCAACTCTAGAGTAGTCAGGCGATTCCTATAGGAGTTTTGCTGACACTACCCAAAAGATAGGATATTTGCTTGGGAAATGGTACCATTAGGGGTGTCCTCCTAATCCATAAGTGAATATATATTTTGTTTATATGTTTTGTGGACACTATTGTTATGTAAGGGACCACACTGAGAAGGGGCTATATCAGCCTTAACCTATCTTAGATTAACTAGACCAAGGGAGAATCTACACATCCACAGGACGGAACCATATGGGTGGTTATTAGGAAAGGGGAATGGTCCAATCCAAGAGTAACCCGAGTAATGTCTAAATGGGGTTAAAAATGATGTAATCTAAATATAGTGCCCATAGGGGAGGTGCTACTAGGGGCGTTATCCTAAGCCTTGAAAAAAAATCCTATAGGTGTACGATGGACAACTCAAGAAGAAAGTATAACATGCTTACAACTGCCATGAGTGGTGTATTATAAGGTGCGATAACTAACCAACCTAAGGTGTATCTGTCAGCATGAGTGGTGTATCCATCAGCATAGTGAGAACCAACAAACCTAAGGTGCTCTTCGGTGTGCAATGATCAACCTAGAAAGAAAGCATGTAGGCTTACAACTTTCCAAGAAGAATTGATCATCGGGATAGTCTGTCATCGTCGATGAGATAGATGTTATCTAACCTAGAGTGACTACTAAGTGGGGATTTTGGCCAACAACTCCATGGTGTACTTGTGGTAGTGATGGAGCTTGGGCTTTATAACCTTATAGGACCCAATGATTTGGTTGATAATAAGCTGAGAATCTTTGAAGATGTTGATGTTCTTGATGCTTAGAGTAATGACTAACTTTAGACCAGCAATCAGAGCCTCATATTCAACTTTTTTTTGGTGCAAGGATTGGATAGATAATATGAGGATCTCATCCCATCATGATCTAGAGTTAAGAGAACTATTCCTACCCTTACCTATCCTGGAATTGTAGATTGTGGTTCATCTCCTCTTTGACAGGAAGATGTACATCAAATTACTCTAGCAATGAAAGCTAGTATCCCCTAAGTTCATGATTTGTTCATCAGGGAGACCATCACTAAGCGGAGAGTCAACAAGAAGTGGGTGTGCTGCTAAGAAATCTGCTAGCACTTATCCTTTCACCACACAGAGGGGTATGAAGATAATGAGATACTATAGTGGATAGCTTCAGTCGTGTCATGAGATAGTAGTGAATTGATCCTAGAGATTATGTTTACCTTATGAGGAAGCATGTAGTGTTGTAGCTTTTGGGATGGAAAGATCAAAGCTAGGAAATGCTTCTCAATGAGTGAATGATTAGCCTCAGTAGGGATTAGATGATGGATGAGGTAGTATAGTGCATTTTTCTTTCCTTCATTGTTGGCTTGGGCCAATAAAGCACCAAGGGAGTCATCTAACATAGCAGTGTAAAGTATGAGCAGCTTTCCCTAAATAGGGGTTGCTAGAACTGGCGACATCATTAGGTAATGCTTGATGTCTTCAAGGCATGCTCACACTTGTCATCCCACTTGAACTTGGCATCCTTTTTGACAAGTATTGAGAATGGCTTTCATCTTTCTGATAGGTTGGATATAAAGCATCTTAGATATGCCAACCACCCTTAGAATGATCTAAGTTGAGTTAAACTTTTATGGGGTGGCATTTCTAATATCGCCTTGATCTCCAGATCGATTTTGATTCCCTAGTGTTGGACAACAAACCTAAAGAATTTCCCTAAAACTACTTTAAATGCACACTTTAGGTTAAATTATCTTAACTATTCGAAAACTACACTCAAGTCAAAGAGATGGTCTTCCTTTTCTCTACTTTTGACCATGAGATCATCGACATAGCACTCGACTTGATGATGAATAAGGTCATCGAAGATTCTAGTCATAGTTCGCTGGTATGTAGCATCAGCATTTTTAAGGTTGAAAGGCATGATATTATAATAATAGATTCAAAAGCAATATTTCTTTCATCTTCAGGGGCCATCTTTATTTGGTTATATCAAGATAAGCCATCCATGAAAGAGAAGACTTTATGAGATGAGGTAATTTCCACCATCAGCTTGGGGATTGGTAGTGGAAATTCATCTTTTGTACATGCCTTCCTTATGTCCCTAAAATCGACACATATGTGAATTTGGTCATTATTTTTCTTAAATGGGATGATGCTGGCTAACCAGGTAGGATATTTTTCTTCCCAAATGAAGCCTGCATCGATCAGTTTCTTGACTTCATAAATATCCTATTATTCAATGTATAATCACATGCATCTAGGAGCTTGCATGATCAGGTTAGCACTAAGCTCTATTACTAGTTTATGGACCAATGTTAGGGGCCAATCTAGGCATCTCTTCATAACACCATCCAAAGAAGTCTTTAAACTCAGTCAATAGCCTAACTAAGTCATTGGTTTCAATTTCATTCAATAAAGAACTGATGTATGTCTGTGGATCTTCTTCAGTTCCTAAGTTGATTTCTTTGAGCTCGTCGATGGTAGAATTGATCTCTTCTTCAAACTATGGCGGTGCATCTTAGACATCAAAATCATCTGGATCATCTAAAGTTTCTAAGCACAGCTCCTCATATGACTTAATGTGATTTGAAAAGAATCTATCAGATTCCAAATGATTGGTAATGACTAAGCACTGATCGTCATCATCGACTAGACCCACTGTACTAAATGCTATTTTTGATTTTGATTGAGAGCTTGTATATTTGTTCTTCCATATTCTTTTGAAGTAATCTGACCTGTGCTTTGACCAAGTATGTGGGATTAACCCTTTCTTTGCTAAATTATGAACACAAAGCAAGTACCAATCAAATGGTAATTCTATTAAATATTTATATGAATCATCCTCAAGTTCTACATCAACTTCTTAACTTGAGGATGATGCACCCAGAAAGAACCTCATGAGTCTTCACACTTGTGGATGACTTAGGAGCTTCCTTAACTACCAAGCCCTCAACTTTTTAAGGGGAAAGTGGGGTCAGAGCTAAAGTTCCCAACTAATGCCAAACTAGTGACATATAGACTTGGATACACTTATGCTTTCCTTTGGAGCCTAGTCTTCATCGCTATCTAGCTCAAGTGTCACCTCCAAGGGAATCTACTATTGAGAAGAGGTGGTTGGTGTGCTAACCAAATAAGACTCACCTTATGAACTAGATTCAAGTCTATATGGATAGCAAGTGTACTCGTGGTAGCTAGGACATACCTTTTATTGAGTGGCCAATAAGAGATTTTCCACCCCTAGGACTGCCTCTAAATTGGCCTCTTCCTCTGCCTGGTGGAGGCCAGGTCATCCTACCCATATGTTCAAATGAGTAAAAAACTTTGGGTGGAATCTAATGTCAGGCTCCACTTCCTCCTCCAAGTGTATTTTCGCTCCCTTTTATTTTCTTTTTCCTTTTTTTTCTTTTCTTCTCTTTTTCTTTTTCTCTTTCTTATCATTTTCTTTTTCTTTTATTTTTAAACTTTGGCCAAGTTTGAGAGAATAGACTTGCTGATTTTGAGGGAGGTAGTAAGCCGCATCCTCATATATGCCGACCTCATGAACTGTAAATGACTTGAGATCTCTTTTAACACAGTAGATGATCCCACCTCTCACAAACTTCATACATTGATGTAGAAGGAATGAAACTATGTTGTTCTCATGTATCAATGGTCCATCAAGCAAAGCATTGAAAGATGTTGCCAAGTATATAATGTGAAACTTGGCTTCGGTCTTCTAATCATCTATCTCCAAGGGCAACACTATAGAGCCTAAGGCCTGTTGACCATACTTTTGGAGTGCGGATTCAATCTTCTCATCTTAGACTTAGGTGTCTTCTAGACACTAAGACTTCTCAAGTCATAAGACACTTCTAACAATTAGGCAAACACTTACTTATGCCTAAATACTTAGAAGGGTTAACTATAGGAATAGGTTATGCCTTAGGGATTAGGATAATCCATCTACCCTACAACGCAAATCCAATCCATGTTCACCTTCTTAAATGAAACCTCAAGTTCAATTCAAACATCAAATCCAAATCTAAATCTAAACCCAAATTCCAAAACAAATGATTGAAGCCCATTATCAAATTCAAACTTGAAACCCATCCTAAGCCATATGACATATCCCATGGGCTTATCCAAATCTTAATCCAAATAAATCCAAAATTGATTGATTTTCTCATGAATCAATCATACCTTCAATCATTTTCACAAATCTAAATGAAATATATATTTAAATTATCAAAACTAAATAAAACCAAATCAAAATCCAAACCTAAGCCACATGACCCAACTCCATGGACTTAGCCAAATTCCTTAATTCCAAAACCCAAATTCAATTGATTTTCTCATGAATCAATCATACCTTCAATCATATTCACAAAAATAAATAAAATCTACAATCATCAAGCCAAACCAAAATCAACCCAAGTCAAATCCAACTTAACATTGATGAAATATTCAAATGAACCAAAACCCATTTGAACCCAACCCAATTGCAATTGAATTTATATATCAATCCCAAATCCATATATAAACTCAACTAAATACTTAAAATAAAGCCAACTAAATCCAATTGGTCCACTTTACCCAAAGTGGCCAATTTGACCTATTTCTTATACAAATTAGATTGAACCAACCCAATCAAAACTTCCCATCATTATTATTGATCACCCTAGGTTGATCAATTATCATAAATTATCAAGTCAACTTCATTTATTTGAATTTAACCCCTTAGCCCATATGAATCCAAACTAGCCAAATTGTAACATAAGCCAAATCCCTTGAAACCAATGATTCATACCAAATCAAAATCAATATTTGAATATGAATAGACCTTCAATTGAGTCAAACCAAACCCAATTGGCCCTCTTGACCCAAGTAGACCTAAATTGACCTAAAAGATCAAATTGGGTTAAATCAAAATATACACCAAATTGATTGCAACCAATGGCTAAAGTTCAGTACAAATTGATTGTTGAACTTGACAAAAGCCATGATTGGACCTAATTGAACCCAATTTATCTAGTTATCCCAAATTGACCTAAAGGTTCAAGTTGGCCTAAATCAGAACCAAATCCAAATTAATTAAAACCAAAGCCTACAATCATCTTCAATTGGTCAACTAAACCGAAACAAACACCCAACCCAAGCTAATTTGGCCAATTTGGTCAAATTGGTTAACTTAACCCATTTGACCCAAATGAATTCAAATGAGCCAAAATCAAATCTAGGCCAAACTAAACTAAACAATTGAATCAAAATATCCCAAATGATCATATAAACTTAACCAAACCCTAGTTTGACCCAATTTGACCAATTGGTCAACTTGACCCAACCTAACCCAATTTGACCCAAATGAGTCAAATTGAGCCAAACCTAACTAAATCAACTCCAATTGACTTGAAATTGGGGCAAACCACTTTTGGCTCATTTCAAATCTGCCCAAATAAAATTCAATGACAAATGATTATTCTACCCTTGGGTGAAGGGCATCACATGAGACAAATCACCCATGTAAGTGGTCATTTCTATTCCTTGGCCACTTGGTACTCTCCCAATGGTCCATTTAGGTACATAGGACAATGCCCAACCTAACCTAAGGGGTGGTTGGGTCTGACATGACCCATGGGGGGTGAAATCACCTCACCCCCCCCCCATTTGGAGCATTTAAAACCCATAGGACCCATGATTCCTCCTTGGAAGCCACCTCCACACCTTCAACCAACCAAGTCGAGCCAATTCTCCTCCTCCCTGCCACTCACGACTCCTTAAGATGGCCAGACGGTCACTACAAGCCAAACCTGATCCTAATGTCTGATCAAGATCAAAAAGGATATACACCCCCTCATTTCCACTCAAACACACACAAAAACCATTCCCCAAAGCCCTAGCTAGAGCCATTCCCTAAGCTCCCAAGTTTGTTCCTCGATCAGAAAATGCCATTCCCGTCCATCTTAAAACAGGACACTCCAATTTTTGGCCTAACTTCTTTATTTCTCCATTCTCGTCCATCTTAAAACAGGACACTCCAATTTTTGGCCTAACTTCTTTATTTCTCCATCAAACTCAAATTAACTTTGCAAGAACCTTCCCTAGGCCTTATCGAGCAAGACCATCTCCCAAACTTTTCAAGCACCAGAGGTGGGACTTCGATCAAAGCTGAGGTCCAAATCATCAGTTCATGGCCTTCTGAGTGAACGTTAAGGATTTGATCCAATTTTTGCTCAATAGGGCTTCATCTCCACTAGATGAAGCTTCCTCAACCATTTGAGCTGCTAATCTTGAGCTCTAGCGAGGTATGCTTCCAAAACTGATCTTTAGGCAAAAATGGGTTGGAGCATTTTGAAGAAAACTTGCATCTCATGTGATCTTGACTGTTAAATCCCCTCCAATTGATGTCGTGATGGTGTGGGATCTTTTTGGAGTTGATCTGAGCTCGGGTAAGCTTAGATCAAGTGAGCAATGATGGATGGAATCTATTCTCCCTCACTAGCATGACGTTAGATTACACACCATCTATTCCACATGATTGGAATGGACGGTCATGATTAGATCTACTAGATCAATCTGATTTAATCCTATTAAGCTATGGGATTAATCATGGCCATCTAATCCTAGATCATATGGTGGATGAGAAAGCGCATCCGTCACCACCATGTAGGCGTTGAGTCAGATAAGTTTTAAATATCCAATCTCGCGGTGCCATATGGAAAGTGTGCCACATTGCGCCAAGAGGATTAGGCTTTAATTAGGCTTAATTAATCATATTTTAATGGTTGAAACTCCTAAAAATCTTGAAAAATCATAGAGAAATAAAAAATGCAAATAAATACTCATTTTAAAGGTATTTCAAAGGAAAATTAATTTAAAATGATTTTAACAAATTTTGAATAGTAATTAAGGTTTAATTGCAAAATTTATTAGCTTAATTACTCCTTAATTACTTGAACAATTAATCCCAAAATTTTTGGGCTAATTTAATGGGATGACCTCTACCTCCAATAATTATCTTGGGATTTATTCCTCATTTAATTAGAAAAATTGACTAATTAAACCTTAACTACTCTTTTAAGTTAATTAATAATTAATTAATCACATGAACTATAACAAATTAGTTAATTAAGTTTATTAATCATTGTTCATCAGTAAGTGAACTAAGGAATAGGGTTGGGACCCCTTTCCCTAACTTCATATCACCCTTTTTTAAAATAAAATTAATTAAGATTTAACTAATTAATTAAGACACTGTATACATCCATGTATGTCCAAGAAATCCAAGTATATAGTCGGACATCCCAAGAATACAAGGCCTTAGTTAGCCCTAAGGAGGTCATTTGATTACCACACTTCCCTAGTTTAATAAGGACATGTACTTGCCTATATCTTTGTACATGTATATGTATATGTGATTAGCGAATGAAAATCCCATTTTACATTAAAATTGGATGTATTCATAATTGACTAAGTGGTTGAATTAATTAGCCATATGATTTGGAGCTTACTTCCTATGTTGATGTATGTGAATTTACATATGTTTGAATGCTAATGGGTATATAGTCTGGACATCCCAAGAATACGAGGCTTTAGCTATCTCCAAGGAGGACATTTGATTACCTCACTTCCCTGGTTTAACAATGGCATATGCCTAGTTAATTTGATTCTTATGTCATTTTTGTATAAGAATTTGGCTAAAGTTTTAAATTAATATGTTAAAATGATTCAATCAAATAAAATATAAATTCTAAACATACACATACATTCATCATTTAAGTGTGCTAAAATATGTTGCATGTATAGATACACTTAGGATTAAATCATATGCATGTTACATGTGATGGAAAGGAAAGATTTAATATATGTCATGTGGTAGTAATTCAATTAAATTAATCTTAAGATGACTTTCATTTTGAATTGGATTATTTAAAGTGAACCTAAACTTAGGATTAATTAAATCATTTAATAAGCCATTCATTAAAGAGAACTAAATTAAATTAATATGCATTAGAAAGTGACTTAAGTTAGTAATGAAAGAGGGAAATCCTCTTTTCCTCTCTTTATAACACTTAGTTGCTAAGTGTAATCAAATGAAACAAAAGGAAACATAAATTAAAATTCTCAAATCAATTAAACTACTTCAAGTGAAATCAACCTTTCATGTTAAATTGAATCTTTCTACACTTAGAATATATAACACTAATGCCTAACAAGACTTACCACACAAGCCTTAATACACACATTAGAATTAAGTCACCACTTCTAGCTCTAAGTTAAGATAGTGTATGATGTGATGTATGTTTTGTTTTATAATGTATTATTTTAGATTGGATGTTAGCGTTTATGCTTCATAGATTAGATGATAGGACAATATTAGCCTAATCATATTTTCTTTAGGTGATTATGCTTAAATAATGCTTAAAAATAAATGTGAATGCACTTTCTAAAGGTTGCTTAAATCCCTAACCATAATCCAAGTTAGGACAGGTGGGCTTAGTTACCCATGTGTAGGGTGCTAAGTCCAAATTATAAATAGAACTACTTCGGATTATATTTATATTTAGCTAATCTTTATTTTGCATGTATAGTTAGATTTACTTTTCTCACATAAATGTAATTTTTATAATAAGAAATAGGATTAGTTCTATGGGGGATTAGGATGAGCAGTGGCTAGAAGGCTTTGTCCTAGGGTTCCTTGTGATGCCTTTGAAGCAAACACCATCAAATTCAAAGAAAGAACCAAATCATAAATGGAGATATGAAGAAAGAAGACCCCCATAGCATTTAATACAATTATAGTTATTCTTTCATATTCCAGGTTCTATAAGGGTAAAGCTTGGCTACCCATCTTTTCTCTCTTCAGGTTGTATGATGGTACCCGACAGCACGAGCCTTTTATTCTTTTATGATAGTTTATATAATTGTTTAATGTTATGTTTACATTGTGCGCTAGGATGACATGTTTTTCATAGTTTCTTAAATGATTGAGGCTTTAATGTGTGGCTTGGATATGATTAGGCTCTTAGGATAAAAATAACTTTTCTACCCAACTAATCACTCATAACTAAATTTTAAACAACTCATAACCTCATCATAAAGCCTAAGACATAAATAAAATAAATAAAATATTTAGCAGCAACCCCTTAGCTATATGGTTGTATATTTCACATCATGCATGCATATTCTTTCTCACTTGAACATGAAGGATCTCCATTATTGTACAATAAAGAAATGCTTGACCTGTGAGGGCATCCCTTGTGGTGGAGAACACCTTCTTCTAGTTGATTTGACCCATAACCTTTTTCATTAAGCATTTAGACCTAATAAATCTTAAATCCTCAGTCAAAATGATGTGTCTAAAATGAAATAAAATTTGAAAAGATTTTGCATCTATAGATTAAGTCATATGCTCATACCACTCATGCTCTAGTCTCTACTTTAGTATCTTTCTAATTAAATAACTACTCTAGCTATCTTATAATTCTTAATACATAACTACATGGTTTTAAAATTATAGGAGTTAACTGGTGGACTCCAAGTAATTAGAAGTCCAGAAGTCGGACAATTTATTCTCTCTTGTGGAGGTAAACCCCTATGTCCACCTGTCACTTAGATTTAGGTCATTTTTTAGCTCATACTAAAGCTTCCTATATTTAAGATTTGAGATAGCTATTTCTTTCAGGCTACGAGCATAAATCCTCACCTCTTAGGCATTCCCACAACCTTGTGTTGATGGATTTTAAGCCCTAGTAATCTAATTAAATTTCAACTCAAAACATATAAATCTCCTCAAATTTGAAATTATAAAGCTCAACCATAGGATAGATTGGAATGTTCACTAGGCTTCCTAGTATCATGAGCATTTTCTAATAATTTCATTTGGATTCCAAAAATAATTCTTCTCCTTGAACTTTCCTAATTGAGTTTCTAAATACAACCAATCCTTTGATAGTCTAACCTTAAAATATTTGGAGATGATAATTATCTACTTTAATCGAGAGTATTCTTAAGAAATTTCATTTCCTAAGATGTAATTAACTATGGAGGCTTGCCTCCATAGGGAACTTAAGAACCTGGTTTAATATAAACCCTACTTTATTAATCCATGTAAAGTAGGGAAAAATCTCAAGTACATTCGAAGACCCATCATGCCTTAGGAGTCCTTATTACGTGATTAGGTTCATTGTAGGGTGATGCCTCTATCTTTTGAGATAGTACATTGTATCTCAATGTTGTACCCCATCACCTCAAAAAGTACCCCTCCTATGATTTGTGTGGTTTCCCCCCCATACATCTAAAAATAAACACCACAAGGCCTTCTCGCTTTGTTCATTGAATCCTCTTAACATCATCTTTTCTTTTGGAGTTCGGAGATGTCAAACCTCAAGTAAGCAAGGGTTCTTAGATTCATATTATTGACTGATACACTTGAGTATAACAAAACTCTAGATAGCCTGTATATGCCAACATCGACTATAACGTAAAGAGGCGGTTGTGCTCAGTCATCTCTAGGAGTAAGTATTCATCACTGAATATAACTCTTAAGATGTCCATCGACTGGCATGCCTCCTCTTTAGTAGCAGTCAGCTGAGCTAAACATATCTTTAGATCAAGTAGAGCATTGATTAGAGATTCCCTCATTTCTTTAGATAAGATAAGGGCATCGTATATGCTTAACTTAGCTGAAAACTTTCTAACATGAGCAAGTACATTGTAATCAACTCTAGCTTGGTCCTCCATAGGCATATCCATAGGTGGAGCATCCTTTGGAGGGGCTATCTGCTTACTGGAACCAATAACTTGCTTACCCTTATCATGTGGTGCTACCATAGAAGGTAGAACTTTGCTACTACATAGTTTAACATTAGTGACTTCTTGGAATGATGAGCTTGTGGAAAGTTCTACCTTCTTATCGGGCATACCTAAAACTTCTCTTATGGGATCCTCAAAGTCAGTTAACTCCAAGTCAATCTCAAGAGGTGAATCTGATTGATTCAGAGAAGGATAGTCCAACTCTAAATCAGAAAGGAAAGGATCAAAACTACTAGAGCTGTTATTTTTATTTAGACTCAGAGAGCTTTTAATGGGAAAATAATCTAGAGCATCAAAAGTAGATAATATATAAGTAGAATGAGCTTTCTTCATTAATGTCTTTTTGGGTGGAGTTATATGATAGAAATCAAATAAAGTAAGCAGAGTAAGGGATTTAGTGCCCTTATCTGCAGATACAATGCTCTTACCGGTACAAGAGGAGCTAGCAGAAGAGGTGGCAGTGGCAACGGTGGAGGGAGTACTAGACTCGGACGGTGAAAATGGTCATTGTGGCAGAAATGGTCATTGTGGCAGCTGTGGTGGCCAATATGATGGCTGAGGTGGTGAAAAAGGAGGCTGCTGAGCTCGTAGTCTCTCATACTGAACTTTGGTTGGTGCTTCCCTCTGTCCACTAACACAACTATCCCTAACTTCTTCTCAAACACCTTTTGCAGCTTTGGCCTAGATGATTGGTCAAGAAAGGGCAACTATTTGGCTTCCTTTTATAGGCTAGCCGCCTTGTCAATTAATTTCTCAAATATTTTGATGGTAAATCTCTTAAGCATGAAGGCGATTGGGCCATTGATATTCTTGAGAAGAATCTTAAAGGCATGCTATTCAGACTGATGTGGTTCACATTTCATGCTCAGGTTGCACCACTTGAGAATGTAGTCAACAAAGGACTCGTTGAGTTTCTATTTCTATGTAATGAGGTTTCCTACAATCACCCTCTACTGAGGTCCATCAAACCTCTTGATGAAGAGGTGCTCCAACTCAACAAAAAGCCTTCACCGAACCATTGGGCAGTTCGACGTACCAATCAAATGCAACACCTAATAGACTACTAATAAAAAGGCAGAAGAGAAGTGCATTCCAGCCACCGGTGTTGCAACAACTGACTCTAAATTCTGCAATGTGTTATCTTGGGTTCCCACTATCATCAATGATCTTGAAGGATGGTGGCACAAAACCCTAAATAAAATAAATACTAAATAAAAACCTAAACCTAAAAATAAATAATAAAAAATCCTAAGCCTAAAATAAACAAAATAAAATAAACATAAACCTAACTTATAATAAATTAAAATAAAATAAATAAAGCCTAAACCTAAACCTAAAATAAACTAAACCTAAACCCTAAACTAAATAAAATAAAATAAACTAAAAATAAACCTAAACCTAAACTTAAAGAAAAATCTTAAAAATAAACCTAAAATAAAAGACTAAACCTAACATAAAATAACCTAAAAAAAGTAAACTAAAATAAAAAAACTAAAATAAAATAAATAAACCTAAAATTAATAAATTAAACTAAATTAAAAAACACTTAAATAAAAATAAAAAATAAAATAAATTAAACTGAATAAAAAATAAACTAAATAAACTAAATAAACTTAAACCTGCTGATTTACTTAATTTAAAAAAAAAAATCCAAAGCCGTAAACCCTCAATCCTAAACCCTAAACTTTAAACCCTAAACCATAAAACTAACCCTAAACCCTAAACCTACAACATTAAACCCCAAATCCTAAAAAATCTTAAACCCTAAACCTTAAAATAACCCTAAATGCTAACCCTGACCCTAAGCCCTAAACCCTAAACCCTAAACCCTAAAACCCTAAACCCTAAACCTTAAAACCTAAACCCTAAACCCTATACCCTAAAACCCTAAACCCTAAAACACTGAACCCTAAACCCTAAACTCTAAACCTTAAACCCTAAAACCTAAAAACCTAAACTTAAACAAAATAAAACATAAAATAAAATAAATAAAAAACTTAAACTAAAAACTAAACTTAAACCTTAAAATAAAATAAAATAAACTAATAAAAATAAACTAAAATAAAATAAATAAAAACTAAAATAAACTAAATAAAATAAAATAAACCTAAGAATAAAAACCAAAATAAAATAAAAATAAAATAAATACAAAATAATCCTAAAATAAACAAAACAAAAACTAAATAAAAACCTAAACCTAAAAAATAAACCTTAAAATAAAACCTAAAAATAAATAAATAAAATAAAACCTAAACCCTAAGCTAAAAAAAAACCAAAACCTAAAATAAAAATGAAATAAACAAAAGAAAATAAACCTAAACCTAAACCAAAATAAACTAAACTAAAATAAATAAAACCTAAACCTAATCATAAAATAAACTAAACCTAAACCTAAACCTAAATTAAATAAAATAAAATAAACTTAAAATAAACCTAAACCTAAACTTAAAAATATAACCTAAAAATAAACCTAAAAAAATAAAATAAAAACCTAAACCTAAACCAAAAAATAAAAATAAAACTTAACATAAAAAATAAAATTAAAATATAACTCAACTAAAAAATAAACCTAAATTTAAACCTAAACCTAAAAAATAAATTAAAATAAAAAACATAAACTAAACTAAATAAAAATTAAAAATAAACCTAAATAAAAATTAAAAAAAATATAATAAACTAAAATAAATAAAAAATAAACTAAATATAAAAAATAAACTTAAACCTATCGGTTTACTTAATTTTTTTTAAAAAAATCCTACTTAATTTTTTTTAAAAAAATCCTAAACCTTAAACGGTAAATCTTAAACCCTAAACCCTAAGCCCTAAACCAAAAAAAATCCTAAACCCTAAACCATAACCCTAAACCCTAAACCCTAAACCCTAAAACCGTAAATTCTAAACCCTAAATCCTAAACCCTAACCCGAAACCCTAAACCCTAAACCCCAAATCCTAAACCTAAACCTAAAGTAACTAAATAAATTAAAAAATAAACCTAAACCCTAAAAACTAATACACATGAACCTAAACCTAAACCATAAGAATGGTGGTGGTGGAGGGAGAGATCGAGGATATGATGGTGGATCCCACTACTCGAGAGGCTGGGGTGGTTCTACTGCGAATTGGAGAAGCTGAAGAATGGTCGATCCGATTTGATGCTTATGGAACTGTGTCTTTACAGTAGAGACAATTCTAGTTTTCTACAGTTTTTTATTTGCTCTATGTGTACTCATATTTTATCTATGTCATCGCTTGTGTCTTAGAAAACTTGGTGTGCTACTTGGCCAATGAAATTGAAAAGAAGAAATGTTGAAACTGAATTTGTTCTCTATTAAAAAAAACCAAAATCCCTAGACCTAAACTAAAACTTGAACCCTAAACCTAAAACCTAAATCCTAAATCCTAAAAATCTTAAACACTAAACCCTAAACCCAAAACTGTAAACCCTAAAACCCTAAACCCTAAACCCTAAACCCTAAACCCTAAAACCCTAAAACCCAAACCATAAACCCTAAGCTAACCTTAAACCCAAAACCCTAAAATGCTAAAAACTTAAACCTAAACTATAAAACCTAAAAATACAATAAATAAAAGAATAAAAATAGAAAACATAAAAAATAAAAACATAAACTAAAACCTAAACCTAAACCTAAACCTAAAACTAAACCTAAAAATAAAATAAACTAAAAAATAAATAAATTGACACCTAAATTAAACTAAAAAATTAAAAAACCATAAAATAAAAATAAAATAAATCTAAAAAAAATAAAATACAAACTAAATAAAAACCTAAACCTAAACAATAAACCTAAAAAAAACCAAAAAAACCTAAACTCAAAACTAATAAAAAATAAAATAAAAACCTAAACCTAAACCTAAAAATAAAAAATAAAACGTAAACCTAAAAAATAAAATAGAAGTATAACTATACTAAAAAATAACCAAAACCTAAACCTAAACCAAAAAAAATAAACTAAAATAAAAATCTAAACTAAAATAGAAAACCTAAACTAAATTAAATAAACCAAAAATAAATAAACTAAACTAAATAAAAATAAAAATAAACCTAAGTCAAAATAAAAATAAAATAAACTAAATAAACCTGAACATACTAGTTTACTTAATTTAAACAAAAATACAAATAATAATAAATAAATAAAAGAAAAAAATTCCTAACCCTAAACCTTAAAACTAACCCTAAACCCAAAACTCTAAACCCTAAACTCTAAACCCTAAACCCTAAAACCCTAAACCCTAAACCCTAAACCCTAAAACCCTAAACCCTAAATTATAAAACCTAAACCCTAAAAGTTAAACCCTAAAAAATCCTAAACCCTAAACTAACCCTAAACCCTACACCCTAAACCTAAACCCTAAAAAACCATAAACACTAAATCCTAAACTAACCCTAAACCATAAACCCTAAATTATAAACTATAAACCCTAAACCTTAAACTAACTCTAACCTAAACCTAAACTAAAACCTAAACTAAACCTAAATTAACTTATACCATAAAGAGTAAACCATAAAATTCTAAACCCTAAATTTATATTTAAACCTTAAACCTTTAAACTTAAACCCTAAACCTGTTATCCCTAAACTAACAACCTAAGACTTAAACTAACCTAAACTCAAACTGAGCCCTAAACTCTAAACCCTAAACCTAAACTAAACACTAAATGTTAAACCCTAAAAAATTCTAAACAATAAACCCTACACCCTAAGCCTAAACCATAAAAAACCATAAACATTAAACTCTAAACTAACCCTAAAACATAAACCCTAAACCCTAAACCCTAGCCCTAACCCAAAACTCTAAACCCTAAACCCTAAACCCTAAACCTTAAACCCTAAACTAACCCTATACCCTAAAGAATAAACCATAAAAGCTCTAAACCCAAAAGCCTAAAGCCTAAACCTTAAATCCTAACCCTAAACCTGAAGCTAACCTTAACCTTAAACCCTAAAGCCTAAACACTAAACCCTAAACCCTGAACACTAAACCCTAACCCTAAACCCAAAATCCTAAAATCCTGAAACCCTAAACCCTAAATCCTAAAAACCTAAAAACCTAAACCTAAACTAAAGAAAACCTAAAAATAAAATAAATAAATAAATCTAAACCGAAATAAGAAAATAAAATAAAATAAAAACATAAACTAAAACTTAAACCTAAACCTAAACCTAAAAAGAAATTAAAATAAAAATAAAAACTAAACTAAAATAAACACTAAACCTAAAATAAAAATAAAATATACCTAAAATAAAATAAAATAAAATCTAAATAAAAACCTAAACCTAAAAAATAAACATAAAAAATAAAACCTAAAAATAAATAAAAAATAAAACCTAAACCATAAATTAAAAAAAAAACCTAAACCAAAAAGAAAATAAAAAGATAATCCAAACCTAAACTAAAATAAATAAAACCTAAACCTAAACCTAAACTTAAACTAAATAAAATAAAATAAACTAAAAATAGACCTAAACCTAAACAAAAAATAAACCTAAAATAAAAACCTAAAACCTAACCCTAAAAAAAACTTAAATCTAAACCTAAAAATAAAAAATAAAACCTAAACCTAAAAAATAAAATAAAAATAAAACATAATTAAAAAATTGCCCTAAACCTAAACTTAAACCTAAAAAAAATAAGCTAAACTAAATAAAAATAAAATAATCCTAAATCAAAATAAAAAATAAAATAAACTAAAATAAATAAAAAATAAATTAAATAAACCTGAACTTACCACTTTGCTTAATTAAATAAAAACTAAAAATAGAAAAATAAAAAAGAAGAAAAAACCTTATCCTTGAACCCTAAACCCTAAAACTAACCCTAAACCTAAAACTCTAAACCCTAAACCCTTAACCTTAAACCCTAAACCCTAAACCCAAAACCCAAAACCCAAAACCCAAAACTCTAAACCCTAAAACCCTAAACCCTAAACCTTAAATCCTAACCCTAAACCTTAAAACCCTAAATTTTAAATTAACCCTAAACCCTTAACTCTAAACCCTAAACGCTAAAACCCTAAACATTAAACCCTAAACCCTTAACCCTAAACCCTGCAAACCTAAAAACTTAAACCTAAACTAAATAAAACCTAAAAATAAAATAAATAAATAAACTTAATCCTAATTAAAATAAAAACCTAAACTATAACCTAAACCAAAACCTAAAAATAAAACAAAATAAACTAAAATAAACTAATTAATAAAAAAAACTAAACTTTTTAAAAAATAAACCTAAGAACCTAATTAAATTAAAAACTAAATATAAAATAAAAATAAAATAAACATATAAAAATAAAAAAAACTAAATGAAAACCTAAACCTAAAAAATAAACCTAAAAAATAGAACTCAAAAAAAAAATAAATAAATAAAACCTAAACCCTAAACAAAAAAAAGGAAAACCTAAACCTAAAATAGAATTAAACTAAATAAAATAAACTAAACCTAAATCTAAATTAAAATAAAAAAACTAAAATAAATAAAATCTAAGCCTAGAGGTAAAATAAACTTAAACTAAACCTAAACTAAATAAAATAAAATACACTTAAGATAAACCTAAACCTATTCAAAAAAATAAAACCTAAAATAAAAACCTAAAACTTAAACATAAAAAAATAAAATAAATACCTAAACTTGAACCTAAAAAGAAAAAATTAAACCTAAACCTAAAAACTAAAATAAAAATAAAACTCAACTAAAATATAAACCTAAACCTAAAAAATAAACTAAAATAAAAAATTAAACTAAATTAAATAAACCTAATATAAATAAACTAAACTAAATAAAAATAAAAAATAAACATAAATAAAAATTAAAAATAAAATAAACTAACATAAATAAATAGTAAACTAAATAAACTAAATAAACTTAAACCTACCGGTTTGCTTACTTTTTTTAAAAAAAAACCTTAACCCTAAGCTAGCCCTAAACCCTAAACCTAAAAATAAAATAAAATAAACCTAAACCTACTAGTATACTTAATTTAAAAATAAACCTAAACTCAAACCTAAACCCTAAACCAATAACCTAAACCCTAAACCCTCAACACTAAACCCTAAACCATAAAAAAATAATAAAAAATAATTAAAAAACCCCCTAACACTAAACCCTAAAACCCTAATCCCCAAATTGAAAACCCTAAACCCTAAATCCTAAATCTTAAACCCTAAACCCTATAAACCAAAAAACTAAAGCCTAAACACTAAACCCTAAACCCTAAACCCTAAACCCTAACCCTAAACCCTAAACCATAAAACTCATAACCCTAAATCATAACCTCTAAACCCCTAAGTCTAAACCCTAAACCTAAACCCTAAAGCCCAAACCCTAACCCTAAACCCTAAAAACCTAAAAAGTTAAAGCTAAACTAAATAAAACATAAAAATAAAATAAATTAAAAAACCTATGGAATTATGATGGAGGTTATAGCCGTGGTGGTGGTAGAGGGAGAGATCAAGGATATGATGGTGGATCCCGCTACTCGAGAGGCTAGGGAGGTTCTATTGGGAATTGGAGAAACTAAGAAATGGGCAATCCGATCTGTTGCTTATGGAGCCGTGTCTTTACAATAGAGATGGTTCTAGTTATCTAGGGTTTTTGATTTGCTCTATGCGTGATCAATATTGATCTATGTCATCGCTTGTGTCTTAGAAAACTTTGTATGATACTTGGTTGATGAAATCAAAAGAAAGAAATATTGAATATTAATTTGTTCTCTGTTACAAAATAACCAAAAACCCTAAACCCTAAAGTAAAACCCAACCCTAAACCTAAAACCAAAACCCTAAACCATAAGCCCTCAAAACCCTAAACCTTAAACCCTAAATGCTAAACCCTAAACACTAAAATCCTAAACCATAAACCCTAAAACTCTAAACCCTTAAACCTAAACCCTAAACCCTAAACCCTAAACACTAAAACCCTAAACTTAAAAATAAATAAAAAATAAAACCTAAACCTAAAATAAAAAAATTAACCTAAATTAAACTAAACTAAACTAAACTAAACTAAACTAAACTAAAATGAATAAAATATAAGCCTAAACCTAAAATAAACTAAACCTAAACCTAAACTAAATAAAATAAAATAAACTAAAACTAAACCTAAACCTAAACTAAAAATAAAACCTAAAAATAAACTTAAAATAAAAACCTAAAACCTAAAAATAACCTAAACCAAAAAATTAAAATAAAAAATAAAACTAAACTAAAAAGTAAACATAAACCTACACCTAAACCTAAAAAATAAACTAAAAAAAACCTAGACTAAAATAAATAAGCCTAAAATAAATAAACTAAACTAAATAAAAAAAATTAACCTACCTAAAAAAAAAATAATGTAAAATAAAAATAAAATAAATAAACTAAACAAACCTAAACCTATCGGTTTACTTAATTCTAAAAGAAACCCTAAACCCTAAAATAAATCCTAAACCCTAAACTCTAAACCCTAAACACTAAACCCTAAACCTTAAACCCTAAATCCTAAACCTTAAACCCTAAACCCTAACCATAAACCATAAACCATAAACCCTAAACCCTAAACCCTAAACCCTAATACCCTAAACCATAAACCTAAATTAACCCTAAACCCTAAACCCTAAATCTAAAACCCTAAAGTGTAAACCCTAGACTCTAAATCTTAAACTAACTTTAAACCCTAAACTAATGCTAAAATTGAAACCCTAAACCTAAAGCTAAAGTAACTAAATAAATTAATAAAATAAACCTAAACCCTAAAACATAATAAACCTAAACCCTTAGAATGGGTAGAACCTTCACGATAGGAACATCACCATCAACCAAGCTCAGTCCAAATCTGACAGTTAAGGCGAAGGCGGAGGTGGCGGTTATTGAGTGGTGGTGGGGGATCTAGAGGTGCTGGTGGATATGGAGGTGGCGGTCAGAGCACTGGTGGTTATGGTGGTCAAAGGAGTGACGGAGGTTACAACCATGGTGGTGGCAGAGGGAGAGATCGGGGATATGAAGGTGGATCCTGCTACTTGAGAGGCTGAGGTGGTTCTGATGGGAACTGAAGAAATTGAAGAGTCGTCGATCTGATCTGCTGCATATGGAAATGTGTCTTTATAGTAGAGATGGTTCTAGCTATCTAAGGTTTCTCATTTACTCTATACATGCCCATTTTTATCTAAGTCATCACTTATGTCTTAGAAAACTTGGTGTGTTACTTGGTTGATGAAATCAAAAAGAAGAAATCTTGAATCTGAATTTATTTTCTTTTAAAAAAAACTAAAAACATATAACCCTAAACCTAAACCCTAAAACCCTATAACCTAAACCCTAAATCCTAAGCCCTAAAACTCAAAACCCTAAACCCTAAACTAAACCGTAACACCTAAAGCATAAAGCCTAAACCCTAAACCTAAAAAAAATAAAGCCATGAACCCTAAACCCTAAACTAACCCTAAACCTTAAACCATACACCCTAAAAATCTAAAAACCTAAACCTAAACTAAAGAAAATCTAGAAGAAATAAATAAACAAACCTAGAAAAAATAAAAAAATTAAAATTAAACTAAAAATAAAAAACATAAATAAAATAAAAAGTAAACCTAAAATAAAATAAACCTAAAATAAAATAAATTTCAAAAATGAAATAAAATTTAAATAAAAACCAAAACCTAAAAAATAAACCTATAAATAAAATATATAAGTAAATAAAAAATCAAACCTAAACCCTAAACTGAAAAAAAAAAGCAAAAACTTAAAATAAAAATAAAATAAACCTAAACATAAACTAAAATAAATAAAACCTAAACCTAAACCTAAACCCTAAATAAATTAAAATAAACCAAAAATAAACTTAAACCTAAATTAAAAAAATAGAACCTTAAAATAAACCTAAAGAAATAAAATAAAATATAAACCTAAACCTGAAGATAAAAAATAAGACTTAAACATAAAAAATAAAATAAAAATAAAAATAAACTAAAAAATAAAGCTAAATCTAAACCTAAACCTAAACAAAATAAAAAAATAAACTAAAATAAATAAACCTAAAATAAATAAACTAAACTAAATAAAAATAAAATTAAACCTAAATAAAAATAAAAAATAAAATAAACTAAAATAAAGAAAAATAAACTAAATAAACTAAATAAACCTAAACCTAAGAGTTTACTTAATTTAAAAAACATAAAAATAAAAAAATAAAATAAAAACCCTAACCTTAAACCTTAAACCCTAAACCCTAAACCCTAAACTCTAAAACCCTAAACCCTAAACCCTAAATCCTAAAACCCTAAACCCTAAACCCTAAACCCTAAACCTATAACATAAACCCTAAAAAACCTATTAAAAAAAATCCTCCAAGCATTAGGGTTAGTTTTAGGTTTAGGGTTTTAAGGTTTAGGGTTAAAAAAATTAAAAATGATAACGACCGGGATCGGACAAGAACATATTAAAGATTACATACATCATTTTAAAACTTATTAAACAATAACCCTTCTTTAGAAGCTCTCTCCAACTCTCACCGATTCCCTTAATAATTATTAATGATGACAACCACTTACTTAATATGTGTCCTACGAAAGTTGAGATTGGTAGTATTCTTAATAGCATGAACATTGATTATGTTGCTACATGGCTACTCAATTTTTTTCAGCATTGTTGGCCTATTATTAAGTCTGACCTTGTTGATGCTGTCGTTGATTTCTTTGATGGCAATCCTTTACCTTGATATTTTTCTAGCACTTCCATTATTCTCATTCCCAAAATTAATAACCCTGAATCTTGGGGCGATTTCAGACCTATCAGCCTTTGCACCTTCTTTCATAAACTCATTGATAAATTAATTTCCAATAGAATTAGTTCGCTGCTGCCTAAAATTATTCCCCCCCAACCAAACTGGTTTTGTTAAAGGTAGAGCTATATCTGACAACATTCTTCTAGCCCTAGAGCTGATTTATGACCTTGATGCTTCTACCAGAGGTGGTAACATCCTTTTCAAATTGGACATCTCTAAACCTTTTGACAACCTCTCTTGGAATTTTCTCTTCCAAATTCTTCATTTGTTTAGTTTTACTCTTTATCCATCTCATTAAAATTGTATTACCAATGTTTGGTTCTCCTATCATGAATGGTGAGTCCCTTATTTTCCCTTCTCTGCATGGATTGAGACAAGGAGATCCCTTATCTCCCTATCTTTTTACTATTATTATTGAATATCTTTCGAGAAGTCTTAATGATCTTTTCAACATAGCATGTGTTTAGAACTCAAGGTGGTCTTCCCGTCTCATCTTAGCTTTGATGATGACTTCATAATCTTTTAGAATCCCTCTATTCATCACATTAAAACTATTAAGAATCTTTAACAAAAATGGTCTCTTTCTTAATGAAGGTAAAAGTTGTTTCATTCCTTCCTTTAAAATCTCTAGTAATAGGATCAACCAAATCTTGAGAATTACTAATTCTTCCTATTAAATATCTTGGTGCTCTGCTTTTTAATGGTTAGAAAAGCTCACATCTCTTTGATGAGTTAATCCAAAAAATCTCTAATAAAATTTCTGTTTGGGAATTTCATTTACTCTCATTTGGTGGTAGGCTCACTTTGATTAAGAGTACCCTTAACTCCATGCCTTTATATCTCATTCAAACCATTATGCCGACCAATTCTACCATTAATAGAATTGAATGCCTCATTAACAAATTTTTCTGGGGTTCTAATAATTCTACTAAAAGAATACATTGGACCTCTTGGTATAAAAGCTGTGGCACTCTTGCTGAAGGTGGGCTTGGCTATAAGCCAATCAGGGAAGCTATCACTACTTTTTCCTATAAACTTTGGTGGAATTTTAGACAACAGCCTTCGAGCTATATTCATGATTGCCACACGCTGTGGTAACCCTCTCATTTGCCCTTATAATGTAGGAGACTCTCCTGTATGGAAAAGACTTTGTTCCATTAAATGGGAGGCGGAATCCTTTATCTCATGGGGGATTAACTCTGGAATGACTTTTTTTTGGCAAGATAACTGGACTGGAGGTGGGTCCATTGATGAATTACTTTCTACTCACTCCATTGCTACTATTAAAGTGAACTCTTTCTGGTAGAATAATAAGTGGTACAATAGTAAGCTTACTGACTATATTCCTTTCTCTCTTTTAGATAAGATTACTATTATTTCTATCATTCCTAGCAATCATGATTAGATCCTTTTTAAGCTTTCCCAAAATGGTGATTTCAACCTTAAAAATGCCTGGATTCATATTAAAGAAGCTCATGATTTCTCCAATGCATTTTTTAAACTTTGGAATAACACTATTCCTATTTATTATATTATTCCAACTTGGCATATTTTGAAAAACTTCATCCCTGTTGACTCCTTGATGTGGGGTAAATATTTTTACTTACCTTCAAAATGCTACTACTACTTTCACATTGAGAATGTGAATTATGTATTTGTTAATGGAGCCATTGCTTCCAAACTTTGGATTTGGTATGATGAACTTTTTAATATTGTCAAATTCAATGGCTCCTCAACTCTATACCAACTTCTTGAAGTTTATTTTGAAAACACTATCAAAAGCCACATTAAAGTGATAACTTCTATCACTCTTATTTGGTTCAAATGGATGGAAAGAAATGATGCAAAAAATCATGGGATTCCTATGAAATATATGAGGATAATTGCTAGAATTAAAAATAAAAGCCTTGCCTTGTTTAATGCAAATTTAATTAACTGCAATCAATTCAAAGGCTACAAATTTATGGCCAATAAGTTGGGTTTTAACTTGCCGGATCAACCCAATTGTAAAGATGACAAGATTGTTTATTGGATAAAACCTCATGCTAATACAATTAAAATTAACACTAATGGCTCTGTTTCTCAAAATGCTTCTAGCTGTGGTGGATTTTCAGAAACCTTAATGGTAAAGTCTTATGTGCTTTTACTTACCCCTTAATATTTTTTTGAGCTAATGGTTTACAAAGCTATTGAATTTGCCTTCAAAAGGTTGGCTCAATATTTAGATTGAGGTGGATGCCTTGTTGTCGATTGATCTTTGACTTCCACCAAAGTGCAATGTGTAATTACTACCTTCTAAAGCAAACTAGTGATTTCCTTTCTCAACTCTATTTTAAAATCACTCATGTATGGTGTGAAGGTAATGCATGTGCTGATTACCTTGTTAATCTGGGTGCTAGATTAGATGGCATAAAATTCTTTGATCAACTTACACTTCCTAAACATTTGCGTGTTTTGGTTAATTTGGACAATACTGGACTCCCTTACCTTAGAAATTAATTCATCCTATTATTTTGTCCTATTGTATTACCTATTTAACTACATGACCAACTTCTATTTAGTGTTGTTATTTTTCTAGGTTTTGCTGATGCATCTTCCTGATACCCCTTTCTGGTTATTTTGTGATCTCTGTGGCATCCGCTAATTAATTACCCTAACCTTATTTGGGACCGCTCGCTATTTCCACTATTAATGTTAAGGTGTTTCTTATTTTTCTAACCTGCTGGATGGCGATATTTCTCCTTATCAGCTGGATCTGCTAGAGGGAGTTATTTTACTTTCTGCTTTACTTTCTGATCAACAAGGATAGACTTCTTGCCATCAATATTTTGTTTATGTGTCTTACTATATCTATTTTCCATTTTATGATTAAGGTTGTGTTTTGTCTCTTTTCCTTTTCTGAAATGCGGGGGCTCTGACTTTGTCTCTCATTATTTAATTGCTATATTTTTGTATAGCTTCATGACAGGCCCTAATTTATCTATCTTTTATCTCTTTAATAGGGTTGTGTCCCATCTTATGCTCTCTAACCTCACCTCCATAACCTGTAAGGAGAGAAACTACAATACCCTTATTATTATTATTATTTCCTTGCATGATTGGAATTACTTCTTGATTTCCGTCTAGCCTATTTTTACTGATGATGTTAGCTTAGGTGTTGGTCTGCTTTTCTTTGTCTTGAAGGATTTCAATGATGGCTCTTCTTTGAACCCCTTTCGTGTATATGTTGTACCATTATTTTTTAATGGATTATCTTATGGTGGGTGCAATAATTATTTTGTTGTTTTAATTATTGGCTGTTGGATTTTTGGGTCTTATGTCCAGGCTGCTTCTGGGGTTGTTTTTCTGATTGTTCTTGCTAACCTCACCTCCCCAACCTATATGGAGAGAAACTGCAATACCCTTGTTATTACTATTATCTCTTTGCAGGGTTGGAATTACTTTTTGTTTTTTTCCAGTCTGCCTTTACTGATGATGTTGGCTTAGCTGCTGGCCTACTTTTATTTGTCTTGAAGGATTTCAATGATGGCTCTCCTTTGAAACCCTTTGTGTCTATGATGTACCACTATTTTTTTTTGGATTATCTTATGGTGGGTGCAATAATTGTTTTGATGTTTTAATTATTGGTTGTTGGATTTTCGGGTCTTATGTCTAGCAGCTACTTTTGGGGTTATTTTTCTGATTGTTTTTTATGTTTGTGACCGGGCTGTTGCTTATCACTTGATGTTTGTGGTCTATTTAATATATTGTTGTTTTTTCCATCTTGGTTTAGTTAGACTTGTGCAGATCACTGTGATTATGCTATTACCTACTTGGTTATTAACTTATGCACTGTCTACTCTGAATGAGTGGTTTTATGGCCAGCTAGCTATTATTTTCTGTCTTGGTTATTGGCTGAACTGGATTATCGGGTTTTATGCCCAGCAAGCTACTACTGGGGTTGTCTCTCTGATTGTCTTTATTTGGTGTTGTTTGCGGTGCCTTATTGTGGCTTCGGTCCAATCTGTTGTTGCATTCCCATCTTGGTCCTGTTAAACTTCTGCATTTCCTATTGTATTTTGGGTTTGGGTTATGCTGTCTTGCTTTACATTTTCTATTTGTTTACTTTTGCAATGATTATTAACAAGGGGCTTATTAACATCTACATTTCTTATTCTAAATGGGTACCTTTATGGGCAATATTCACTGCACTGCTCAGTAAGTTTCATATATGTCCCATATATTTGGGATGGTGTTATTTACATGCTAATTGATTTTCTTAGCAGGATTTCAACAGGCTTTTCAATCGGTTGTATATTGTTTCTATCCTCTGCCTGGCCTTTTTTGCTATTTTCTTGTGGTGGGTTGTCATGCTGGTCTAATTATACTCTTGGCTCTGGTATTAAAAAGGTGGATCTGGCAAAGATGGTTCATTTTCATATGTGTAGGGATTCTCATGCTATGGTGACTATATTGATGATATTTATCCTACATGGGATCCCCTCTCCCATTCTGCTCTTTATTGTTTCCTTTTTTTTAGTGTATATGGCTTCGTTTAGGTTTGCAGGTACTAAGGCTCATAAGACTTTCAACAAATGTCTACTATCTGCCCACAGGTTTATAGGCTATGATGGATGTGATGATTTCACTCCTTTTTGGTTTGGTAGTAGCTCTTGTGATGTAACCCTTCCGCTAAAGTTTGGATGCTCATATTTGCATGTGCCCCAATTTGGTGTGACTGAGCCTGAGCCTTCTCTCACACACTTCTCTATAATTTCCTCAGTTTATGCTACTTTAATTTTTCACTTTATCTGTATTACTTTAAATATTCTAATTTTTATCTTTCTACATTTTGTGATGCATTTCAATTTTTTCTCTGTGTTTGCTCCTAGTGCCATGCATTCTCTCATCGTGAAGAGCTTTGGCCCAGATCTATCCATCGGCTTATCTTTGTTAATCATTTTGTATCTTTTTCTTTCCTTTTCTCTTTTATTTTGCTTTTGGTTGCACTTAGATAGGGATTTACTCTCAGTCGATTGTGTTTGAAAGAGTTTTGGAGTTTATCCCCTCATAACGACCTTATAACCCTCTTTTTGTGGCAATAAAATTCCCCCTATATGGGGTTTCCTAAAAAAAATCCTAAACCCTAAACCTTAAACCTTAAACCCTAAAACCCTAAATCCTAAACCCTAAACCCTAAAACCTAAACCCTAAACCTTAAACCCTAAACCCCAAACCTTAAACCCTAAACTCTTAACCCAAAACCCAAAACCCAAAACCCTAAACCCTAAACCCTAAACCCTAAAAAGCGAAAAACCTAAACCTAAACTAAATAAAACTTATAATTAAAATAAATAAATAAAACCTAAACCAAAATAAAATAAAAAATAAAATAAAATAAAATCCTAAACTAAAACCTAAACCTAAACCTAAACCAAAACTTAAACCTATAAAGAAAATAAAATAAAAAATAAAAACTAAAATAAAATAAAATAAATAAAAACTTAAACTAAACTAAAAAATAAAAAATCTAAATAAATGAAAAACTAAGCCTAAAATAAAATAAAATAAACCTAGAATAAAATAAAAATAAAGTAAATAAAAAACTTAAACTTAAAAAATAAACCTATAAATAAATAAAAATAAAACCTAAACCCTAAACAAAAAAAAAACCTAAACCTGAAATAAAAATAAATTAAACCTAAACCTAAACTAAAATAAACTAAACTAAAATAAATAAAACCTAAACTTAAACCTAAACCTATACCCTAAACTAACCCTAAACCTTATGCTAGCCCTAAACCCTATACCATAAATTCTAAAAACCCTAAACACTAAAGCTTGAACACCAAACCCTAAACCCTAAACCTTAAACCCTATCCCTTAACTCTAAACCCTGAAACCATGAATCATAAAACCTTAAACCCTAAACCCTAAATCTTAAACCTAAAAACCAAAAAACCTAAACCTAAACATAAACAAAATTAAAAAAACTTAAACCTAAATAAAATAAAATAGAAATAAATTAAAACATAAACCAAAACCTTAAAATAAAATAAAATAAATAAAGACCTAAACTATGCTAAAAATAAAATAAACTTAAGAAAAAAACTTAAATCAAATTAAAAACTAAACATAAAATAAACCTAAAATAAAATAAAATAAAATAAAAAGTATATAAAAACTTAAACCTTAATTAAACCTAAACCATAAATTCAAAAAAAATCCTAAAAGATAAATAAAAATAAAATAAACCTAAACTAAACTAATAACATAAACTAAAACATAAACCTAAAAAAATAAAATAAAAAATAAAAACTAAACTACAATAAAATAAATAAAAATTAAAACTAAACTAAAAAATAAAAAACATAAATAAAGTAAAAACTAAACCTAAAATAAATACAAAATAAACCTAAACCTAAACTAAAATAGATTGAACTAAAATATATAAAACATAAACTTAAACCTAAAATAAACTAAACCTAAACTTAAACCTAAACTAAATAAAATAAAATATACAAGAAATAAACCTAAACATAAACTAAAAATAAAATAAAAATAAAAATAAACCTAAAATAAAAACCTAAAACCTAAAACTAAAAAAAAAACTAAAAACATAAACCTAAACCTAAAAATAAAAAGTAAAACCTAAACCTCAAAAATATAATAAAAAGAAAACTAAACTAAAAAATAAACCTAAACTTAAACCTAAACCTAAGAAATAAACTATAATAAAAAAACCTAAACTAAATTAAATATACCTCAAATAAATATAATAAACTAAATAAAAAAATAAAGTAAACTAAACTTAATAAAAAAGTAAACTAAATAAACCTAAACCAACTAGTCTAAAAAAAAACCCTTACCTTGAACCCTAAACCTAACACCCTAAACCCTAAAATCAAAAACCCTAAACCCTAAAGCATAAACCCTAAAACCCTAAACCATAAGCCCTAAACCCTGAACCCTAAACCCTAAACCCTAAACCCTAAATCCTAAACCCTAAAAGCCCTAAACCCTAAAGGCTATACAATAAACCCTAAAACCTAAACCATAACCCTAAACCCTAAACCCTAGAAGCCTAAACCCTAAACCCTAAGTTTGAAACCCTAAACCCTAATTAAAACCTAAAAAACATTAACCTAGACTAATTAATAAATAAAATTTAAAATAAAATAAAACCTAAACTAAAACCTAAATTGAAACCTAAAATAAAATAATAAAAAAATAAACTAAAATAAAATAAATAAGAACCTAAACTAAATTAAAAAATAAAATAAACTTGAGTGGAAAACCTAAATAAAATAAAACTAAACATAAAATAAAAATAAACCTAAAATAAAATAAAATAAAACTAAATAAAAACTAAACTAAAAAATAAACCTAAACTTAAACCTAAACCTAAGAAATAAACTATAAAAAACCTAAACTAAATTAAATATACCTCAAATAAATATAATAAACTAAATAAAAAATAGTAAACTAAATCTTTAATAAAATTAAACTAAATAAACCTAAACCAACTAGTCTAAAAAAAAACCCTAACCTTGAACCCTAAACCTAACACCCTAAACCCTAAAATCAAAAACCCTAAACCCTAAAGCATAAACCCTAAAACCCTAAACCATAAGCCCTAAACCCTGAACCCTAAACCCTAAACCCTAAACCCTAAATCCTAAACCCTAAACCCTAAACCCTAAACAAACCCTAAAACCTAAACCCTAACCCTAAACCCTAAACCCTAGAAGCCTAAACCCTAAACCCTAAGTTTGAAACCCTAAACCCTAGACCTAAAACCTAAAAAACATTAACCTAGACTAATTAAAAAAATTGAAACCTAAATAAAATTTTAAATAAAATAAAATAAAATAAAAACCTAAACTAAAACCTAAATTGAAACCTAAAAATAAAATAATAAAAATAAACTAAAATAAAATAAATAAGAACCTAAACTAAATTAAAAAATAAAATAAACTTGAGTGGAAAACCTAAATAAAATAAAAACTAAACATAAAATAGAAAATAAACCTAAAATAAAATAAAATAAAAACTAAATAAAAACTTAAATCTAAAAAATAAACCTAAAAATGAAACTTAAACCCAACATTTAAAAAAGAGCCTAAACCAAAAATAAAAATAAAATAAACCTAAACCTAAAACTAAACTAAACTAAACTAAAATAATTAAAACCTAAACCTAAAATAAACTAAACCAAAACCTAGACCTAAACTTAAACGAAATAAAATAAATAAACTAAAAATAAATGTAAACCTAAACTAAAAAATAAAACTTAAAAATAAAACTAAAAATAAAACTAAAATAAAAACTAAAGCCTAAACCTAAAAAAAAAAATTTAAAAAAAAAACCTAAACCTAAACGTAAAAATAAAATATAAAACCTCAACCTAAAAAATAAAATCAAAATAAAACAAAACTAAAAAATAAACTTAAACCTAAACCTAAACCTAAAAATTAAACTGAAATAAAAAACCTAAACTAAAATAAATAGACTAAACTAAATAAAAAAAAATAAACCTTAACAAAAATAAAAAAATAAAATAAACTAAAATAAATAAAAAATAAACTATGTGAACCTAAACTTACCAGTTTACTTAATTTAAAATAATATAAAATGTAAAAAAACTCCAACCTTAAACCCTAAAATTATCCCTAAACCCTAAACCTTAAACCTTAAACTTAACACCCTAAACCCTAAACCCTAAACCTTTAACCATAAATCAAACACCTTAAAAACCCTAAACACTAAACCTTAAACACTAATCCCTAAACCCTAAACCCTAAAACCCTAAACCATAAACCCTAAACCCTAAACCCTAAAACCTATACCTAAATAAAAAAATAAAATAAAATAAAATAAAAACCTAAACTAAAACCTAAACATATACCAAAACTTAAGCCTAAACCTAAACCTAAAAATAAAATAAAATTAAAAACAAAAACTAAACTAAAATAAGATAAATAAAAACCTAAACTAAACTAAAAAATAAAATAAACCTAAAAATAAAAAATCTAAATTAAATAAAAACTAAACTTAAAATAAAAATAAACTAGACCTAAGAAAAAATATAATAAAAACTAAATAGAAACCTAAACCTAAAAAGTAAATCTAAAAAATAAAACCTAAAAATAAATTAAAAATACCACCTAGACCCTAAGCTAAAAAAACCCTAAACCAAAAATAAAAATAAAATAAACAAAATAAAATAAACTTAACCTAAACTAAAATAAATATAACCAAATCCTAAACCTAAAATAAACTAAACCTAAACTTAAACATAAACAAACTAAAATTTAAAAAACTAAAAATAAACCTAAGCCTAAACTAAAAAATAAAACCTAAAAAAAACCTAAAATAATAACCTAAAACCTAAACCTAAAAAAGTAAAATGAAAACTTAAACCTAAACCTTATAATAATAAATAAACCTAAATAAAAAAAAATAAAACTGAAATAAAAATCATAAACCAAAATAAATAAACCTAGAATAGATAAACTAAACTAAGTAAAAATAAAAGTAATCCTAAAAAAAATAAAAAATAAAATAAGTTAAGGTAAATAAAAAATAAATAAAATAAACCTAAACTTATCGATTTACATAATTAAAAAAATCCCCCTAAACCCTAAACTCTAAACCATAAACCCTAAAAACCCTAAACCGAAATCCTAAACTCTAAACCTTGAACCTACAACCCTAAACCCTAAACCCTAAACCATAAACCAGCAACCATAAACCCTAAAAAACCCTAAACCATAAACTAGACCTAAACCCTAAATTTCCCTACAACCTATACCCTAAAAACCCTAAACGCTAAACCCTAAAAACCTTAAGCCCTAAACCTTAAAACCTAATCCTTATACCCTAAAATTAAAATAAAATAAAAACCTAAACTAAAACCTAAACCTAAAAATAAAATAAAATAGAAAATAAAAACTAAACTAAAATAAAATTAATAAAATCCTAAACTAAAATAAAAACTAAAATAAACCTAAAATAAAAAACTCAAATAAAATATAAACTAAACTTAAAATAAAAATAAAATAAGCCTAAGATAAAATAAAATAAAAACTAATTAAAAACTTAAACCTAAACATAACCCTAAAAAAAAAATTAAACCTAAACCAAATAAAATAAAATAAACTAAAAATAAACCTAAGCCTAAACTAAAAAATAAAACCTAAAATAATAACCTAAACCCTAAACCCTCAAAACCTTAAACCTTAAATCCTAAACCCTAAACTTTAAATCGTAAGCCTTAAACCTACAACCCTAAACCCTAAACCTACAACCCTAAACCTTAAACCCTAAACCCTGCACCCTAAATGATAAACCCTAATAAACTCTAAACCTTAATCCCTAAACCCTAAAACCCTAAACCCTAAAAAATCATAAACCCTAAACTAACCCTAAATCATAAACCCCTCTACATCTCTAAACCATAAAGTTTAAACCCTAAACCCTACCACCCTAAACTATAAACCCTAAACCCCAAACCCTAAACCCTAAATATTAAACCCTAAACCCTAAACCTAAACTAAACCCTAAATCTAAACCCTAATCCCTAAATAACCCTAAACCCTAAAACCATAAACCCTAAACCCTAAACCCTAAAAAATAAATCCAAACCTTAAACCCTATACCCTAAACCATAAACCCTAAACTGTAAAACCTATACCCTAAACCCTAAAACCCTAAACTGACCCTAAACCATAAACCCTAAACACTAAACTTAACCCTAAACCCTAACCCTAAACCCTAAAAGCATCAACCCTAAAACTCTAAACCTTAAACCCTAAACCTTAAACCCTAAATTTAAACCTAAAGTAACTAAATAAATTAAAGAATAAACCTAAATCGTAAAACCTAATAAACCTAAACCTAAACCCAAAGAATGGAACCTGGATGGTAGGAACATCACTGCCAACCAGGCTCAGTCTAGATCTGGTGGTGGAGGCGAAGGTGGAGGCAGTAGTTATCGCAGTGGTGGTGGGGTTTCTGAACATGCTGGGGGATATGGAGCTGGTGGTCAGAGTAATGGTGGTTATGGAGGCAGGAGGAGCGACAAGGTTACATTCGTGGTGGTGGCGGAGGGAGAGATAGGAGATATGATGGTGGGTCTTGCTACTCAAGAGGCCAATCTAATCTACTGCTTAAGAAACTATGTCTCTATAGTATAAACAATTCTAATTATCTAGGATTTTTGATTTTCTCTATGCATGCTCATTTTTTAACTATGTTATCGCTTGTGCTTTAGAAAACTTGGTGTGTTACTTGGTTGATGAAATCAAAAAGAAGAAATGTTGAATCTAAATTTATTCTCTATTAAAAAATAATAAAACAAAAAACACTTAACCATAAACTAAAACTTAAACTCTAAACCTAAAACCTAAACCCTAAACCCTAAATCCTAAACCCTAAACCTTAAAAATCTTAAACCTAAAACCTAAAACCCAAAACCCTAAAACCTTAAACCCAAAACCTTAAAACCTAAAACCCTAAACCCTAAACCCTAAAACCTAAACCCTAAACCCTAAACCCTAAAATCCTAAAACCCTAAGCCCTAAAACTTAAACCCTAAACCCTAAACTCTAAACCTTAAACCCAAGACCCTAAACCCTAATCCCTAAACCCTAAACCCTAAACCCTAAACCCTAAACCATAAGCTAACCCTAAACCCTTAAAAGCTAAAACCTAAACATAATCTAAATAAAACTTAAAAGTAAAATAAATAAAAATACCTATTCCAAAATAAAATAAAATAAAATAAAAACCTAAACTGAAACCTAAACATAAGCCTAAACCTAAACTTAAACCTACAAAGAAAATAAAATAAAAATAAAAACTAGACTAAAATAAAATAAGAAAACCTAAACTAAACTAAAAAATAAAAAACCTAAATTAAATCAAAACAAAGCCTAAATTAAAAAAAATAAAAAAATATGCCTAAATTTAAAATAAAATAAACTTATAATAAAATGAAATTAAAATTAAATAAATACACAAACCTAAATGAAAAACATAAAATAAATAAAAAATAAAACATAAACCCTAACCAAAAAAAAACCTAAACCTAAAATAAAAATAAAATAAACCTAAACATAATCTAAAATAAATTAAACTAAACTAAATAAAACCTAAACCTAAAATAAACTAAACCTAAACCTAATCCGAAATAAAATAAAATAAAATAAACTAATATTTAACCTAATCCTTAACAAAAAAATAAAACCTTAAAATATACCTAAAATAGAAACCTAAAACCTAAACCAAAATAATAAAATAAAAACCTAAACCTAAACCTTAAAATAAAAAATAAAACTTAAACCTAAATAATAAAATAAAAATAAAACTAAACTAAAAATAAACATAAATCTAAACCTAAATCTGAAAAATAAACTAAAATAAAAAACCTAAACTAAAATAAATAAAGCTAAAATAAATAAACTAAACTAAATAAAAATAAAAATAAAAAATAAAATAAACTAAAAGAAGTACAAAAATAAAGTAAATAAACATAATCCTAACAGTTTGCTTAATTTAAAAAAATAAGAAAAAAAAGCTATCCATGAACCCTAAACTATGAAACTAACCCTAAACCATAAACCCTAAAATAAAACCCAAAACCCAAAACCCAAAACCCAAAACCCTAAAACCTACAACCCTAACCCCTAAACACTAAACCCCAAACCCTAAACCCTAAACCTTAAACCCTAAACATTAAAAACATAAAAACCTAAACCTAAAATAAATCAAACCTAAAAAAAATAAAAAAATAAAAAAAATACAAAACCTAAATAATAAAATAAAATTAAAACCTAAACAAAAACCTAAACCTAAACTTAAAAATAAAATAAAATAAAAAATAAAAACTAAACTAAAAGAAAATAAAATAAAAACCTAAATTAAACTTAATAAAATAAAATAAACATTAAAAAAACCTAAATAAAATAAAAAATAAAATAAACTTAAAATAAAATAAAATAAAAACTAAATAAAAATCTAAACCTAAAAAATAAACCTAAAAATAAAACCTAAACACTAAACTAAAAAAAAACTAAACTTAAAATAAACAAAACTAATAAACCTAAACTTAAACTAAAATAAACTAAACAAAAATAAATAAAATCTAAACATAAACCAAAAATAAACTAAACCTAATCTCAAAACTAAATAAAATAAAATAAACTAAAAATAAACCTAAACCTAAATGAAAAAATAAAACTGAGCAATAAACCTAAAATAAAAACCTAGAACCTAAACCTAAAAAGTTAAAATAAAAACCTAAATTTAAACTTGAAAATAAAAAATGAAATGTAAACCTAAAAAAATAAATTAAAAATACAACTAAATAAAACATAAACCTAAACCTAAACCTAAACCTAAACCTAAACCTAAAAAATAAACTAAAATAAAAAACCTAAACTAAAATAAATAAACCTAAAACAATTGAAACAAAAAATAAACCTAAATAAAATTAAAAAATAAAATCAACTAAAATAAATAAAAAATAAGCTAAATAAACCTAAACCTACCAATTTACTTAATTTAAAAAAAAACCTAAACCCTAAACCCTAAAAAACCCTAAACCTTAAACCCTAAACTCTAAAACCCTAAACCTTAAACCCTAACCCTAACCCTAAACTATAAACCCTAAACCCTAAACCCTAAACCTTATACCTTAAACTTATTTTCATACTTTGTCCTAAGCTGGGTTATGTTTTTGACCTCTTGCTTTTGGGTTGGCCTGGTGGTTGCTACCTAGTAGTTCCTATCCATCCAGCCTAGGTTGGCTTGGTTTTTTTTTGTCAGGTGGCTACTGTCTTCTTTGCCTTGTTACTCTGGTTATTAGTGGATGATATGGTTTTTGTTATGGCTTTATTCTATTTTCTACATTGGTTGGTTTGTTGGCTCTCCTCTTGGACTTGAATTACTTTTTGCTGGTTTTCATGGTTGGATGGGTGGCCATCCTAGTGGGAACTGTTGTTGGTTGTTACCTTTCTAGGCCTTCTTTCGCACAATTTCTTGGTTACTTTTCTGGGGGTTGCCACCCAGTTCCTTGTTGTTTATTACTGGATCCTTCTTTCACCTTCATTTTATGTTTGGATATTCTCCTAGGATTAGCCTGTACTCTGTGCGTTATTTGTAGCACATTTTTCATTATTTTTATGCTTCTTATTGATTTAGTCTTTATTGATGGGGAAGTTTGGTTTTTAGGTTGGTCCTGCCTAGCTGCTATTATTGCCTTTCTATGGTGGTTGTGCTTCATTTGGACCTTTGTTGTGTGGTGCTTTGTTAGTTTTTTACTTTTCCTTAGCTATTGGGGATGCTTCCTTTGTTGGTTACTTATGATGTGCTATTCTCTGGTTGTTACGTTATGGCTGTTTTACTTAGTTGGTTTGGTTGGAGGACTTTTAGTTATCCTTGGAATCTTGGTTGGTTGATTTTTTCCTTGTTGGTCTTTTCCTTCTTCTTGGACAATTTGGTAGTGCCTTTTTCCTTGTTGGTTGATTTTTAATAGAAGCTCTACCTCTCTCTCATCTTCCTTCATGCAAGAGCAGTCAAAGCCATTACTACATCTCATTCCGTCCAATCGAAGGCTAGTTGCAGGGGATTGGAGTCCCTTTGTTCATCCGTCTTCACTCTTTGTATCAGCCGCATGTGAGCAGTGTCTCATCCTCTTGCCAGTTTGGTTCTTCTTCCCCTCCGATAAAATCAAAGGCTAGTCACACACTTCCCTTTCTTTTCCTTATGCGAGCAGACCAAACTAGAGACTCATGCCTAACACTATTATCCACAAGCATGCTTCATCCTCGAGCCCACAGGTCGACCTACTATAACCTGCGAGAAGATTCATCACTCCAACTCAATGTATAATCCAGTACTCTTTGAACTCTTTTTGGATATAGGCATTCTTCTCGACCCTCTCATTTTTGGCTCAACAGTATCATGCTACAGCATCGAGCTTCTCTCCTCTCACCCTCTTCCTCTACTAGACAGACAACACTTGATATTCTCCACATTTCCATACAAAAATGCTGCTACAACTTTAATCTTGTTATATGTTGAACCTCCTTTCCTTCTTCTAGCCTGCATTCCACTACCTGGTATTCTCCATCCAAGTTTCCCTCCATTAGCCTACATTTGAACTACTCTTCTACACAACCCAAGCATGTAAGGAAGATATTTCTTCCTTGCTTCTAACTGCTCATATGAGAATGATGAAGCTCGAAAGCGTGGTCGTGAGTGAGCTTATGGGATACTTGGTGAGGAGGCAAGCCTAGAAACATCAGACAAAGCTCCTTCATGTCTCAGGAAAGCTATTCAAATTGACCAATTCAGCGAACACTGTCTTCAATCAGTGAAGAGGCATTTAAAGTGAACCATATGAGAAAAGAAAAGGAATGCTAGCTAAAGTATTGATCCAACCCAACAAGCTTCTCAATAGGGCTCTATTTCTTCTAAATGAAGCCATCTCTTGGTCAGAATCCAGCAGACATTAGCTCCAATGAGGAATAATTCTTAAACACTTAGAAAGTCTTAGGGATCTTATGTTTGATGTGTTGAATGCGAGCGTCGTTAGGATCCAACCTTTAGAACCCATGAACTTTACTTTTTAATCCTTTTGGAGAGAGTTTAGAGACAAAAGAAAAAATATTTATTTTATGTGTTTGAAATGAATAGTTTTAATTAGGTAGAATGGCATAGTAATTTGATTCCACCAATTAAGCCATGATTAACTAGTGGGTCATTTGATTTTGATTGAATGATCATGATTAATCCACCTTATTCTATTTATTATTTAATTCAATCGGATCTAAAAAAGGAGTTAATCAATCTTTAGAATTCCAAACAAAATAGAAAAAATAAATAATATGTAATCAAACAAAATAAAAAAAGTGCAAATTAAATTATCATAAAATCTAAGTAAAACATAGTATAAAAAGAGAAGACCAAATTAACTAAACCAATAGTATTATAAATATTATAATTGAATATAAAAAGTTGTTTGAACATTATTTATGAAAGTCAATTATAAAATTAATTTAATATTTAATTATTATATGTTTATTCTAAAATCAAAAAGAAAATTTAGTTATGTGACATATCCTTAATTATAATTAACTCAACTATTACATTTGGCTATGCTTTATTTGATTAGTTATTCATAAAAAAATTTGGAGGAATTCATAACTAATTCAAACCACAATTTAAAACATCTATATATATATAAACTTAAATCCCTTAGCACATACATAATTGAAGTCAACAAAAAAATATGAGCAAACTTGTATAATTCATATGTTTGTTTGTTTACCTAACACTTGTTTTGCAGCTGTATTAGATTTACTTTTCCTATTTTTTAATGTATATTTGAATTAGGAATTAGGATTAGTGCTATGGGGGTTTACGATGAGCATTGGCTAGAAGGCTTAGTCCTTGGGTGCCATATGATGCCTTGAAGCCTACCACATCAAAAGAAGCAAAGATATGAAGAAATGAAAGAGACATGAATAATAAATATTTGAAGATTCCCATAGAATTTATTATTTATAATTGTAATTATTCTTTTATATACTGGGTTGTATAAGGGTAGAGCTCAACTACCCATTTTCTTTTTTCAGGGTGTATGACGGAACCCGACCGCACCGGCCTTTTATTGTTTTGTGGTAGTCTATAAAATTGTTTGATGTTGTATTTATATTATGCATTAGAAACAACATGCCTTTCTTAGTTTCTTATATGTTTGATGATTTAATGTGTAGCTTGGATGCGATTAGGCTCTTAGGATAAAATTAATTTCTCTACCCCAATTAATAACTCACAATTAAATTTAAAAGAACTCATAACCTCACCATAAAGACTAGGTTCTAAATAAGATAATTAAAAGATTAGCAATCCCTTAGTTGAATGGTTGAATGTCTCACAACATGTATGCATATTCTTTCTCTCATGAACATGAAGGATCTCCATCCTTGCACGATAGAGGAATGCTTGACCTATGAGGGCATCGCTTGTGGTGGAGAACACCTTCTTCTAGCTGATTTGGCCCATAACCTTTTCATGATGCATATAAGCATCAAAATCCAAAAGCTTTTATCAAAATGAAGTATCAAAATTGAAATAAAATTTGAAAATATTTTGCATTTGAAGATTAAGTCATTACTCATACCATTCATGTTCTAGTCTCTTAGGGAGTGGATTTAAGGACTCTAGTCTCTTTCTAAATAATAATTACCCTAGCTATCTGCAACTCAATAGACTTTCCTACAAAAATTGAAAGCATAGGAAGACTTAGCTGGCTACCACTCCAGGCGGTTGTATGCCCAGCAGTCGGGTGGTTTATCCTCTCTTGTGGAGGTAAACCATATACCCATCTTTGCTCAGACTTAGGTCATTCTTTGGCTTATGCCAAAGCTCCCTAGATTTAGAATCTGAGGTAGCTACTTCCACTGGGCTGCTAGCATAAATCCTCACCTCTTAGGCATTTTTATAATCTTATGTTGTTGGATTATAAGTCTTAGCTTTCTAATAAAATGCCAACTTCAATAAAATTAATCTCTTCAACTTCAAACATATAAAGCCAAATCATAAGATAGATTGAAATGCTCAGTAGGCTTCCTAGTATCATGAGCATTTCTTACTCATTCTCTTTGGCTTCGATAATAAGTCTTCTCCTTGAACAATTCCATTTGATTTTTTAATACAAATAATCTTTTGATAGTCTAGCCTTGAAATCTTTGGAGATCTTAATTTTTACTTTAATTGAGATTATTCCTAAGGAATTCCCATTCCTTATGATGTAATTAACTATAGAGGCTTGCCTCCATAGGCAACTTAACAAACCTGGCTTATTATAAACCCTACTTTACTTTTCATGTAAAGTAGAGAAAGATCTCTAGTACATTTAAAGACTTATCATGCATTAGGAGTCCTTATTAGGTGATTAGGTCCATTATAGGGTGATGATTTATATCTTTCAAGATAGTGCATCATTCCTTAATGTAGTACCTAATCACTTCAATAAATACCCCCAAAGATTTGTGTGGTGTCCCACTTCCAAAAATAAACACCATAACCCTAAACCATAAACCCTAAACTGTAAACCCTAAAACATAAACCCTAAACCCTAAACTATAAACCCTAAACCATAATAATATTAAAACATTAAAGGGATAAAACAGGGCTGCCCAAGTCCTCTCCTCGTGTTCTGCCAATTTTACTTTCCCCCTCTCATCTTTGGCTTTCTTGATGTCGCTTTTGAATAATCAGTTGGATTCCTTCTTGAATCGATGACCACTAGCCCAATTTCATCTCTTCCTTAGAGTGACATCATGACTTGACATTTTCTCGATGATTCCTTGGGCAAAATGAAAGATCCAATGGATCTGCTAGACATTATCTACCCTGGCTTCAACTACTTTGAAATCATTCAAAGATGTTCTCAATGGTAAGGATGGCTATTCAGGTGAGTCTCTAGAACTTATTTTGAATTCTTTTCAAGGCATACCAACAGTTATGTGCTCTGATCTAATTATGGAAAAGCTTGCTAAGCCATTTGAATTCACTTTGGTTGGAAAGTTTACTCTTTATAGGCCTAATCTGAAAAACATTCGTTCTTTCTTTCATAGTTTGAAACTTTTGGGTACTTTTATGATTCATTTAATTGATCCCCACAACATTTTAATTTTGTTGATGAATGATTTGGATTACTCTCGTGTTTTCTCTCATCATTCTTATTTTGTTTTCAATTCCCAAATGAGGTTGCTGAAATGGACTCCACTATTTAATATTAATGAAGAATTCCCAATTATTCCAGTTTGGATTTCTCTCCCCAATATGCCTATTCATTTCATTAACCATGAATTACTTTTTGCTGTGGGTGCCTTATTTGGTCGGCCGTTGAAAATCGATCAAGCAACGACTACAAAATCTCATCCTTTAGTGACTAGATTCCTTGTTGAATTGGACAATACTAAGAAACACCCTGTTGGTGTTTTCTCTGGAATAGAGAAAAGAAATGACACCACAAAGAGTTTAGGAATATATTATTTAGATCATTAAATACAACATTAAGGAATAAACATATTATCTTGAAAGATAAACATACTCTTCTGTAATGGATTTGATCATTTCAATAAAAGACTCCTAAGGCTAATGGGTCTTTGGTGTACTAGAGTATTTTTTCTTGAAGTACATGGAAAAGTATAACATGGTCTATATTATTCTGGGATCATGGTTCCCTTTAAAGGAAAGCCTCTATAGTTAATTACATCTTAGGAAGGGTCTCTTCCTAAGAATACTCTCGATTAAAGAAACAAGTGGTTATTCCAAAAGACTACTAAGGTAGCTTTCAAATGAATGGTTTTTGGAAATTCAATTAGGAGAGGTCCAAATTAGAGAGAGTTATTTTTTTAAGAGTCAAATGGAAAAGAGTAGGAAATGTCTATTGATATTGGGATGCCTAGTAGACATTCCATCTTTCCTATGATTGGGCTTAAAATTTGGGAATTTAGTTTTAAATTTTAAGTTATCATTTTCTTAGTAATCTAGGGCTTAGATTCTAGCAGCACAAGACTACAAAAATGCCTAGGGTTAATGATTTATCCCTAAAAGGATGCTTCATAACCTAGTCTACAGGTGGTTCTGACACATGTCAAATGCTCGACCTAATTCTATCCTTGGGAATCATTGGCCATTCTCCTAACTTGAGGGAACTAACCTATCCCTGACTCTTCTGGACATACAACTTACCTAGAGATGGCTACCAGCTAACACCACCTAAGTGCATTTTAAAACCACTAGGCTAAGTCATATGAATGCAAGATGGCTGAGCTATTGCAGTTTTAGGAAAAAATCTTTGAACCTTAACTTACTCCCTAACCCCTAAGATTATATAGGGTATGAAGATGTACTTAACTAATGTATATTTTTTAGATTTTAATATTTTTTGACTCAGGATTCATTTAGGTCATAGGAATACAATATATGCCTAATGCATGTAATTAGAAAAGATTATGGGCCAAATCAAGAATAAGAAGGTGTACTTATCATAGGCTCTCAAAGGTCAAGCCCGTGTTCTCTAGCAAGGAATGGAAGTCCTTCATTAATCAAGAGTAAATAATGATTTATGCATGATATTAAAACATCCAACTAAGGGGTTGCTACATATTTTATCTTACTTTAATGGCCTAGGCTTTTGTATGAAGATTATGAGTTGTATTTATTTTTATGTTTCAATTAATTTAGTTGGGTAGAAAATTTAGTTTATCCTATGAGCCTAAGTCCAAGCATTCATCACAACATAAACACAAAACAAAAATAAACTTAGAAATAGCAAGATGTTTCTATTGCACAACCAAAAATAAATCAAGCCAAAGTAAATTATATAAGAAAAAGTCCAATGCTACCGGTATTGTTGTACACCTCAAAAGAAAGAAAAATGGGCAGCTGAGTTCTGCCCTTATACAACCCAGCCTATAACTACAAATTTAGATCTACGAGTCTTCTTTCCAAGAAAGTCTCCTTCTTCAGGGACATCCATCAGGCTCCATAGGGGACCACTGTACCATCTCCTGGTTGGGTCAGCTCCTACTAATCCTAGACCCCAAAGATCCTAACCTAATTCTAAGCTCAAATTTACATTTTAAAAAAATTCAAAAGAAATCCTAAACCCCGCAAAATAGATGTTAGGAAATACTCATAGCACACAAAGAAGTTTATATTTCACAAACATATGGGCTTAGCATTAGTTTTGCCAAACACCCTATGGACTATGTTAAGGATTTTAAAATTGCAAGCAAACATCAATTTTATGATTTAATTATTACAACGATCCCTTTAAAATAATCCCCTATAGAAAATAGTGTTAAATCTAGAAAGAATGCCTTAACATCTAGTATAATGAGCAAACAAGCCTAGGCATCCAGTCTAAAGCAATACACTACATAGACATGTGAAGCACAACACAACATATCACAGGAGATTTAAAAGAAAATCACAAAATGATCTAACCTAGTTCTAGAGTCCGTGACCTAAGTAATCTAGTGTGTGTAGAAGTTGGGTTTGTGTGGTAAGTCTTTTTAAGTTCAAGTTTAAATTTGAAGTTTGAATTTGTTTAATTTTTACCATTGGTTGGTTTCAATTCAAATGGTTTAGTGATTTAATTTCCATTTTTATTCCATTTTATTTTATTAAAGTTATATAGGTTTTCAAGAATGAAAAATATAATGAATTTCATTTTTGGGTGAAACTCACTTTGTTCCACATCCTAAATCCTAATGAGGTTTCCAAAAGTCTAACTAAAATCCTTAAGTATTTTTAATTAATCCTTTTGATGTTCTCTATGTTTGGATTAGTTTTATGTTATTTCAATTGTTTGAATTACTTTGTGTCATTTAATTTGTTTCATTTCTTTCATTTTGAATTAAATTATATGGATTTCATTTGATTTGGCTTATGTTAATTTAAAGAGTTTGATTTTATTCACTTTAACTTAAGTTATTTAAAATTATGAATTTATAATTTTAAGGTTTAAATTTATTAATATGAATTAGAACCTTAAGTTTGTTCATGAATTAGTCTTAACCTAAAGCACTTAGGTTAATTACTTGATATGATTTAATTAATCCTAAGTTTTAGATTTATTATTTAAATTTATAAGAGATGAGTGGTTTCATTTAATTTTATTGATTCAAAGGTTAAGGTTTAAGTTAATTAAAAGTTTTATTAACCTAAGGTTTTATTTCAATAACCTAAGATTGAATTTGATCACTTTAATTAACCTAGGATATTTAGAAGATTTTTTGAATAGTTTTCAAATATCTGATGGAGATTATTTTGAATTACCACTTTATTTAATAGGTTAATTAATTTCCTTAAAATTTGATTAATATTGACCTAGGGATTTAGAAATTTAAAAAAGTCTAATAAAGAGATCATTTAGACTTGAAATTTTTTGACAAGTAGGGTTACATGCCAATTTTATATCCCTAAAGTTTCAACTTGATTAGAGATGTAATTAGGGTGTAATTAAAATTTTGAATTATTTGATTAAAACCTAAATTATGCCTAATTAATTGAGATTTAGTTAAGAGTTTTATTTTTGATAAATTCTTCACTGAAATACCTTTACTATGAGGGTTTATTCATAATTTTTGGTTAACTAGTTGATTTATTATGATTTAATTAAATTCAGATTATTTAATTGAATTATTTAATTCATTTAATTATCTAATTAAGTCAATTTAGGGATTATTAGGTTCAGATAGGTTTAATTAAATTTAATTATTATTTTAATGCTCATTAATGTTCATTATTCTTATTTAAAGTTATTTAATTAAAGTTTTCTAATTATTTCATTAAAGGTTAATTAATTTAATTAATTAAAAGGTTAAGCATATGAAATTTTAATTTCCCTTGAATTTAAAGAAATAAATCCCAAAAATTCACCTAAGGAGTATTTTATGCTTAATTTCATTTTCCCAAAATTTTAAATTAATTGGATTATTAATTTGAGAGTAATTAAAGTTTAATATCTTTCAATTAAACCTAAATTATGGAAAAATTACCCAATAAAATTGGGGATTTTAATTTCTATGGATTCCTCTCGTAAAAAGAAATCCATAGAGATTTTATTTGATTTTATATGATTTTTTGAAGTTTTCAGGATTTTTTAAATTACTTAAACCATTAAATAACTAATCCTAATGGTTTTTAAGTGGGTCTCATGCGACATAAGTCAAGATGCGGGATTGCTTACGGATCGTCCGATCAAAGATCGGACAGTCCAGATTGATCCTGCAGTTCTTAAAGGGTCAAATAAATCCTATCCACCTAAATCTGGGCCGTCCAATCCAAATACATGGATTGGAAGGTGCAGGGATCATCTCCTTTAATTCCTGCAGGAGTCGAGGACTGTTGAAGGCTTTTTGCTAATAACTTTGGGTATAGGCCATGAAATCATGTGATTTAAAGTTCTACAAGATCGTGGATGAATATCCTACATTTTTATATGGTTCAATCTTATTGAAGATCGGGTTTCCTATTAAACCAACCGCAACCAAATTTTTGAAGAAAAAGCTTGAGGTCGACAATAACATACCTTGATTCCTTTGATGATTGACCTCACAATTGATCCTAGAGCTTCGTATGCTTGAACAAAGCTTGCTTGCCAAAGAAATTATGTTAATTCCTTAAGGATTTCTCCCTAGGCCAACCCTTCAATGCTCTTTTCTATTTTGATGGTTTGTAGTGATTTAAGGCACTTTGGTGGGATGGGGAAGTTTCATTTTGGTTCGGTTTTGATGTGTGAAGGTGTGTGTGTCTTCAAATCTCCTTGGGGAAGTCTCTCTGTGGGTTTTTCTATATGGTGAAAAGCTGTAATGCTCTTTTCTTGCAATTCTTTGGTCAATTTTGCTAATGAAGGACCTTGGAAGCTAGCTAGTGCACTCCTCCATCCCACGCTTATCCATGTGAAGAGATGGGAAGAAGGGAGAAGGAATTTGACTTCTAATTGCTTGCTTGCTAAGTTTTTATTGATTTTCCCAATATTTTGCTTGTGGTTTGATATTTGCACCCTTAAATTGGAAAGTGAATTAAACATATATTTATTCTGACCCATTTGACCCAACCACAAAATAGGGAGTTATGTCCCATCACCATCCTCATGTGATTTAGGACAATCAATTTAGAGTTATTTTGATTTTCTTGAAATTGAGCTCAATGTGGCTTATTTAGGTTATTTTGATTTAAGGGATTTAATTTACCTAATCTAGGCCTCCATGGACTCAAATTCCTTTATTATTGTGATCACAGATATTCATTTAAAATATTTTTGGTGATTTAATTTAGTCAAATTTAGTGGGTTGACTTTTTGACCAAGTGGGCCCACTTAAGTCAATTCTAGGTTGATTAGAGTTGACTTTTAGGTTGACTTAAATTTTCATTTTATTTGCATTGCTTCACTTGATTTAATTTATGTTGGATGTTTGATTTGGTTTTGCATCAAACCAAGTAGACTGGATTTAGCTCAAATTGTATTTCCTAACTTACTAAGCATATTAATTTGAATAGCGAATTAGAAAATCCCTATTTGAACTTGAGATCTTCTCATTGCTAAAATGACCTCTTCCAGAAATGAGGTCAACACACCCCAAAGAAATCTTGGGATCTAAAATTATGGTTATATAAAGAATTGAATTTGAAATTTCCTATCTTTTATTCTCAATGCAAAATCCACGCACGATAATTATGAATGTTTCATTCTTCATCCTCACTTAAAAAAATTAAGAAAACTTCTATTCCTAACCCTAGTGACCATTGTTAAATTTCAAAACTACTTTGGAAAAAAGGATTCTTTGAATGTTCCTAATAAGGCTAATTTACCTTTTACTTCTCCTAAGTAATTAAAGGCTTCAATTGTGAACAATAATAGCTTTTCTAAACTTTTGAATGTGGATTATGTTTCCTCTAATTCAATCCCTGCATCCTTGCTAGCTTTGATATATGAAAATGAAGCTTTAATGGGGAACATAAATGAGGAATTTAATATTATACATCATCTAAATTCAATGGAGAATATGGCTTTAATACCTCATGATAATCAGGTTGATAAACCTGATTCCAAATTCCAGATGATTTAACTTCTCAAAAAGATTTGCTTTTATCTAATAATTTGGCTAATGATGAGAAAGGGTTTGGTGTTCCCACTTTCCTTCTTAATAAATCAGTTTATGCTCCCTCGCTTTCTATTCCCGAAGCTCATTTGTCTTTAATAAATTGTAGTGTCTTGGAAGAAGGAGAATCCACTTTTCATCAAGAGATTTCTCCTAATCTATGACTAATGTTGATAAATCCTTTTCGAATGATGATTCAAAGGGCAAATAAAATGGCTTCCAAACTTTCTATTTGGAAAAGAAAAAAATGTTAAAAATTTCCACCCAAATTGCCAAACCCTAGAGCTGTTGCGGCCTCCCTCTCTTATCTCAATGAACTTTAACCCCCCCCCCCCCCCCCCCCTTTTCTTTATGTTTAATTTTTTTAGTTTGGAATGTTAGAGGGATTGGTACGCTCTCTATTTGTAACCATGTTCTTAGAATGATCGATTTCGATAAATTTTTTTCTCTAATATTAGTAATAAGATTTGGTGTCTTTGGAATAACTTTGTAGACATTTCTATTCTTGTTGATTTTCATCAAGTTGTTAATGCTCAAATCTCTTATGGTGATTATTGTGTTTTGGGCTCTTTGGTTTATGCATCTTGTAATAGATCTGGTAGAAATGTTCTTTGAGATAACTTGACTAATTTTACCACCTCTGACAATAAACCTAGGTTGGTTGGTGGTGATTTCAACACTATTTTGTTCTCTTCTAAATGAAGGGGTGGTTGCTCTCATAATATTCATTCCATGGAAGAATTTTCCAATATGATCCTTGATTGTAATTTGATTAATATTGGTTTTAAGGGTGCTAATTATACTTGGTAAAACTCTAGACTTTGGCAAAGGTTGGACCAAATTATTTTTAATACTCATAGGATTACTCAATGGCCTATTACTTATGTCAATCATTTAAGTTGAACCTTGTCTGATCATGCTCCTCTTTTGGTTTCTATTAAAGATAATTCTAAGAGATTAAAAAATTTCTCTCCTTTTAGATTTCAAAACATGTGGATTCAGATATTGATTTTTTTTAATGTTGTATAACAATTATAAAGCTCCTTTACATCTTGATAATTCTATTATGGGGATGAATAAACTTTGGTTTAAGCTTAAAAGACTTAAACAAAATCAGGGTTGGTGGAACAAGCATTAGTTTTAAAACTTTGATGCTAATATCAAAGATATGGAAAAATTTTTTTGTGATCTTGAAGTCTCTATTATGTCTGATCCTGCTAAGATTAAGGAATTTACTGAGGTGAAAGATAAGCTTGTAAAATTTTAAAGTATGGAAGAGACTTATTGGCACCAAAAAGCTGCTAGTAAACACTTTGCGGATGGTGATAGAAATACTAACTATTTCCATGCTTTAGCTAATATAAAGAGAGCCTTAAATAAAATTCAAAAAATTAAAGATGACAATGGAGAATGGATTATGGAGAATAATGATATTAAGGATTCAATCATTAATTACTTTAGAAATATGTTTAATAAGAGTTTCTATTATGAAGCTATTTCTAAATTGCACTTAATTCCTTCTATTATTACTAATGATGACAGTAATTTTCTTACTATTGTGCCTAATGAAGATGAAATTTTTAAGGATCTTAATAGCATGAACATAGATTCTATTGCTGGTCTAGAGGGTTTCACTACCCAATTTTTCCAAAAATGTTGATTTATTATTAAAATGATCTGATTGAGGCTGTGGTTGATTTTTTTAATGGTAATCCTTTTCCTAGATATTTTTCTAGCACTTCTATTATTCTCATACCTAAGAAAGATATCCCAGACTATCAGAGTGATTTTAGACCTATTAGTCTTTGCACCTTCTTCAATAATCTAATTTCCAAAATTCTTGCCAACAGGCTTAGTCCTCTACTTCATAAGATTGTCTCTCTCAACCAAACCAGTTTAGTTAGAGGTAGATCTATTTTTTATAGCATTTTACTTGACTAGGATTTAATTCATGATTTAGATGCTAAGACTAGAGGTGGAAACATTCTTTTCAAATTAGATATTACTAAAGCATTTGATAATATCTTTTGGGATTTCCTTTTCCATATTTTGAATTTTTTTTGGGTTTTCTGCTAAAATTTTTTTTTCTTATTAAAAATTGTATTAATAATGCTTGGTTCTCTATTTTCCATAATGGGGAAGCTTTGGGCTTCTTTCCTTCTTCCCATGGCTTAAGACAAGGGGATCCTTTATCTCCTGCTTTATTTATTATTATTGTTGAGTATTTATCTAGGATCATCAATGAGTTATTCTTAAATAATCCTAGTATGTACTATAGAACTCTTAGTGGTCTTCCTATTTCCCACTTAAGATTTGCAGATGATTATATTATTTTTTTTTAATGCTTCTATTCATCATATCAAGAAACTAAAGATTTTTTTAAATAAATTTGGTAGAGAAAGTAGTCTTTCTATCAATAATAACAAAAGCTATTTTATTACTTCTTCAAGTATCTCCAATAATAAAATTAATCAAATCCTGCATATCACTAATTTTAAACATCAACACTTACCTCTTAAGTACTTGAGTGCTCCTCTTTTTGAAGGTCCAAAATGATCCCACCTTTTTGATGAGTCAATTCAAAAAATTTTAAAAAAAATTTATGTTTGGCAATTCCATTTACTTGCCTTTGGTGGCAAGTTCACTATTTTTAAAAGCACTCTCAATTCAATGCCTATATATTTGATTGAAATTATTTTTCCCACTAATTCTACTCTTATCAAAATTGATCGCTTGCTTTATAAATTTTTTTGGTGGTCCAATAATTCTATTAAAAGAATGCATTGGACTTCCTGGCATAAATGTTGTGGTCCTTTAGATGAAGGTGGTCTTGGCTGTAAACCTATTCGTGAAGCTATCACTGCCTTCTCTTATCAGCAATAGTGGAATTTTAGAAAGAATGATAGCCTTTGGGCTAATTTTATGATGGAAAAATATTGCCAAGGTAAACACCCTCTTACTTGTGCTTATAAAGTTGGTGACTCTCCAGTTTGGAAAAGGCTTTGCTCCATTAAATGGGTTGTTGAATCCTTAATATCTTGGGGTATTCATTCGGGTTCTTCTTTCTTTTAGCAATATAATTAGCTTGGCAATGACTCTATTGACTCCCTTTTATCTACACTTGCTATCAAAGTTAACTCTTTTTGGCTTAATAACAATTGTAATGAAAATAAACTTGGGAACTACATTCTTATTTCTTTTTTGGAAAAGTTTTATGACATCGCTATCTTTTCTAATAAACTAGATCAAATTCTTTTCAAGCTTTCTTACAATGGTGATTTCATTCTTAAAGAGGTTTGGAATTTTATTAAAAATAAAAAAAACCCTCTACTATTTTCATTAAACTTTGGAACAATACCATTCCCATTTCTTATTCTATTTTAGCTTGGAGGATTTTGAATAACTTCATGCATGTTGATCCTTTGCTTTAGCTTAAAGGGTTTTATTTACCTTATAAGTGTTATTGTTGCTTTCATATTGAAAATGTTAATCATGTTTTTGTCAATGGTGCTATTGCTTCCAAACTTTGGATATGGTATGATGATTTATTTAACACTAACTATTTTCATGGCTCTCTTTCATTATATCAACTTCTTGATGTTTGTTTCCATGAAACTGTGAAAGGTTATATCAAAGTTTTAATTGCTATTACCCTTATTTGGTTCATTTGGATGGATAGAAATTAAATATCATGGTATCCCTTTTAACCATAAAAGGATCCTTTCTAGAACTAAAGAAAAAAATTTATGCTTTGTTTAATGCAAATTTAATTAGTAATCATCACTTTAGAGTATTAGGATTATACATTGGATTATGCCTACAAAAAATTTTATTAAGATCAATATTGATGGTTCTGTTTCCCTAAACAAATATGGTTATGGTGAAATTCTTAGGGATTCTAAAGGTACTATCATTTGTTCTTTTGCCTGCCCCCTCAAAGCTTATTCTATTATTTATGTTAAACTCATGGCTGTTAACAAAGCTATTGATATTTTTTTAAGCAAAGGCCTCTTTAATATTTGGATTGAAGTTAATACTCTTCTATTACTTGATATGCTCAATAATAATAAAATAGGGAATGCTGACTTATTTTATCTTCTTAATCACTCTAAAAAGCTTCTTTCTCAAGTTTGCTACAAAAATTTTCACATTCTTTGTGAAGGTAATGCTTATACCGATCTCCTAGATAATTTGGGAGGGGATTTAAATGAGCTCACTTTATTTGATAACTAGAGCTTACCTAAGCATCTGCGTGGTCTGGTCAATCTAGATAACATTGGACTGCCTTACCTCAAATTTTATCCTTCTACTATATATTTGATCATTTTTCTATGGTGGTTTTATTCAGACTATTTTTTGGTTGTTTATTTTATGCTTCTCTCACCAAGAAGTGGTTTTTGTTGAGTTTATTTCTATACTTAAACCCCCTTCCTCTTAACCCCATTCTATACTTGACTGACCCTTTTTTTGGGTCATTGTGGTTTTTAATTGGTTTCCCTATCCCGTGAGACTGGTAATTGTTTTTCTATGGCTCATGCTATGCTTCTTTTATCACATAGCTAGTGATTTTTTGAGGGTCTCTTTTGGTGTGTCAGATTTTGGCCTACCTCTTTTTTTTTTTTTTTTTTTTGGCCTACCTCTTTTATTAATGGATGTTGGGTTTTCCTCTAGTTTTGGCTAGCTATGGCCTTATTCAAATTGGATTTTTAGCTACTACGGTTGGTTCTATTGGTTGCTATTATTTGCTTCATCCATCTTCCTTGATGTTTTGGTTGGTTATATTTTTCATGGCTGTTGTTGGCCTCTTCTAGCTTGGCATAGTTTTGGGTTTTTTGGTGGTTGATGTTCTCCTTTCCTGGTTTGGCTTGCAGGCTTCTATTGGTTGGTTTTTCCCTCTACCTTATGGATTGGAGGTAGCTATTATGTGGTTGTTGTCTTCTTATTTTCTCCTTTATGGTGATTGTTTGCTCTTTGGGTTTTGGAAGGGGTTTTGTTTGACTCTGGCCTTGTTTATTTCCTTACAGTTTTGCTTGGGTGGTTCTCCTTGTCCTTTGTCTAGTTAGGTGACTACCATTTTTGTTTCTTGGTTATTTTGGCGATCTCCAAGTGGGTTGTGGCTTTGTCTGATGTTGTTCTTTCCCTCTTTTTTAGGCTATGTATTGGCTTTGTCTACTAGTTAGTTTTGTTGGCTGACTGGGCTGGTTGGCTATTTTGGTAGGCTGGGTTGGTTGGTTGGGTGGATGTGTTGGGTGTGTTTGATGGTTGGTTTAGGTGCTTTTGGTTGCATTCTTTGGTTGGGTTTCTAGTCTGCTCCTAGGTTGGTTATCATCTCTTGGGTGCAGCTACTTTTCCTTTATTTTTGTTCCCACTTTGGGTGATGATTTTTCTATTGCTCATCCAATTAACTACTGACAAGGTTATTTTATTGGTTGTTTTTTTGGAGGATATGAGCTCTTGTGGTTTTTTTGGTCCTATTTTAGGACTTGTTGTTCATGGTTGGCTGCTCGAGGGGTTTTTTGTGGTTGTTGTCTTGCCATGGATGCTTGTGTCATGGCTTAGTGTTTTAGGATTTATGTTGGTTGTCGGTATTGACTCCCTCTGGTTTATTTGGCTCTCCTTGTTTCATGATATTTGCCTCTTGATTGGTGGTGGTGGATTTTCTATTCTTTTGGCTGCCTTCGTGGTGGTTTTGATGGTAATTTTCGGATGCCCTCTTAGCCTTTCTATACTATGGCTTTTTTCTCTCTGGTGCTACTTATCTTCTACTATTTTTCTATTTGGGTGGAGGTATTGCCCATGGATTTGGATTGTTATGGCTTTCCTATCCATGCTATGATTGTTTTGCTCAATTGTGTTGTTCACCCTATTTATGTTGACTGCCCCTTTTTTGTGTTTCTTTTCCTATTGGTAGTGGAGATTCTTGGTTTATTTTAGCTTGGCCACTTATCCTATCATAATTTCTGGGATGTTGGCTTTAAGTGGTTGGTTTGTTGTGGGTTTTGGTTGGTGGGTTGGCTGATGGCTGACTGCTAGTTGGCTATATTTCTCTATTTGTTTGGTGCAAGAACTAGATCATTATGTACTAATTTTCCTTGGATGGTTGCTTATATTAGGTATGTTGGATATGATGGCCTTGATGTTTCCTCATATCATCTCTATGGTTGGTAGCATGCATATGATTGTAACCCTTCTCATAAAGTTTGGATGCTCATATGTATTGTTGCCCCTTGAGATGATCTTAACTGAGCCGAGCCTCTTTCTAAATTGTTTACTTTATCTTTTTTCCTTGAGCTATGACCATTGCCTTTGTAGTGTTTTGTAGATTTCTTTTGCAGGTTGGAACTTCACAGATGGAATGATCATTACTCAGTCAACTCAAGTACTGTTGATGTGGATCTTGCTTATCTTGACTTCTCAAAGGGATCATGAGCTGCTGCTGACTAGTCCTTTTACTGCTTTCTTGTGTTATATTACTATTATTTAGTGTTTTTTCTCATTTGCTTTTAAGCTATTGTATTTGTTCTTTAATTTTTTTTCCATTGTACTTAGATGGGGGTTTAGCTCTTTAGGTTTCTTGTAGCTCTATGAGAAGTAGAACTTTGAGCTTTACCCCTTTTAAGGACATTGTATCCTTTATTTTTATAGTAATAAAATTCTAACTTTCCCTAAATAAAAAAATAAAGAAACCCTAAACACTAAATACCAAACCCTAAACCCTAAAAAGCTAAAAACCTAAACCTAAACTAAATAAAACCTAAAAACAAAATAAATAAAAATACCTAAACTAAAATAAAATAAAATAAAAAGCTAAACTAAAACCTAAACCTAAACCTAAAAAGAAAATAAAATAAAAAATAAAAATTAAATGAAAATAAAATAAATAAAAACCTAAACTAAAGTAAAAAAAAAAAACCTAAATAAAATAAAAACTAAACATAAAAAAAATATGATAAACTTAAAATAAAATAAAATAAAAACTAAATAAAAACCTAAACCTAATAAATAAACCTAAAAATAAAATAAAATTAAAATAAACCTAAACCTAAACTAAAATAAATAAAACCTAAAAGTAAACCTAAAATAAACTAAACCTAAAGCTCACCCTAAGCTAAATAAAATTAAATAAACTAAAACTAAACCTAAACCTAAACCTAAACTAAAAAATAAAACCTTAAAATAAACCTAAAATAAAAACATAAAACCTAAACATAAAAGCTAAACATAAAAATAATTAAATAAAAACCTAAACCTAAAAAATAAAATAAAAATAAAACTAAATTTAAAAAAACCTAAACCTAAACCTAAACTTAAAAAATAAACTAAAATAAATAAACCTAAAGTAAATAAACTAAACTAAATAAAAATAAAATAAACCTAAATAAAAATAAAAAAATAAAATAAACTAAAATAAATAAAAAATAAACTAAATAAACTAAATAAACCTAAACCTACCAGTTTACTTAATTAAAATAAAAAAAACCCTAACCCTAAACTATAAACCCTAAAACTAATCCTAAACCCTAAACCATAAATTGTAAAACCCTAAACCCTAAATCCCAAACCCTAAACTCTAAACCCTAAACCTTAAAAAGCCAAAAACCTAAACCTAAATTGAATAAAACCTAAGAATAAAATAAATAGAAAAACCTAATCCTAAATAAAATAAAAAAATAAAATAAAATAAAAACAAAAACTAAAACCTAAACCTAAACATAAAAATAAAATAAAATAAAAAATAAAAACTAACCTACAATAAAATGAATAAAAACCTAAACTAAACTATAAAACAAAATAAACCTAAAATAAAGTAAAATAAAAATTAAATAAAAAATAAATAAAAAATTAACCTAAACATAAATAAAAATAAAATCTTAAATTAAATAAAAAATAAAACCTAAACCCTAAATTTTTTTAAAAAAATCTAAACCTAAAATAAACAAAATAAAATAAACCTAAACCTAAACTAAAATAAACTAAACTAAAATAAATAAAACCTAAACCTAAACCTAAAATAAACTAAACCAAAACCATAAACTAAATAAAATAAAATAAGCTAAAAATAAACCTAAACTTAAAATGAAAAATAAAATAAAAATAAAACTAAAATAAATACCTGGAACCTAAACCTAAAAAAATAAAATAAAAACCTAAACCTAAACCTAAAAATAAAAAATAAAACCTAAACCTAAAAGAATAAATAAAAATAAAACTACCCTAAAAAAATAAACATAAACTTAAAAATAAACTAAAATAAAAAACCTAAACTAAATTAAATAAACCTAAAATAAATAAAATAAACTAAATAAATAAAATAAACATAAATAAAAATAGAAAATAAAATAAACTAAATTAAATAAATTAAATAAACTAAATAAACCAAAGCCTGCTAGTTTACTTAATTTAAAAAAAAACCCTAAACCCTAAACCCTAAACACTAAAAAACCTTAAACCTTAAACCCTAAACCCTAAACCCTAAACAAACCTACACCCTAAACCCTAAACCCTAAACCCCAAACCCTAAACCCTAAACCCTGAACACTCAAAACCCTAAACCCTAGAGCCTAAACACTAAACCCTAAACCCTAAACCCTAAATCCTAAACCTTAAACCCTAAACCCTAAACCCTAAACCCTAAACTTATTTTCAATTTTTAGCCTGAGTTGGGTTTTGTTTTTGACCTCTAGATTTTGGGTTAGCCTGGTGGTTGCTACTTGGTGGTTCCTGTCTTTCTAGCTTGGGTTGGCTTGGTTTTTTTGGCCTAGTTGTTGTTGTCTTCTCTACCTTGTTACTGTAATAACTAGTGGATGGGATAGTTTCTACTTTAGCTTTATTCTTTTTTCTACACTGGTTGGTTTGTTGGCTCTCCTCTTGAACTTAAATTACTTTTGCTGGTTTTTCATGGTTGGATGGGTGGCCTTCCTAGTGGGAACTACTGGTTGTTGTTGCCTTTCTAGGCCTTCTTTTGGAGAATTTCTTGGCTACTTTTTTGGGTTTTCCTCCGAGTTCCTTGTTGTTTATTGCTTGAATCTTCTTTTGCCTTAGTTTTGCGTTTGGTTATTCTCCTAGAATTAGCCTCTATTGGGTACGTTGTTTGTATCAGATTTTATGTTATTGTTATGCTATTTGGCGGTTTAGTCTTTGTTGCTGGGAAAGTTTGGTTTTTCGGTAGGTCCTGGCTAGCTACTGTTGTTTCTTTTCTATGGTTATTGTGCTTCTTTAGGGCCTCTATTGTGTGGTGATTTATTGGTTATCTAGTTTTCCTTGGCTATTGGCGATGCTTCCTTTATTGGTTACTTATGATGGGCTATTTTCTAGTGTTTGCCTTATGGCTATTTCACTTAGCTGATATGGTTGGAGGAATTTTAGTTGTCCTTGGAATCTTGGTTGGTTGATTTTTTCTTGTTGGTCTTTTCTTTCATCTTGAACTATTTGTTGGAGCCTTTTGTTGTGCTGGCTGAACCTTTGTTGATCCTTTTGGATTGGACTTGTTGGTTTCTGGTGGTTGGTTGCTGCCTTTGGCCCCCTTTTGTGTAGCTATTTTGTCTTCTGGTGATTTTCACTGGCTACAACTTTTGTTTCCTTCAGTTGATGGTTTCATTTTTGAGCTATTTAGTCATTTGTGGTTACTCACCCTAGTTTTTCTTGGTGATTTCTACTTGTTGTGACTTTCGCTTGATGGCTCCTATCTTAGTTTTGTTGGCTATTTCTCTATTAATTGGCATGGGTTTGGTGCATGCTGACGGTTGGTTTTGACTTTCCTGGTTTGTAGCTTGAATGGGTATTTGGATAATGGCTATTATTGGTGTTCTAGCATTATTATAACATCTCTCTTGGTTAATGTGATTAGTCTATTATGGTTTTTGTTTGGTGGGTTGGCTGCTAGCTAGTTGCTGGCTCGGTTTCTCTTTATTAAATGGTGCAAGATTTAGAACTCTATGGACTGTTGGCCTTGGATGTTTGCGGGTATGCTATGATGGCTTTGATGTTACTCACCTCTTCCCTCTAGTTGGTAGCATTACATATGATTGTAATCCTTCTTTATGAAGTTTGGATGGTCATGATTACCCCTGAGATTATCCTAACCCGAGCCCTGTTTCTCTTTCTTAACTCTCTCTTTTCCTCTCTTTATCATTTTTTTTTTAGCTATGACTTTTGCCTTCATAGTGTGATGCAAATTTCTTTTACCTTAGAACTTTATAGAGGTGGTCGTACCTACCAACCTGTGTTGTTGTGGATCCTACTTATCTTGCTTTCTCAAAGAAATCATGAACTGCTGCTGACTCATTCTTTTAATGTTTTCAAGATTTATTTTAGTCTTACTTTGTGTCTTTTTCTCTTATGCTTTTTAGCTGTTGTATTTGTTCTTTTATTTTATTTTCTTTTTCTAATGTAATTAGATGGGAGTTTAGCTCTTTAAGCTTCTTGTAGCTCTGAGAGCAATAGAATTTATGAGCTTTACCCCTTTTAAGGACATGGTATCTTTTCTTTTTATGGTGATAAAATTCTAACTTTCCCACAAAAAAAGAAAACCTTAAACCCTAAATGTTTAACACTATACCCTAAACCCTAAACCATAAACCCTAAAATCTAAACCCTAAACCCTAAACCCTAAAGCCCTAAACTCTAAACCCTAAACCCTAAATCCTAAACTAACCTACACCTTAAAAACCATAAACCCTAAAGCCAAAACACTAAACCTAAACCATAAACAAAAACCCTAAACCATGAACCCTAAAAGAATAAAACCTAAAACCCTAAATCTTAAACCCTAAACCCTAAACCCTAAACCCTAAACCTCAAACTCTAAACCTAAACCTAAAGTAAATAAATAAATGAAAAAATAAACCTAACCCTAAAACTTAATAAACCTAAACCTAAACCAAAACCTAAACCCTAAGAATGGGTAGAGCCTTGACGGTAGGAACATCCCCGTCAACTAGGCTCAGTCTAGATATGGCAGTGGAGGTGATGGTTATCACAGTGGTGGTGGGGGATCTATTGGTGCTGGTGGATATGTAGGTGATGGTCAGAGCAGTGGTGGTTATGGAGGCGAGAGGAGCGACGGAGGTTACAACCAAGGTGGTGGTAGGGAGAGAGATCGAGGATATGATGGTGGATCCTACTACTCGAGAGGCCAGGGTGGTTTTGATGGGAATTGGAGAAACTAAAGAATGGCTGATCCTCTCTCCTGCTTATAGAACTATATGTTTACAATAGAGATGGTTCTAGTTATCAAGGGTTTTTTATTTTCTCTATGCATACTCATTTTTGATCTATGTTGTTGCTTGTGTCTTAGAAAACTTGGTGTGTTACTTGGTTGATGAAATCAAAAAAGAAATGTTGAATCTGAATTTGTTCTCTGTTAAAAAAATAAATACCAAAAACCTGAACCCCTAAACTAAAACCTAAACCCTAACCTTAAAACCTAAAACCTAAACCCTAAACCCTAAATCCTAAACTCTAAAAACCCTAAACCCTAAGCATACAATCCTAAACCCTAAATCCTAAACCCTAAAACCCAAACCCTAAACCGTTAAACCCTAAAACCTTAAACCCTAAACCCTAAATCCTAAACTTTGTTAAAAACAAACCTTAAACCCTAAACCCTAAACCCCCCTAAACCTAAAGCTAAACCTTAATCCCAAAACCCAAAAAACCCTAAACCCTAAACCCTAAATCCTAAACCCTAAACCCTATAACCCTAAACCATAAACCCTGAACCATAAACCCTGAAACCTAAACATAAAAAAATTAAATAAAAACTTAAGCTAAAACCTAAACCTAAACCTAAACCTAAACCAAACCCAAAAGTTAAAGCTAAAAATAAAATAAAATAGTAAATAAAAACTAAACTAAAATAAAATAAATAAAAACCTAAACTAAACTAAAAATAAAATAAACCTAAAAATTAAAAAATATAAATAAAATAAACCTAATATAATATAAAATAAAAACTTAATAAAAACCTAAACTTAAAAAATAAACCTAAAATTAAATAAAATATAACACCTAAACCTTAAATTATGAAAACCAAAACCTAAAATAAAAATAAAATAAATAAAATAAAATAAATCGAAACCTAAACTAAAATAAAAAAATAAAAAAAAAAAAAAAACCTAAACTTATCCTAAAATAAACTAAACCTAAACTTAAACCTAAACAAAATAAAATAAAATAAGCTAAAAATAAACCTAAGCCTAAACTAAAAATAAAACATAAAAATAAACATAAAATAACAACTTAAAACCTAAAACTAAAAAAATAAAATGAAAACATAAACCTAAACCTAATAATAAAACATAAAACCTAAAAAATAAAATAAAAATAAAACTAAACTAAAAAAATAAACCTAAACCTAAAAAAACTAAAATAAAAAAAAAGTAAACTAAAATAAAGAATACTAAAATAAATAAACTAACCAAAATAAAAAAATAAAACTAAATAAAAATTAAAAATAAAATAAACTAAAATAAATAAAAAATAAACTAAATAAACTAAATAAACATAAACTTACTGGTTTACCTAAATTATTTTAAAATAAAAACCTAAACCCTAAACCTTTAACCCCAAACCCTAGAAATCCTAAACCCTAAATGCTAAACCATAAACCCTAAACTCTAAACCCTAAACCTTAAACCCTTGAACCTACAACCCTAAACCCTAAAAAACCCTAAACCCCCTATAACCCTAAACCCTAAACCATACAACCCTAAATCCTAAACAAAAAAATGTAAACCCTAAACCCTAAATTCTAAACCCAAAACCCTAAACTACCCTAAATCTTAACCCTAAACCCTAAACCCTAAACGTTAAACCTTAAATCTAAACTCTAACCCTAAACCCTGAACCTTAAACCTTAAATCTAAACCCTAACCCTAAATGCTAAATGCATAAACCCCTAAAACCCTACACCCTAAACCCTAAACCTTAAACCTTAAACTCTAAACCCTAACCCAAAACCATAAACCTAATCCTAAATTAATTAAATAAATTAAAAAATAAATTAAAACCCTAAAACATAATAAACTTAAATCTAAACCTAAACCCTAAGAATGGGCAGAACCTTGATGGTAGGAACATCACCATCAACCAAGCTCAGTCTAGATATGGCGATGGAGGCGAAGGCAGAGGCGATGGTTATCGTAGTGGTGGTAGGAGATCTAGAGGTATTGGTAGATATAGAGGTGGTCGTCGGAGCAGTGGTGGTTATGGAGATGGGAGGAGCAACAGAGGTTACAACTGTGGTGGTGGCAGAGGGAGAGGTCTGGGATATGATGGTGGATCCCACTACTCAAGAGGCCAGGGTGTTTCTGATGGGAACTGGAGAAACTGAGGAACAACCATCACCCACCGCTTATGGAATTGTTTTATAGTGAGAGGTATTTATCTAGGTTTTGATTTGGTCTATGCGTGCTCATTTTTATCTATGTTGACGCTTATGTCTTAGAAAACTTGGTACGTTAATTGGTCGATGAAATCAAAAAGAAGAAATATTGAATATAAATTTGTTCTTTGTTAAAAAAAATAACCAAAAAACCCTAAACCCTAAACCCTAAACTAAAACTTGAACCCTAATCCTATAACCTAAACCCTGAATCCTAAACCCTAAACCCTAAACCTTAAAAACCCTAAACCCTAAACCCTAAACTTAAACCCTCAAACGTAAACCCTAAAACCCTAAACCCTAAACCTTAAAACCCTAACCCCTAAACCTAAATAAACTAAACTAAACTAAATAAACCTAAATAAAACCTAAATAAAATAAACCTAAAATAAACCTAAATATATAAACTAAACCTAAACTAATAATAAAATAAAAACTAAAAAATAAAATAAAACTAAACCCCTAAACCCCCTCTCCCTTGCGGCGCTCTAGTAATTTCATATTCCCCTTCGTCAGCGTGTCCCCGTCTTGCATTTTTGGTCGATCCGTCATCATTCTAAACCAATTTCTAGAGTTTTTTAAATCTTTGGATACTCGCGTGATGCGTCTCTTCTGATTATGGCTGCAATGACCTCGAACCCATGGCTTTTTTCTCCCATTTTGGATGATCTAACTAGGGCATCCAATTTTGTGGGGATTCTTAAACCTAATGCCATTCTTGTTATTAAATCCTTTTAGGATGCACTTTTTGGTAAGAGCTCTACTTCTTCTAACTCGATGAATCTGATTTTAACTTATTTTCAAGGTATTCCTTTGATCATGTGTTCAGATCTTGATGTCAAAAAGCTTGCAAAACCTTTCGAATTTACTTTGATTGGAAAATTTTCTTTATTCTATCAAAATTTGGATAAGATCTGATCTTTTTTTCATAACCTTAAACTTTTAGATGCTTTCTCCATTGGCTTATTCGATCCAAGACATATTATGATTCAACTTATGAATGATTTGGATTATTCAAGGGTTTTCTCACGTCGATCTTATTTTTTCTTTAATTGTCAAATGCATTTGTTGAAGTGGTCTCTCCTTTTTGATGTAAAGGAGGAATCACCTATTGTTCCTATGTGGTTAGCTCTTTCAAATATGAGAATCCATTATGTTACCCACCATGTTTTATTTGCTATCAGGGCTCTTTTCAGTCAACCACTCCAAATCGATTAGGCAATCGCTGTGAGATCCCGTCCCTCTATTGCTCATATGTTGGTTGAACTTGACATATCTAAAAAACATCCTAAGGATTTTTGGATCATATCTGAAAAGTTTGGTTATTTACAAAAGGCCGAATTAGAAAATTTTCAAGTTTTCTATTTCCATTGCAAGATACATGGTCATGATAATTCGGAGTGTTTTGTTCTTCACCGGCATCTTAAAAAGAAAATTTTGAGTGATCCTAACTCTAAATTAGCTACTGATAAAGTTAATAAAGCTATTTTTGTGCCTAAAAATAAATTAAATGTTGATATTCAGTCTGATTCTTTGGAATATTCTGATGTTCCTAAAATTGTTGTTTCTACTTCTCATTATGACCATGACAAAGGTACAAATAATGTAGAAAAAGATGATTTATCCATCAACCATTCTTTGCATGAGAATATACTTTTTATGGCTAATTCCAAATTCAGAGAGGCTAAAAAAGTGATGATTCATTCTATAATGAGTCTTTTTCTACTTCTTTGCCCTCATTAATCAATGAGAATGAGGTTTTAAATGATAACTTGAATGATAACTTGAATGTGGCTGAAATTCTTGAGCAAAACACTAATTCTGACATTGGTAATTGTGCTTTGAATGGTATAATTTCTTCTCCTTCCCCTAATTCCAAGATCGATCTTCATTATAATCCCACTTTTCAACAAAATGTTGATTTGGAAGATGGGGAAGTTGTGATTAGAGTTGTTCTTGCTGATCCTTATCCTATTAATAATATTCCTAATCAATCTCTTTTTGATGGTGACACTTTGGATAAAAATAAAAAATCTTTAAAAGAAAACTAAGAACTCTAAGATGCAACCTCCTAATCTTGATCTAGATCTAGATCCTCTTCACATAAATAATGTGTTGTTTCACAATAGAGGATTTGTTATTCTCTTCTTTCTCTCGTTATTATTATCATTTAAATCCCTTTTACAATTTTTTTTATATTTAATTCTCTTATTTGGAATGTTAGAGGGAATGGTACCCTCACTATTCATAATGATATTAGAAATCTCTGTAGAAATCCCTTTTATGTATTAAAATCAATCATGTTGCTAGAATGCTTGCTTTCAATAATTTTTCCTCTAACATCAATAATAAAATTTGGTGCTTTTGGAATAGCTTCTTAAATGCTTTAATTTTTGATGATCTTCAAATTTCTTTTGGTGATTCTTGTGTGCTGGGCTCTTTTTTATACTTTATGCAATAGAGCTGGTCAGAATGTTCTTTGAAAGAATTTGAGAAGTTTTGCTCTTTCTGGTAACAAACCTTGGTTGGTTGGGGGTGATTTGAACACTATTCTATATTCATCTGAAAGAAGGGGCAGCTACTCTCCTAATATTCATTCTATGGAAGAATTTTCAAAAATGATTCTTGTTTCAATCTTATTGACATTAGTTTTAAAGGCTCTTGGCAAAACTCTAAACTCTAGCAACATCTTGATAGAATTCTTTCCAACTCTCAGTGGATTAATCAATGGCCTGTTACCTTGTTGACCGTTTGAGTAGAACTTTATCTGATCATGCCCCTCTTTTGGTTTCTGTTAAAGATAACTCTAAAAGATTAAACACCTCGCCCTCTTTCAGATTTCAAAATATGTGGATTCAGCATCTGAATTTTCTTAAAGTTGTGGCCATTAATTGGATTGCCCCTTTACACTCAGATAATTTGATTACGGGTACGCATAGATTATGTTTTAAACTTAAAAGGCTCAAACAAAATCTAGTTTGGTGGAACAAACATTATTTTAAGAAAAAAATTTCTAATATAAAAAACATGGAACTTTTGGTTTGTTATCTTGAAAATGCTATTTTGACTGATTTTTCTAAGCTTAAGGATTTGAATGAAGCAAAATATAATCTTGTTAATTATCAGAATATGGAAGAGACCTATTGGCGGTAAAAAGCTGCTAGTAAACATATTACTGATGGGGGCAGGAATACCAAGTATTTTCATGCTTTATTTAATTAAAAGAGAGCTTTAAATTCTGTGCAAAAAATCAAAAGTGATAATAGAGATTGGATCACTGATATTAATGTTATTAAAGATTATGTTATTAACCACTTTAGAAATATGCTTAATAAAAGCCACTCTTATGAAGCTATTTCTAATTCACCTTTGATACCCCTCTATTATTACCAATGATGACAACCATTGGATTACTAGGTTGCCTACTAAAGATGAGATTGGTAAAGTTCTCAATATCATGAACATTGATTCCATTGCTGGGCTACAGGGTTATACAACTCAATTTTTTCAAAATTGTTGGTCTACTATTAAGCATGACTTAGTTGATGCTATTATTGATTTTTTTATTGGTAATCCTCTCCCTAAATATTTTTCAAGCACTTCCATTGTTCTCATTCCTAAAAAAGATAATCCAAATTCTTGAAGTGATTTCAAACCTTTTAGTCTTTGCACTTTCTTCAATAAATTGATTTCTAAAATTCTTACTAATAGACTAAGTCCTTTGCTTCAAAAAATTATCTCTCTCAACCAAACTGGTTTTGTTAGAGGGAGATCTATATCTGATAGCATTCTTCTTGCTCAAGAGCTTATTCATGATTTGGATGTTCAACTAGAGGTGGTAACATCCTTTTTAAATTAGATATTTCTAAAGCCTTTAATAATATCTCTTGGGATTTCCTTTTAAATAACCTACATTTATTTGGTTTCTCTGATAATTTCATTAACCTTATTAAAAATTGTATTAATAATGCCTTATTTCATATTCTTCTTAATGGTGAAGATTTAGGCTTTTTTCCTTCTTCTTATGGTTTGAGACAAGGAGATCCTTTGTCCCCTTCTTTGTTTATTATTGCTGCGAAAAAACTTTCTAGGAGTTTAAATGATTTATTCTATAACAATCCTAGCATGTACTTTAGAACTCTTGGTGATATCCTTGTTTCTCATCTTAGCTTTGCTAATGATTTCATTATCTTTTCTAATGCTTCCTTTCATCATATCAAAAGACTTCAGAAATTTTTAAATAATTTTGGTAGAGAAAGTGGTATTTCTATTAATGAAAGCAAGAGCTGCTTTATTACCTCCTCTAAAATTTCTAATAACAAAATCAATCATATCTTGAGAATCACTAACTTTAAACACCAACAACTCCCTATTAAATATCTGGGTGCTCCTCTTTTTAAAGGTAAAAAAAGATCCCATCTTTTTGATGAGCTTATCCAAAAAATTTCTAATAAAATTTCAGTGCGAGAATTTCACTTACTTTGTTTTGGTGGAAGGCTTACTTTGCTTAAGAGTACTCTTAATTTGATGCCTTTATATCTTATTCAAACCATTATCCCTACTAATTCTATTTTAAATTAAATTGATCGTCTCCTTAATAAATTTTTTTGGGGCTCTAATAATTCAGTTAAAAGGATACATTGGACTTCTTGGCATAAATGTTGTGGTCCTCTAGGTGAAGGTGGGTTTTGCAAACCTGAAGCTATTACTACCTTCTCACATAAACTCTAGGAATTTTAGAAAAAAGATAGCCTAGGCTAATTTTATGATAGCTAAATACTTCCAGGGTGATCTATACTTATAAAGTGGGTGACTCCCGGTTTGGAAAAGGCTTTGCGCCCCATTAAATGGGAGGTTGAATCCATGATATCTTGGGGTATAACTTGGGATCTTTTTTCTTTTGGCAAGACAACTGGATTGGTGGAGGTTCTATTAATTCTTTTTATCTACCCATTCTACTCGCTACTAAAGTTAACTCCTTTTGCTTAATAATAGGTGGAATGATAGTAAACTTAGATTTATTCCTATCTCTCTTATAAAATTATTGATATTCCAATCATTTCCAACAAGCTGATCAAATTCTTTTAAGCTATCTTATAATGGTAATTTTATTCTTAAAGAGGCTTGGAATTATATTAGAGATGCTCATATTTCTTCTAATGTATTTATTAAACTTTGGAATAATATTATCCTTATCTCTTATTCAATTCTTACTTGGAGAATTAAAAACTTCATTCTTGTTGATTCCTTACTGGATAAATGTTTTCATTTGCCTTCCAAATGTTATTATTGTTTTCATATTGAAAATGTTAACCATGTTTTTGTCAATGGTGTTATTGCCTCCAAATTATAATTTTGGTATGATGATCTTTTAATACTAACCATTTCCATGGTTATCTTTCTTTATATCAACTTATTGAAGCCAGTTTCCAAAAAATTGTGAAAGGTCATATCAAAGTTTTAATTGCCATTACCCTTATTTGGTTCATATGGATGGTTAGAAATGATGCAAAGTATCATGGTATTCCTATGAATCATAAAAGGATGATTACTAGAACCAAAGAAAAAAATTCAAGCTTTATTTAAGGCTAATTTAAATAGTAACACTCATTTTAGAGGTTGCAAATTTGTGGCTAAAATATTGGGTCTTTACCTGGCTGAGATCACCTTCTGTAAAGAAGATAAGATTATATATTGGATAAAACCTCATAATAATATTAGTAAAATTAATACAAATGGATCTGCCTCTCAGAATACATTTGGTTGTGGTGGTATTTTTAGAGATTAAGGTAATGTCATTTATGCTTTTGCTTATCCTCTTAAAGCTCTTTTTGTTATCTATGCTGAATTAATGGCTATAAACAAAGCTATTAGCATTTGTTTGCAAAAAGGTCACTTCAATATTTGGATTGAAGTTGGTGCTCTGTTACGCATTGACATGCTGACTTCCACTAAGCTGGGGAATGCAAATTTATTCTACCTTCTTAATCATACTAGAACACTACTCTCTCAAGTATGCTTTAAAATTTCTCACATTTGGCATGAAGGAAATGCCAGTGCAAATTATCTAGCTAATCTAAGTGCTAAATAAAATGATATCACTCTTTATGATCATCTTAATTTACCTAGACAATTGAGAGGCTTGGTTAATCTGGATAACACTAGATTACCCTATCTCAAAAATTAATTTTACTTTGTGTTTTTTAGGTTCTCTATGATTTTGTCTATGTGCATTTTTATTTTGCTGCATTTTCTTGGCTATTTCACTATCTTGTCTGGTTTGTGCTGTAATACTTGGGAGATCACTTTGAGGTGGTGGCTGACTATTCAACCTCTTTTGTTGGAGAGGTGTTCTCGTTGGCTGACTATTTTATTTAGGGATCAAAATGTCAACAATTTCTTCATGTGATACCTTGATCTTGTGGTGGCCTTCTTTTGGGTTTTCCCCTTTCTTAATTGGTCCTGGTTTTCCCTCTAGTTTTGGATGGCTATTTTCTTACTTTGGGAGGTTTTTTTGGTACTATTATTTGGCCTAGTGGGTTCTGCTATTTGCTACTACCCTCTACATGGATGTCTTCTGTGGCTATTATTTGATGGCTGCTGTCAATCTTTTTACTCTTGAGTTTTGTGAGGCCTTTTAGTGGTTTTTATGTCTTGATGGGGCCTTGGTCTATTTTCCTTGCCACTCTGGTTGGCTATTGGTGGTTGGGTGGTCCTCCCAGGCTATGGCTTTTTGTCTGATTGGGGATTCCCATTTATTTCTTAGTTATTTTGGGTGGCTTCCTATTGGTTGTCACTATGCATATCTTTCTCTGTATTGGGATTGCCTCTCTTTTAGACTAGTTATTTCCTTATCGGAGTTGGCTCATCTTCTGCTTTATTAATTGGATGGATGGTCTTGTGGGGTGTCTAGTTTGGTTGGTTGTGTTGGCTAGTTTGGTTGGTTTTCTTTTGATTTTATTACTGATATGTTGTTAGCTGGTAGGGTTGACCTTTTGGTGGCTTTTCTTTATTCTGGTTTGGCCTTATGGTGGCTAGGAGCTGCTATTCTGGTTTGACCTTTTGGTGACTAGTGGTTGTTGTTATTGTTGGCCTTAACCTCTGATATGGTTTGGAATTGTTGGTTTCTTAGTGCTAGTTGTAGGTTACTATTTTGGTTTTGTACTATTGCTTATGGTTATCTGGTGACTCTAGTGGGTTTGGTTCCTATCCATGGTGGCTTTATTTTCTAGGTGATATCTTGATGTCTTTCATTTCTATGGTGGTTTTATTGATGCTACTTCCTTTCCTTGGTGGCCTTTAGTCGGTGGTGTTTTGTGGGCGATTTTCTATTGTTTCGCAGTACTAGAGAATTGTTGACTTTCACTCTTTGGATGGCCTTCATCAAGGTAAGTGGCTATGATGGCTGGGATGATTTCCCTACTATCTTTTGGCTGGTAGCAGCATATGTGACTGAAACACTTCTTTTGAAGTCTAGATTCTCACATTTGTGATTGCCCCTAAAGATGCAAGTGACTGAGCCTAAGCCTTATTAAAAATTTTCTCTTATATTGCTCTTTATTATGTGGTAAAGCATGATTTTCTCTAGTTGTGCTAATTACAATTTCTAGTTGCTTGCATGATTCTTTTACAAGTCCTTTGCAGGTTTTCGATCTTGGATGTGGATTGTGCAACTCTCAAAAGCCTTTTGACTCTAGTAGTGGGCTTTGGCTGATCGTCCTATTTCCTGCATTGTTTCTTATTTGTTTTTTTGGTCCTTTATTGCTTTTATTTAGTTTCATTGCTTTTGTTGTATTAGATAGGGGAATTTTCTCTCTAGGATGAATGTAGCTCTTTGAGTGATAGTTAAGAGAATTATCCCTTCTTAAGGGCCTTCTACTCCTTTTTTTTGTGGAAATAAAATTCTCCCCTCTACGGGTTTCCTTAACAACCCTAAACCCTTAACCCTAAATCCTAAACCCAAACCCTAAACTCTAATTCCTAAACCCTAAACTAACCCTAAACCCTAAAAAGCTAAGACCTAAACCTAAACTAAATAAAACCTAAAATAAAATAAATAAATAAACATAAACCAAAATAAAATAAATAAAATAAAATAAAATAAAATAAAATCCTAAACTAAAACCTAAACCTAAACCTAAAAAAAAAGTAAAATAAAAATAACAACTAAAATAAAATAAAATAAATAAAAACCTAAACTAAACTAAAAAATAAAAAACCTAAATATAATAAAAATTTAACCTAAAATAAAAACTAAATAAAAAACTAAACCTAAAAATAAATCTAAAAATAAAACCTAAAAAAAAACCTAAACCCTAAACTAAAAAAAAAACCTAAACTGAAACTAAAATAAATAAAACCTAAACTAAACTAAAACTAAACCTAAAACTAAACAAAATAAAATAAAATAAACTAAAAATAAATCTAAACCTAAACTAAAAAATAAAACTTAAACATAAAACTAAAATAATAAAATATAAATCTAAACCTAAACATAAAAATAAAAAATAAAATAAAAATAAAATTAAACTAAAAAATAAACCTAAACTTAAACTAAACCTAAAAAATAAAATAAAATAAAAAACCTAAACTAAAATAAATTAACTAAACTAAATAAAAATAACAATAAACCAAAATAAAATAAAAAATAAAATAAACTAAAATAAATAAAAAAATAAACTAATATAATAAAAAATAAACTAAATAAACCTAAACCTACTAGTTTACTTAATTATAAAAAAATTAAAAAATTTAAAAAAAAAACTCTAACCCTAAACCCTGAACCCTAACCTCCAAATCCAACAACCTTAAACTATAAACCTTAAACCCCAAACCGTAAACCCTAAACCCTAAACCCTAAAAACCTAAACCTAAATGAAATAAAACCTAAATAAATAAATAAATAAACCTAAGCTTAAATAAAAAAATACTTGGACTATAACCTAAACATAAACCTAAAAGTAAAATCGAATAAAAAGATAAAAACTAAACTAAAATAAAATAAATAAAAACCTAAACTAAACTAAAAAAATAAAAAACCTAAATAAAACAAAAATAAAACTAAAATAAAAACAAATTAAATCAAAATAAATAAAATAATAACTAAATAAAAACATAAACCTAAATAATAATCCTAAAAATAAAACCAAAAAATAAATAAAAATAAACCCATACCCTAAACTAAAAAAAAACTTAAACCTAAAATAAAAATAAAATAAACATAAACCTAAACTATAATAAACTACACTAAAATAAATAAAACATAAACCTAAACCAAAAATAAAGTTAACCTAAACCTAAACCTAGACTAAATAAAATAAAATAAACTAAAAATAACCCTAAACCCTAAACTAAAATAAATAAAACCTAAACTAAACTAAACCTAAACCTAAAACAAACTAAATAAAATAAACTAAACTAAAAATAAACTTAAACCTAAACTAAAAAATAAAACTTAAACATAAACCAAAAATAATAAAATATAAATCTAAACCAAAACATAAAAAAAACCTAAACTAAAATAAATTAACTAAACTAAATAAAATTAAAAAATAAAATAAACTAAAATAATTTAAAAAATAAACTAATATAGATAAAAATAAACTAAATAAACCTAAACCTACTAGTTTACATAATTATAAAAAAAATTTAAAAAATTAAAAAATTTTAAAAAAAACTCTAACCCTAAACCCTAAACCCTAAACTCCAAATCCTACAACCCTAAACTACAAACCTTAAACCCCAAATCGTAAACCCAAAACCCAAAACCCTAAACCCTAGACCCTAAAAACCTAAACCTAAATGAAATAAAACCTAAATAAATAAATAAATAAACTTAAGCTTAAATAAAAAAAAACTTGGACTATAACCTGTACCTAAACCTAAAAGTAAAATCGAATAAAAATATAAAAACTAAACTAAAATAAAATAAATAAAAACCTAAACTAAACAAAAAAAATAAAAAACCTAAATAAAACTAAAATAAAAATAAAATAAATCAAAAATTAAATAAAATAATAACTAAATAAAAACATAAACCTAAATAATAATCCTAAAAATAAAACCAAAAAATAAATAAAAATAAACCCAAACCCTAAACTAAAAAAAACTTAAACCTAAAATAAAAATAAAATAAACATAAACCTAAACTAAAATAAACTACACTAAAATAAATAAAACATAAACCTAAACCAAAAATAAACTTAACCTAAACCTAAACCTAGACTAAATAAAATAAAATAAACTAAAAATAACCCTAAACCTAAACTAAAAAAATAAAACCTAAAAATAAATCTAAAATAAATAACTAAAACCTAAAACTAAAAAAATAAAATAAAATCTAAAACCTAAACCTAAAAGAAAGTTAAACCTAAACCTAAAGAATAAAATAAAAATAAAACTAAGCTAAAAATTTAACATAAACCTAACTTAAACCTAAAAAATAAACTAAAATAAAAAACCTAAACCCAAATAAGGAAACCAAAAATAAATAAACTAAATTAAATAAAAATAAAAAGTAAACCTAAATAAAAATAGAAAATAAAATAAACTTAATTAAATAAAAAATAAAATAAATAAACTAACTAAACCGGAACCTACCAATTTACTTAATTTTTAAAAAAAACCCTAAACCCTAAACCCTAAATAACCCCAACCCTTAACCCTAATCCCTAAACCGTAAACCCTAAACCCTAAATCCTAAACCCTAAAAAATCATAAACCCTAAACTCTAAACCCTAAACCGTAAACCCTCAAAACCCTAAACTCTAAAGCCCAAACACTAAATACTAAATCCTAAACCCTAAACCCTAAACCCTAAACTCTAAACCCTACAGCCTAAATCTATTAGTTTACTTAATATAAAAAAATATTAAAAAATAATAATAATAATAAAAATTAAAAAAACCCTAAAATAAACCCTAAAAATTAAAATTAACCCAAAACCTTAAACCTAAACCCTAAAATCCTAAATCCTAAACCCTGAATCTGAAAGCCTACAACCTTAAACCCTAAACCCTAAACCCTAAACCCTAAACCCAAAACCCTAAACCTTAAACCTTAAACACTAAAAACCTAAAAACCTAAACCTAAACTAAATAAAACCTAAAAATATAATATATAAGAAAACATAAAGCTAAATAAAAAGAAAAATAAAATAAAATAAAAAATAAACCTAAACTAATAAAAATAAAAAATAAACTAAAAATAAAACCTAAATAAAATAAACTAAAATAAAAATAAAAAAAAAATAAAATTATCCTGAAATAAAATAAAATAAAAATTAAATAAAAACCAAAACCTAAAAAATAAACCTAAAAATAAATAGAAAAATTAAAACTTAAACCCTAATCTAAAAAAAACTAAACCAAAAATAAATAAAATAAACCTACACCTAAACTAAAATAGACTAAACTAAAATAAATAAAACCTAAACCTAAACCTAAAATAAACTAAACCAAAATGCTAAACTTAATAAAATAAAATAAACTAAAAATAAACCTAAACTAAAAAAGAAAACCTAAAATAAAAACCTAAAAGCTCAACCAAAAAAAATAAAATAAAAACCTAAACCTAAACTTAAAAACAAAAAAATAAAACCTAAACCCAAAAAAATAAAATAAAACTAAAACTAAGCTAAAAAATAAACATAAACTTAAACCTAAACCTAAAAAAATAAACTAAAATAAATAAACCTAAAATAAATAAACTGAATTAGATTAAAATAAAAAATAAATTGAATACACATAAACCTAATAGCTTACTTAATTATAAGAAAAAAATAAAATAAAATAAACAATAAAAATTAACCCTAAACCCTAAGCCCTAAAACTAACCCTAAACTAAACCCTAAACCCTAAACCCTAAATCTGAAATCCTAAAACCTATAATCCTAAACCATAAACCCTAAACTACAAACCCTAAACCCTAAACCCTAAAAACTTAAAAACCTAAACATAAACAAAACAAAACCTAAAAATAAAATCATTTAAAAAACCTAATCCTAAATAAAATAATAAAATAAAATAAATAAAAAAAACTTGAACTATAACCTAAAACTAAAAATAAAATGAAATAAAAATAAAGAAACCATACTAAAATATAATAAATAAAAATCTAAACTAAACTAAAAAAGTAAACCGATTAAAAAAACCTAAATAAAATAAGAACTAAACATAAAATAAAAATAAAATAATCCTAAAATAAAATAAAATAAAAATAAAAAAAAGCCTAAACCTAAATAATAAACCAAAAAAGAAATAAAAAATAAAACTTAAACCCAAAAATAAAAAAAACTAAACATAAAATAAACAAAAAAAAATAATGCTAAACTTAAACTAAAAAAAACTAAACTAGAATAAATAAAACCTAAATCTAAACCAAAAATAAACTAAACCTAAATTGTAAACTAAATAAAATAAACTAAAATAAACCAAAACTAGAAAGATAAAACATAAAAGTAAACCTAAAATAAAAACCTAAAACCTAAACATTAAAAAATAAAATAAAAACCTAAATCCATACATAAAAAAAAACCTAAACATAAAAAATAAAATAAAAATAAAATTAAGCTAATAAATAAACATTAACCTAAACCTAAACCTAAAAAATAATCTAAAATAAATAAAAATTAAAAATAAACCAAACAAAAATAAAAAATAAACTAAATATACTAAATAAACCTAAACTTACCACTTTATTAAATTAAAAAAAAAAAACCCTACACCTAAAACTAACCTTAAACCCAAAAAATCCCAAAACCTTAAACCCTAAACCCAAAACCTTAAACCCTAAACCCTAAACCCTAAACCCTAAACTCTAAGTCCTAAGCCTTAAACCCTCAAAACACTAAACACTAAACCCTAAACCTAAACCCTAACCCTAAACCCTAAACCCTAAACCTACTAGTTTACTTAATATAAAAAATAATAAATAATAAAAAAAACTAAAAAAGAAAAAAAAACCCAAACCCTAAACCCTAAACTCTAAAACTAGCCCTAAACCCTAAACCCTAAATCCTAAACCCCAAACCCTAAAGCCTAAATCTAAACCCTAAACTAACCCTAAATCCTAAACCCTAAACTAACCCTAAACCCTAAGAATGGGTGAACCATGATGGTATGAACATCACTATCAACTAGGCTCAGTTTATATCTAGCAGAGAGGCGAAGGTGGAGGCGGTGGCTATTATAGTGGGTGGGGATCAGGTGCCGGTGATATGGAGGTGGTGGTTAATGGTGGTTATGGAGGTGGGTGGGTTATAGGGTGGTGGTGGCGAGGAAGATCGGGATATGATGGAATCCCACTCAAGAGGCAGGGTAGTTGATGGAAATTGGAGAAACTAAAGAATGGCTAATCCGAACTGCTGCTTATGGAATTGTGTATTTATAGTAAAGACAGTTCTACTTATCTAGGGTTTTTGATTTATTTTATGGGTGCTCATTTTTCATCTCTGTCATCACTTGTGTCTTATAAAACTTGGTGTGCTACTTGGTTGATGAAATTGAAAAGAAGAAATGTTGAATCTAAATTTGTTCTCTTAAAAAAAAATCTTAAATCCTAAACTCTAAACTAAACCTTAAACCCTAAACCTAAAACCAAAACCCTAAACCCAAAACCCCAAAACCCAAAACCCTAAACCCTAAACCCTAAACCCTAAAATCCCAAAACCCTTAACACTAAACCCTAAACCCTATACCCTAAACCTTAAACCCTAAACCCTAAACCCTAAATCCTAAACCCTAAACCCTTAAACCCTAAGCCCTAAACCCTAAAACCTAAACCCTAAACCCTAAACCCTAAACCCTAAACCCCAAACCCCAAACCTTAAAGCCTAAAACCTAAACTAACCGTAAACCCTAAACCCTAAAATAACCCCAAACCCTAACCCAAAACCCTAAACCCTAAACCTTGAATAAAGATGTCATTAGCAATAGATCTAAAGAATGACCTAATCCTAACATATTTATGGTAGCTAAAGAAAATGTTGTTAAGAGACTTTCCCTTAAGTATTAGAGATTTGAATACCCTAAATCATACAATAATACCATATATTATAGTATAATGTAGCATCATATATTTGAGCATGTAGTGATGTGTTTTTGGATGTTACAAGATGTTTTGAAATATTTTAGTATATTATGGTATTATGCCTTATAGTCTACATTAATATTAATCATAAAAATATTGATTTAATAAATCAAATGATGAAATTTGTTAAATTTGAAGTGGGAATTAGGTTGTAAAAAGGTGTAAAGTACGCCACTTATCTAAAAGTAAGATTTTATGTTCAAAATAAATATTATATGTTGTAGCATAGTATAGCATCATATATCATAACATATTTTTCTACAATTTTAAATTCTTTTAGTAAATTAGAGTCATGCAGCCTACACTAGCATTATTTATAAAAAATGTTGATTTAGACTTTAAAATGGTGAAATATAGCCAAATTCATAATAGGTAGAGCATCGTATCATAATATATTATTTAAATTTAAAATATGTAAGTGATAATGCTAAAATATATAATTTTTATTATTTGACTAATTTAATGATTTTTCTCTTAAGCAATTCCTTGTGATGTGATATGCAATCTAATATAATGTAATATTTTATAGTGTATTATAATATCGGATGCCATAACATAGTGTAGCATCATGCATTATAGCATACTATTGTGTATTACTACTGTTTAGCCTATTTTAGTTTGTTATAGTATGATGTAGTAGAGTTTGTTCTGTATAATACATAAAAATATAGATTTATAGGCTGAGATGATGGGATTTGGCCAAATTTATGGTAAGCTTTAGGGAACATCATTGGAGGTGTGCTATGGTGTGTCATTTAATAAAAAAAAATGGAATTTTATTTTCAAAATAAATGTAACATAATATAAATTTTTAAACCAAATTTTATAAATTTTTTTCTTAAAGTGATTCATTTTAAGGTGTAATGTAACATAATATATTATATGAATGAATATTAAAATATAATGTACATAACAATATAACTTCACATATATATGAATGTGGTGGTGTGTTACTAAATGTTATTGTACATTTTAGTATGTTTTACTTTTGTTATAATACATTGGGTCAAAACTCACAAAAATGTTAATTTGAAGTTTTAGATGGAGAAATTTGGTAAAAATTGTCACACACCAAGAAGCAAGACCAAAATTATGCTATTTTATTCCATTTCTAATAAAAAAATAACTATTTTACATTCAAAATGAAAATTATTCATATTTTGAGAAAATTTTATTATTTGTTCCTTTTAAGTGAGTCTAATGGGGTGTAATGTTAGAAAATATATTATATTATAGCAAATGATAATATAACATCATATATTATAATATAATATAATGTGTTAAATGACACTATTATATGTTTAGCATGATATTGTATAGTTAGTTTGAGGTTGAAAATAAATCATAAAATGTTGATTACAATGTTGAGATGATGTAATTTGAATGAATAAATTGTTAGGATCTTGGTTGAAGTATTAAATGTGTGCATAAGAGAAGAATTAAGATTTGATAAGAATTCCATGACAAGGACATGGAGGGAGATCTGCTAGGGATCACACATGCATTGGACATGACATGTGAGGGTTTAACGAGGGCATAGAAGAAAATCTGGGGATAAGGTTTGAATTTGATTTGATTATATGATTTATGGAAAGAAGATCCACTTGGGATAAGAATCTATAATCCAGGATTAAGATCAAATCAACTTTAATTTATTTTATTTTAATTGATGTGGAGGCATATCTACTAGAGATATGGGCTCGAGTCTGCTGGGGATCAAGTATATGAACCTTCCACTAGGGAAGCAAGTTTTAGCTATCCACTAGGGATTGGGATTTGAGTTAGATTTCATAGATTTGTTTGGGGATGCATCCACTAGGGATAAGTGTTTGGTTGGATTTCTTTGATTTAGACTCTATTGGGGGAGTTAGTTTAATTTGGCTCTACTAGGGAGGTTGGTTTTGAATTTAATTTGTTTGCTTGTCTTTTTGTATATGATTTGGGGCTCCATTAGGGAGAAGGGTGAGATTTAACTCCACTGGGGAAAATCATATTGGGTTTAATTTAATCTGAGTAAATGGACTTTGTCAGTGTGCAATGGACTCAATTAGAAGGGGCTATATTAGCCTTAACTTACCTCAGGTTTACAAATCCAAAAGGATAGTCTATCGATTGTGGAGAAGAGCTAGCCAACCGAAGGGGTTTCCTTTTGGTGTGCAATGGCTATGCTAAGAAGAAGGCATAGTAGAATTACATTTTCTAAAGTTAGGAACAATTGCTGGGGTGACCTGTTGGAGGCACAACAAATCGAACCTGACCTAGGACGACTACTAAGTGAATGTTGCTAAAGACTTATGTCAACTCAAAAGTAGTCAGGAATAATTTTATCTTAAATTCATGTGATTTGATATAGTTTGTTTGGTTTAGTTTGATTTTGAATTAATGGAATATTTCCTGGGGATGTGAGCTCAGTCTAATTTGATAGATTTAATTTATAGACCATGTCAATGTGCGATGATCCCACTGAGAAGGGGCTATATCAGACTTGTCCTATCTCAGATTTATAAATCCAAAGGGATAGTCTACTGGTCGTGGGGTAGAGCTAGCCAACATAAGGGGTTGCCTTTCATTGTGCAATGGCTATGCTAGGAAGAAGGCGTAGTAAACTTACATCTTCTAAAGTAAGGCACGACCGCTGGGGTGGCCTGTTGGTACCACAACAAATCAAACCTGACTTAGGGGTGACTACTGAGTGAATGCAGTTATAGACTCATATCAACTCAAGAGTAGTCAAGTGATTCCAATAGGGAGTTTTGCTGACACTGCCCTAAAGATAAGATGTTTTCTTGGTAGAAGGTACCACTAGGGGTGTCCTCCTAATCCATAAGTTAATATATATTTTGTTTATATGCTTGCATGTACCCTATTAGTGTGCGAGGGACCACACTGAGAAGGGGCTATGTCAGCCTTGACCTATGTCAAATTTACTGGACCAAGGGAGAACCTGCACATCTATAGGATGGATTCTCCAACCACAAGGGTGGTTACTAGGAAAGGGGAACTATCCAATCATATAGTAACCCGAGTAGTGTCTAAATGGGGTCACAAAGGACATGATCCAAATATACTGCCCACAAGGGAGGTGCTACTAGGGGTGTTATCCTAAGAGATAGAAAAGAAAGCTTATAAGTGTACGGTGGAAAACTCAAGGAGAAGCATCGAAAACTTACATTTTTCATGAGTGGTGTATCCTAAGGTGCGAGAACCAACCAACCTAAGGTGTATCCATCAGCATGAGTGGTGTATCCCTTAGCATAGTTAGAACCAAACTACCTAAGGTGCCTGTTGGTGTGAAATAATTAATCTAGAAAGAAAGCGTGTAGGCTATCAAATTTTTGAGTAGAACTGATCAATAGGATAGCATGTCATTGGCGGGATAGATGTTATCTGACCTAGAGAGACTATTAAGCGGGGAAGGACTAGACCCATACATGAAGCACTAAGGAGGGAAGGAGCTGCTAGGGGACTTATCCTAAGCCTCAAATATACTCTACCTTGTCAGTGCACGAAGGCTAATCCAATAAGAAAGTGTAGCAGACTCACATCTACTTAAATAAAGCCAACATGAGGTAGATTACTAGCCATGTAGTAAAGCCTACCAAACTAACAAAGCGCTCATCATTGTGTAGTGGAATGGTAAGGAAGGAAAGCATAGTAAACTTACATCATCCAAAGAAAGAAGACCACTAGGGTGACACACTAGCAGGGTAGCACATCAGCTCGACCTAGAGCAGCCATTGAGTGATTTTTGTTGGGAGTGTTATCTTAACTCATAGTAGCCCGAGATAAAATATATGTATTTTTTTATATGTTTGTGTGTAGTTTATAATTGTGTTGTGTCGATGAAGGATAGGATTTCGCTCAGGTTCCTTACACTTACCCTAAAGACATCATGGAAGATTTGCAAACAAGAATACTTTCAACAATAAAGAGATTGAATTTGAAATGGAATTTTCATTGATGATAATTACTTTCAAACATAATTTATTTTGTTTCTTTAAGTAGACCTCGTTGATTGGAAGTAGTGGGCTCTCTCCCTTATGATTAATAAGATGATTAGATCCTCCTTGGTAGGCCTTCTCTATGGAAAAAGGGCCTTCCCAAGTGGGTTCAAACTTGCCTCCCATCATACAACGTGCAACAATCAGTCTCCTTAGAACTAAAATAAGCTCTCCTACTTGAAAAGCTCTTGAATGGACCAACTTGTTGTGAGCTTGAATAATTTTAGCTTTGTAGAACTCAAGGTTTTAGCATGCCCATGAGCGTCTCTCCTCCAAACCTTTGTGCTCTTCTAATCATAACTTGGCATTCAATTTTGTTGTGATCTTGCTACCCACAACTATCCTTAGTGATGAGAGTTGGACTTCTAATGGTAGAATAGCCTCAAACCTATACACTAAGGAGAAAAGAGTAGACTAAATTAGAGTTCTATATGTAGTGTGGTAGGTCCACAAGGCTTCAACTAACTGCTCATGCCACTTTCGCTTATTATTGTTAAGTGTATTCTTCAGTATTTGGATGAAAATTTTATTGAAGGCTTCTACTTAGTCATTTTCCCTCGGGTAGTTGTTGGTAGAATATCTCCATTCTATGTTGTGTTTCTAGGCAAAGTTGTTGATCTCGGTGTTCTTGAATGTAATACCATTATCATATATAATTCATCGAGGCTCCTAACTATATGATAAGATCCAACAAAATGGAGCACATGCCGAGTTGTGACCTCCGAGGAATCACCTTCTATTAGAAAAGTAGAAGCAGCTAAGATGAACCGATGACCCTTGGAAGGAGGATCAATCGACCCACTATGTCAATCCAACACTCGAATGGCCATGAGGCCAATGTAGGATGTAGAATGTTGGGTGGTTGGTATAGGACCACACCGTGTATTTGACATTGGTGGCATCGCCTAGCCGTATCCATGCAATCTTTGATCATCGATGGCTAGTAGTATCCTAGTCTCTTGATCTTGGCTTTCATCTTCGGACCAGATTGGGTGCCACCACATAATCTTGAGTGTACCTCGATCACGATCTTATGGGCTTCGTGCTTGTCTAAACAACATAATCCACATATTATGAAAAGTCCATTGGTACAAGACACCATCCACAAGAGCATAGGAAAGTGTTCTTTACTTCATCTGATGGGCTTGGGACTTCTCTTGAGGTAGTTTGCCTTTATTTAGGTAATCCATGAATGGTTTCCTCCAATCTAACTCCTCATCCTTCTTGGCAATGGCAACCTCCCCTTCAAGAGAGTATTTTTTGATGAGTTTAATATCAATAAGGGATAAGACTTGTCTATTTTGGACCTTTATTGATATGGACTCATCCTTTGGACATGCCAACTCTTTGGCAAGCTTGGCTAAAGCATACGCTATGACATTCTCTCTTCGAGAAATCTTATAAATGATAACCTCTATGATTTGGGCCAACAACTCCATGTTGTACTTGTGGTAGTGATGGAGCATGGGTTTATAACCTTATAGGACCCATCGAATTGGTTGATAACTAGCTAAGAATCCCTGAAGATGTTGATGTTCTAGATGCTTAGAGTAATGGCTAACTCCAAACAATCAAAGACTCATATTTGGCTTCATTGTTGGTGCAAGAATTGGGCAGATGATATGAGAATCTCATCATATCATAGTCCGGAGTTAAGAGAATTATTTCTACCCCTACCTTTCATGAAATAGTAGATTATAGTTCTTCTCCTCTTTGAGAGGAAGTTGATCAAAGTACATCTCCTAGCGATGAATTCTAGTATCCCTTAAGTTCATGAATTGTTAATCAGGGTGATCATCACTAAGCAAAGGGTCAGTAGGAAGTGGGTGTGCTGCTAAGAAATCTGCTAGTGCTTATCCTTTCACCACACGGAGGGGTATGAAGGAAATGTCAAACTACAAGAGGATCATGGACCATTGTGCCAACCATCTCGATAGCGTTGGCTGTGTCATGAGATATTATAGTGGATTTATCCTAGAGATCAAGTTCCTTATGAGAAATCATGTGGTTCTATAGCTTTTGGGATGTAAAGATTAAAGCTAGGAAATGCCTCTCAGTGGGTGGATAATTAGCCTTAGTAGGGATTAGATGAAGGTTGAAGTAGTAGAGTGCATCTTCCTTCCCTTTGTCATTGGCTTTGGCCAACAAAGCACCAAGGGAGTCATCTAACACAGTAGTGTAAAGTATGAGTGGCTTGCTTGAGATAAGCTGCTAGAACCGTGTCATCAAGTAATTGATGTCTTCAAGAATTCTCACACTTATCATCCCACTTGAACTTGGCATCCTTTTGACAAGTCGAGAATGACCGACTTCTTCGAATAGGTATATAAGCATCTTAAATATGCCAACCGCCCTTGAAATGATTTGAGTTGAGTTAAACTTTTAGGGGGTGGCATTTCTAATATTGCCTTGATTTTTTTCAGATCAATTTTGATTCCATGGTGTTAGAAAACAAACCCAAGGAATTTCCCTGAAGCTACTTAGAATGCACACTTTAGGGGGTTCATTTCATTTTGAGGAAATATTATCTTAACTATTCAAAAACTACTCTCAAGTCAAAGAGATGTTCTTCCTCTTCTCTACTTTTGACCACGAGATCATTGACAAAACACTTGACTTAATGATGAATGAGTTCAATGAAGATTCGAGTCACATCTTGCTGGTATGTAGCACTAGCATTTTTAAGGTTGAAAGGCATGACCTTATAGTAATAGATTCATGGTTCTAAAGTAGTGTTTCTTTCATCTTCAAGGGCCATCTTTATTTGGTTATATCTAGATGAGCCATCCATGAAAGAGAAGAGTGCATGAGATGAGGAATTGTCTCTAGGATTGGTAGAAAAATTCATCTTTTGTACATGCCTTATTTAAATCCCTAAAATTGATGCATATGTTAATTTGACCAATCTTTTTCTTAATTAGGATGACGCTAGCTAACCAGGTAGGGTATTTTTCTTCTCAGATGAAGCCAACATCGATCAATTTCTTGACTTCAAAAAAGACATGTTGTTTTATGTCTAATCGCATGCATCTAGGAGCTTGCTTGATAGGGTTAGCAGTAGGCATTATTACTAGTTTATGGACCTCTACGTTAGGAGCCAATCAAGGCATCTCTTCATAACTTCATGTAAAGCAGACCTTAAACTCAGTCAATAGCCTAACTAAGTCATTGGTTTCAATTTCGTTCAACAAAGAACTGATGTATATTGGGCGTGGATCTTCTTCAGTTACTAAGTTGATTTCCTTGAGCTTATTGATGGTTGACTTGATCTCTCCTGTGAACTCTAGCGGTGCATCTTCAACTTCAAAATCATCTGGATCATCTGAAGTTTCTAAGCACAACTCCTCATATGAGTTAATATGATTTGAAAATAACCCATCAGATTTCAAATAATTGATGATGACTATGTAATAATCATCATCATTGACTGTACCCACTATATCGAATCCTAGTCCTGATCTTCATTGAGAACTTTTGCATTTGTTCTTCCATATTCTTTTGGAGTAGTTTGACCTGTGCTTTGACCAAGTATGTGGGATTAACCCTTTCTTTCCTAAATTATGAATACAATACAAGTAACAATCAAAAGGTAATTCTATTAAATCTTTATATGAATAATTCCCAAGTTCTACATCAACTTCTTGACTTGAGGATGAAGCTCCTAGAAAGAACCTCTGAGTCTTCACATTAATGGATGACTTAGGGGCTTCCTTAACTACCAAACCCTTAACTTTTTGATAGGAAAGTGGGCTTAGAGCTAAGGTTTCAGACTGATGCCTAACTATTTCACATATAGACTTGGATATAGTTATGCTTTGCTTTGGAGCCCAGTCTTCATCGCTATCTGGCTCAAGTGTCAACTCCAAGGGAATCTACTACTGAGAAGAGATGGCTAGCATGCTAACCATATAAGACTCATCATATGAATGAGATTCTAAGTCTATATGGATAGTAGCTGTACTCCTAGTAGATGGGACATTTCTTTTATTAGGTGGCCAATAAGGAGATTTTCCACCCCTGGGACTGCCTCTAAACTGGCCTCTTCCTCTATCTGATGAAGGTTAGGTAGTCCTACCCATATGTTCGAATGGAGTAATGAACTGTGGGTGGAATCAAATGTCAGGCTCCACTTCCTCCTCCAAGTCTATTTTCGCTCCCTTTTATTTCATTTTCTCTTTTCTTTTCTTTTTTTATTTTCTTTCTTTTTCTTTCTTTTTCTATTTCTTTTTTTTTAAACTTTGGCCAAGTTTGCAAGAATAGACTTGTTGATTTTGAGGGAGGTAGTAAGCCGCATCCTCATATATGGCAACATCGTGAACTGTAAATGGCTTGAGATATCCTTTGACACAGTATACAATCCCACCTCTCACAAACTTAATACATTGATGTAGAGAGGATGGAACTATGTTATTCTCATGTATCCATGGTGTCCCAAGAAAAGCATAAACCCTAACCCTAATCATAAACCTAACCTAAAGTAACTAAATAAATTAAAAAATAAACCTAAACCCTAAAACCTAATAAACCTAAACCATAAGAATGGGAAAAACCTCGGCGAAACATCACATCCAATCGTCTAGATCTGGCGGTGGAAGGTAGAGCGGATTATCTAGAGGTGGTGGGGATCTAGGAGTGGTGGATATGGTGGTGGAATGGTGGTTATGGAGGCGGGAGGAATCTAGGAGGTTACAAGCGTGGTGGGAGAGAAAGATCGGGGATATGAAGGTGGATCCCACCAGAAGCCAAGGTAGTTCGATGGGGCGGAGAAATAAGAATCATCCAATGCCACGGAACTTTGTCTTTATAGTAGAGATGGTTTTAGTTATCTAGGGTTTTTCATTTATTCTTTGTGTGCTCATTTTTTATTGATGTTGTCACTTGTGTCTTAGAAAACTTGGTTTGTTACTTGGTTGATCAAATCAAAATGAAGAAATGTTGAATCTGAATTTGTTCTCTGTTAAAAAAAAATTCAAAAATCTTAAACCCTAAACTAAAACCTGAACCCTAAACTTGAAACCTAAACCCTAAACCCAAAACCCAAAACCCAAAACCCTAAAACCTAAAACACTAAACCCTAAACCCTAAACCCTAAACCCAAAACCTAAAACCAAAAACCAAAAACCCAAAATCCAAAACCTAAAACCCTAAATCCAAAAACCTAAAAACCTAAACCTAAACTAAATAAAACCTATAAATAAAATAAATAAAAAAACCTAAACCTAAATAAAATAAAAAATAAATGAAAACCTAAACTAAAATCTAAACCTAAACCTAAACCTAAAATGAAAAGTAAAAACTAAACTAAAATAAAATTAATAAAAGCCTAAACTAAACTAAAAAAATAAAATAAACCTAAAAATAAAATATATAAATAAAATAAAAACTAAATGTGAAATAAAAATAAAAAAACCTAAAATAAAATATAATAAAAACTAAATAAAAACCTAAACTTAAAAATAAAACCTAAACCCTATACAAAAAAAACCTAAAATATACAAAATAAAATAAACCTAAACCTAAACTAAAATAAACTAAAAATAAATAAATAAAACCTAAACCTAAAATAAACTAAACCTAAACACTAAACTAAATACAAAAAAATAAACTAAAAATAAACCTAAACCCAAACTAAAAAATAAAAGGTAAAAATAAACCTTAAAATAAAAATGTAAAACTTAAACCTAAAAAATAAAAATAAAAACCTAAACTTTAACCTAAAAATAAAAAAATAAAACCTAAATCTATAAAATAAAATAAAAATAAAACTAAACTAAAAATAAACCTAAACCTAAATGTGAACTTAAAAAATAAACTTAAATATTAAAGCTAAACTAAAATAAATAAACTAAACTAAATAAAAAATAAACCTAAATAAAAATAAAAAATAAAATAAACTAAAATAAATAAAAAATAAATGAAATAAAATAAACCTAAACTCTGGTTAATTTAAAACCTAAACCCAAAACCCTAAACCCCAAACCTACTCTACCCTAAAAACCTAAACCTACCACAAACCACAACCATGACCACAACCCTACCACAAACCCATACTGAGCTAGGCCAAACCCTAACCTAAAACCCTAAACCTAAATCCTCCCTGACCCTACCCTGACCCTAAAGCCCCTTGATCCCTAAATCATAAACCATAAACCCCATCCCTAAACCTAAACCCTCAAACCTCCAAAGCTCCCTAAATCCTAATCCTAAATCCTAAACCCTAAACCCTAAACCCTTTTTTTGCTTTTGGTGGGTTATGTTTTGACCTTTTGGGTTGGCTGGTGGTTCCTATCTTTCGGTGGGTTGGGTTTTTTTTTTGGCACGGTGGCTCTTTTCTCTCTCATTGTTACTGGTTTGAGTGGATGAGATGGCTTTGCTCTGGCTTTATTCTATTTACTGCATTGGTTGGTTTGTTAGCTCTCCTCTTGAACTCGAATTCCTTTTTGTTGGTTTTTCATGGTTGAATGGGTGGCCTTTCTAGTGAAAATTGTTGTTGGTTGTTACCATTATGGGCCTCCTTTCAAAGAATTTCCTGGCTACTTTTTGGGGCTTGCCTCCAAGATCCTTGTTGTTTATTATTGATCCTTCTTTTGCCTTGATTTTGTGTTTGGTTATTCTCAGGATTAGCCTCTACAGAGTGCATTTTTTGTAGCACATTTTATGTTATTATTATTCTTCCTGTCTGGTTAGTCCTTATTATTAGGGAAGTTTAGTTTTTCGGTTGGTCCTGGCTAGCTGTTGTTGTTGCCTTCCTATGGTTGTTCTGCTTCTTTTCGACCTCTATTGTGTGGTGCTTTGCTGGTTTTCTACTTTTCTTTGACTGTTGGGGATGCTTCCTTTGTTGGTTACTTATGATGGGATTTCCTCTAGTGGTTGCATTATGGTTGTTTTACTTAACTATTTTGTTAGAGGACTTTTAGTTGTCCTTAGAATCTTGGTTGGTTGATTTTTTCCTTATTGGTCTTTTCCTGCTTCTTGGACAATTTGCTGGAGCCTTTTGTTATGTTTGCCAAACCCTTATTGATCCTTTTGTTGGTCAGTGGCTGCCTTTGGCCCCTTTTGTGTGGTTATTTTATCTTATTGGTGATTTGCACTCGCTGCAACTTATGTTTCCTTCAGTTGATGGTTTTATTTCTGAGTTGGTGATTACTACTTGTTGACTTCAATTGATGGTTTTATTTCTGAGTTGGTGACTGCTACTTATGTTTCCTTTTGTCTTGGTGACTGCTACTTGTTGGGACTTTGGCTTTAGGGCTCCTATCTTAGTTTTGTTGGTTGTTTCTCTGTTAATTGACATGGGTCTGGTGCATATTAATGGCTGGTTGGGTTTTCCCAGGTTTAGAGCTTGGATGGGTATTTGGATAATGGTTGTTATTGGTGTTCTGACTTTATTCTGGCCTCTCTCTAGGTTATTGTGATTAGTCTATTATTGTTTTTTTGGTGGTTTTTCTGCTAGCTAGTTGCTAGAACGTTGCTATTTGTTTAATGGTGCAGGATCTAGAACTCTATGAACTGTTGGCCTTGGATGTCTGCTTGTATCAGGTATGTTGGCTATGATGGCTTTGATGTTACTCACCTCTTCTCTCTGGTTGGAAGCATTACATATGATTATAACCCTTTTTTATGAAGTTTGGATGCTCAAATGTGTTGTTGTCCCTTGGGATGTTCCTAATTGAGCCTAAGCCTTCTCATTATCAGCTCTCTCCTTTTTCTCTCTTTGCTTTTATTCTTTTTAGCTATGAATTTTGCCTTTGTAGTGTTTTGCAGATTTCTTTTACTAGTTGGAACTTTATAGAGGGAATGGCCATTACTCAGTCAACTTAAGTGTTTTTGTTGTGGATCTTGCTTATCTTACGTTCTCAAAGCAATCATGAACTGCTATTGACTCATCCTTTTATTATTTTCAAGATTTGTTTTAGTCTTACTTTGTGTCTTTTTCTCTTATGCTTTTTTATTGTTGTATTTGGTCTTTTGTTTACTTTTCTTTTTCTAATGTACTTAGATGGGGGTTTAGCTCTTTAGGTTTCTAGCATCTCTGAGAGCAGTAGAATTTTAGAGCTTTACCCCTTTTAAGGGGTTTGTATCTTTTCCTTTTATGGTAATAAAATGCTAACTCCCTAAAACCTAAACCCTAAACCCTAAAACCCTAAACCTTAAACCTTAAACCTTAAACCTTAAACCCAAACCCTAAACCCTAAACCCTAAACCCTAAATAATAAACCCAAAAACCCTAAACTAATCCTAAAACATAAATCCTAAACACTAAACCCAAATCCCTAAACCATAAACCCTAACCTTATATCCTAAACCCTGAAAGCATAAAACCTAAAACCCTAAACCCTGAACCCTAAACCCTAACCCTAAACCCTAAACCCTAACCCTAAACCCTAAACCCTAAACCCCAAACCCTAAACCTAAACTTAAAGTAATTATATAAATTGAAAAATAAAACTAAAATCTAAAACCTAAAAAACCTAAATCCAAACCTAAACCCTAAGAATGGGTAGAACCTTGATGGTAGTAACATCACTATCTACCAGGCTTAGGCTAGATCTGGCGGTGGAGGCAAAGGTGGAGGTGGTGGTTATTATAGTGGTGGTGGGGGATCTAGAGGTACTGGTGGATATGGAGGTGATGATCAGAGCAGTGGTGGTTATGGAAGCGGGAGGACCGATGGAGGTTACAGCCATGGTGATGGCAGAGGGATAGATCAGGGATATAATAGTGGATCCCACAGCACGAGAGGCTAGGGTGGTTCTGATGGGAACTAGAGAAATTGAAGAATAGCTAATCCGATATGATGCATATGGAACTATGTCTTTACAATAGAGATAATTCTAGTTATCTAGGATTTTTGATTTGCACTATGTGTGCTCATTTTTTATCTATGTCATCACTTGCATCTTAGAAAACTTGGTTTAATTCACTTACATAAAATATCCCTTACATAAAATATGATTGGCTTAATTCACTTTGATTTTGATTGAATTGGATTTTGGTTCATGTAAATTAAATTGGCCACTTTGGGTCAAGTGAATCAATTAGATTTAGTAGGGTTGACTTTGGGTTGAGTTTGATTTAGTTGAATATATAGATTTGAGATTGATATATAAATTCAATTGCAATTGGTTTGGATTCAAATGAGTTTTGATTCATTTGAATATTTCAAGTCAAATAGGCTAGGTTGGGTTTGACTTGGGTTGATTTTGGTTTGACTGGATGATTATAGTTTTCATTTATATTTAGATAGATGATTGAAGGAATGATTGATTCAAGAGAAAATCCATTGATTTTGGCTTAATTTAGATGGGTTTTGGCCAAGTTCAAGGAAATGGCTTAAAGGGTTTAAATTAAGTTTTGATTTGATTTTGGATTTGGTTTTGGCTATTTGAATTTATATTTCATTTATATTTGAGAAGATAATTGAAGGTATAATTGATTTACAAGAAAATCATTTGAGTTCGGATTGAATTGGATAGAAATTTGGCTATGTTTATGAAGGTTGATTAAAGGGCTTGGGAAGGATTTCAAGTTTGGATTTGATCTTGGGTTTCAATCATTTGGAATTGAGTTTGGACTTAGATTTGGATTTCAAATTGAGTTTGAGGTTTGGTTGGAAATTTGGATTTCAATTGAATTTAAGAAGGTGTACATGGATTGGGTTTAGGCTATAGGGTAGGTGATTTTCCTAAGTCCTAAGGCATAGCCAAATCCTATAATTAACCCTTCTAAGTCTCTACGCTTAGGTTAGGTGTTCACCTACTCTCTAGAAGTGTCTTATGACTATGGAAATCTTAGTGTCTAGAAGGTTTCTTGGTCTAAGAAGAGGAGGTTGAGAACTCACTCAAAAAGTGAGGTCAACAAAAGGACCCCCAATAGGTGTGGTGTAACTAACAAGGCACACCACACGTATTGGCATTGACCAAGATGATTAACAACATCCAAAAGACTACAAACACTAACAAAAATGATCTATACCTAAACCTAAAAGGTAGATAGAATCACGATCTTAGTGCAAAGAAACTATTTTTATTCCAAGGGCATAAGAGAGCCAGATGGAATCTATGGGGCATTGAGTATGTGAACCTTCCACAAGGGAAGCAGGTTCAAACTATCCGTTGGGGATATGGATTTGAGTTTGATTGTGAATATAATTTGTTTGGGTGTGTATCCATTGAGGATAAGAATCTATAATTCACTAGAAATTGGGAATGTGAGCCATCCATTGGGGAAGCAAGTTTGGGCTATCCGCATGGGATAAGAGTTTGATGGTATTTCTTATGATTCCACTAGGGAGATTAATTTGATTTGTGCCTCGCTAAGGAGAAGTTTGGTTTGTTCAATATGTTTTAATTTGACTCTATTAGGAAGGTTTGGATTTGAATTTAGTTTATTATGGACCATGTCAAAGTGTGATAGACCCACTTAGAAGGGGCTATGTCATCCTTGACCTATCTCAAATTTACAAATCCAAAGGGATAGTCTACCAGCCACAAGGTAGGACTATCCGATCTAAAGGGTTGCCTATTGGTGTGCAATGGTTATACTTAGGAAGAAAGCGTAGTAGACTTACATCTTCCAAAGCAGGGATCAACCGCTAGGGTGATCTGTTGGATCCGCAACAAATCAAACCCAACCTAGGGGTGACTACTGAGTGAATGCTGCTAGGGGACTTATATCAACTCAAAAGTAGTTAAGATTAATTTCAATAATTTCATTGATTTATTTTAATTTGATTTGGTTTGTTTTCATTTATTTTAATTTTATTTGGTTTGTTTTGATTTATTTTAATTTCATTTGATGGATCCCGTCAGTGTGCAATGGATCACACTAAGAAGAGGCTATGTCGACCTTGGCCTATCTCAGATTTACCAATCCAAAGGGGTAGTTTATCTGCCGAATGGTAGGACTATCCAACCTAAGGGCTTCATTCGGTGTGCAATGGCTTTGCTAGACAAAATATAGCAGACTTACATCTTTAAAGCAAGGAACAATCATTGGGGTGACCCATTGGATGTGCAATAAATTGAACTTGACTGTCTATGCTGATAGGAAAGAATGTGTTGCAGACTTACATCTTCCAAAGCCAAGATGACCACCGGGGTAACCTGTTGGTGGCATAACAGATTGAACCTGACCTAAGGGTGACTATTGAGAGAGTGCCATGGAGAACTTATCTTAATTCATGAGTAGTCATGCTATTCCTATAGGAAGTTTTGATAAAACTTCCCTAAAGATAGGATGCCTGCTTGAGAAAAGTGCCGCTAGGGGCGTTAATTCCTAATCCATAAGCAAATATATATATATATATATATATATATATTGTTTATTTGTTTGTTTATTATTGTAGACCCTGTTGGTGTACGAGGGACCACACTAAGAAGGGACTATGTCAGCTTAGACTTATCTCAAATTTATTGGACCAAGGGAGAATTTATGCATTCGCGAATCAGAATCTCCAACCACAAGGGTGGTTACTAGGAAAGGGAGATTATCTAATCCAGTAGTAACCCAGATAGTGTCAAAATGAGGTCGCAAAGGATGTGATCCAAATAGAGAGCCCACAGGGGAGGTGCCACTAGGGGCGTTATCCTGGACCCTGTAAATAAGTAAGCCTTTAGGTGTACGGTGGCCAACACAAGGAGAAAGCATAGCACACTTACATCTACCATGAGTGGTGTATCCACCAGGTGGGTCACTATCAACATAATGAACACCAACTAATCTAAGGTTCTCGTCGATGTGCGATAATCAGTCTAGGAAGCAGGCATGTAGACTTATATCTCCATAAAGTGGAACTGATTGTTGGGATAGTCTTTCATCATCTCGATAGTGCTATCTAAGTTAGGGCTGCCCGTCGGTGTGCAACAGTTGTACTTAAGAAAAAAACATAGAAAACTTACATCTTCTGAAGAGAGGAACAACTACTGGGTGACCCATTGTTGGCACAACAAGTTGAACCTAAGGCGACTAAGTTGGGAGGAAGAAAGGACCCAGACTTGAAGTAGTCAAGAGGAAAGGTGTTGTTGGGGGCCTTACCGTAATCCACTACTTGACCAAGTTAGTTCACGATGGCTAGTCCAAGAAGAAAGCATATAGTAGACTTATATCCTTTTGAATGAAGCCAACATGAAGGTAGCTTGTCGACCGCATCATAAGGCCTACCATGCTAACAAGGCACTCATCAGTGTGTAATGGCCAAGTACGGGAAAAAAGTGTAGTAGACTTACATCCTCCTAAAGAATGGACCAATAGGGTGACACACTAGCGAGGTAGCATGTCAGCCTGACCTAGAGCAGCTAATAAGTGAGTGCTGCATAGGGCATTATCCCACATCAAAGTAGCTCGAGATAAAAGATGTGTATGTGTGTTTGTCAGATATACTCAACCAAGTGAGTTCATGATGGCTAGTTTTAGAAGAAGGCATAGAAAATTTACATCTTCTTAAATGGAGCCAACATGAGGGTAGCTTACCAACCGCATAGTAAGGCCTACCATGCTGGCAAGATGCTCATTAGTGTGTAGCATTTACATCAGGAAGGAAAGCATAACAGACTTACATCCTATTGAACAAGGGACCACTGGGTGATTCACTAGTAGGGTAACACGTTAGGCTGACCCAAAGGAGCTAATAAGTAAGGGTTGCAGGGGGCGTTATCCCACATCAAATTAGCCCGAGATAAAAGATGTGTATTTATTCATATGATTATGGGTAGTTTGTGTTTGTGTTGTGTTGATGAAGGATAGTATGCTGCTTGGGTTCCTTACACCTACCCTAAACACATTGAAGAGTAGATCAAATGGTGCTAGATGGGCAATGTAACTCCACTAAGAAAGGATGTCACTCGGGTTCTCTTACACCCCAACTTAGTTAATATGCTCTTCTCTTACATCTATCCTCATAGCCAGAATATGTAGTTTTGTTTGTGTTGATGAAGGATGAATGTTGCTTTTATCTTATCCTAAATCCATAGATTTTAAATATATAATGCTTCCAATGAAGAATTTGATGAATGGAAAGATAATTTTATTGATAATTATTTTCAAATATTATTTTAAGGATGGTATTTCTTTAAATAAAGGTTGATTGGAAGCATAGTCCCCATCATAGTGGTTTAAACTACTTTCCATCCTTTGAAGCACCAAGGTAGGCCTTTCAACTATCAAAAGTAGAATCTTGATTTAAAAAGTTTTCATATATACTAACTTTGTAAGAATTTAAATCATCATTATTCAATGATAATTGAAATATTTCTCCTATTAAGTAGAATGTTGGAGGCTGCATCTCTAATGTCACTTTAATCTCTTTTAGATCAATCCTTGTTATCCCATGATGCTTATAATTTTAGAAACTCAAAGTCATCCTAATTGTATACTTTAGGGGATTCAACTTCAAGATGTAAAGATGGTCTTCCTTTTTCTTTAACCCTGGTGATAAGAGAAAGACATTTTTATGATTTTCTAAGATTTGTTATAATTGTACAAAGTTTCAGCTGATTTAAATGATTTTCCATGATTTTAATAAATTCCATTGATTTATTTTAACTATTTGAACTTCAAAATGCAATATCTCCCAATCCAGAAATCCTTTTAACTTGAAATTTGTATGGTAAGAAGATTTTAAGCTCACTTTTAATCTCTAAAAAATTTCAAATCAATCTGATGTGTCTTTCTAGTTTAATTAATGAAAATTGATTTTTCCTAAAACTTAAATTAGACTCAAAATATTTAGTAAAATTTGGGCTTTTGGATTCATTGGATTCCTCTTAGAAAGACAAATTCAACCAGCCATTATTTGCAATTTTTAGTCAAGAATTTTATTTTTTATGAATTTTTGATGTTTCAAGTGTTTTTAATTAATTTTTAAAAGGAAGAAAATCCTTAATATCTTACTTAACCCAAGTTAGATTGACTACGGCCACATGGCATCGTGACTAGCGGTGGTGCCATCGAGATGGCGATGGACATGAAAACACAAATCGATCATGGATAATTGACGATCCAGACGATACGTGATCATCAAGATGCAGATTAGAACTGTGATGTATATCTAAGCCTCCTTGAACAAGAGATTAGATGGCTAGTGGGCAATCTGATGGAAGAGGTGAAAGGAACACTATTCCGAGCAAGATTTTTATGATTCTTATGAAAAAATTGAACGAAAAACTTCATTTTAAGCTCGATTTTGTAGCCATATTCACTGGAAATCACTCAAAATGTGTGGGGATGATATAAAATAAATAAAATGCAAGGGTAATCTAAAACAAATTACTAAAATTAAGCAAAAATTATCACAAACAAAAGAACCGAAGGTCGGCTACAGTTCTTGAAAATTATCTCAGAATGATTTTGATGGCGATGATCCAAGTGTCTTGGTGAAGAAGAAGCTTCAAATTTTTCACTTTGAATAATGTATCCACCAATGGCACCACTCACAATCCACTTGATGGCTTTTGCTCAAAATCAAGTGGGAATGGTTGTGGTTGATTTGGAAGCTCTAAGAGTGAAATGAGTGAAGAGTTTTGCCTCTATTTTCTATCTCTAATGGCCAAAAAATCACCTCATTCTTGGTGATTTTTGGCTCCAAGTGGGTGTCATTGGCTTGGAGTGGTTAGGATTCTTCTTACATGGCTTAATTTGGTTGGCCAAGGCATGGGAGGTGGTTGATATAAAGGACAAGTGGGTGTCTTAGCAAAGGGAAGTGGAGGTCCTTCATGTCAAGTGTTCCAATGGGGGAGGGGAGGTGATTTCACCTCCCCATTAGTCATAGCTGACCCAACTACCTCTTGGGTTAGGTTGGATAGTGTCCTTGGAGCCTAGGTGGAACAATTGATGAGTGCCAAGTGGCCAAGGAAGAGAAAAGACCATTTACATAAGTGTTTTGTCTTATGTGATATCCTTAGCCTAAGGGTAGAGTGGTCATTTAGCATTGAATCTGATTTTGGTAGATTTGAAATGAGTCAAAAGTGAGTTGGACCAAATTTCATGTCATTTGGAGTTCATTTGGTTAGGTTTGGCATAATTTGACCCATTTGGGTCAAATTAGGTCAAAATGGGTTAAAGTTAACCAATTGGTCAAATGGTCAAACCAAGGTTATGTCAAGTTCATATGACTATTTAGAGGATTGTATCCTTTGGTTTGATTTAATTTGGATTTAATTTGGGTTTAGTCTAATTTGACCCCTTATGTCAATTTGGGTCAACTTGGTCAAGAGGGCCAATTAAGTGGCTCAATTGAAGGTCAAGTCTTGTTTAAATGTTGATTTTGTATTGATTTGAATAATTTATTTTGATGGATTTGGCTTTGGCTGCAATTTGACTACTTTGGGTTCATATAGGCTAAAGGGTTGACTTTGTCAATGGGCTAGGTTGACTTGGTTTGACCTGATTTATATCATTTCATCATCCTAGGTTGATCAACAATCATGACATGAAGTTTGGAATGGCTTAATTCACTTTGATTTGGATTGAATTGGATTTTGGTTCATGTATGTCAAATTGGCCACTTTGGGTCAAGTGAACTAATTGGATTTAGTTGGCTTGATTTAGTGGAGTTTATATATATATTTGAGATTGATATATAAATTCAATTGCAATTGGTTTGGATTCAAATGAGTTTTGGTTCATTTGAATATTTCAAGTCAAATGGGCTAGGTTGGGTTTGACTTGGGTTGATTTTGAACAATGATTATAGGTTTTATTTATATTTGAGATACATGATTGAAGGAATGATTGATTCAGAGAAAATCCATTGATTTTGGCTTGATTTAGATGGGTTTGCCAAGTTCAAGGAAATGGCTTAAAGGGTTTAAATTGATTTTGATTTTGATTTAGTATTGGCTATTTGAATTTATATTTCATCTATATTTTAGAAGATAATTGAAGGTACAATTGATTTATAAGAAAATCAAATGAGTTTGGATTGAAATGGATGGAATATTGGATATGTTAATAAAGGTTGATTAAAGGGCTTAGGAAGGATTTCAAGTTTGGATTTGAACTTGGGTTTCAATCATTTGGAATTGAGTTTGGACTTGGATTTGGATTTGAAATTAAGTTTGAGGTTTGTTGGAAATTTGGATTTGAATTGAATTTAAGAAGTTGTAAATGGATTTGGTTTAGGCTATAGGGTAGGTGATTTTCCTAAGTCCCTAAGACATGGCCTAATCCTATGATTAACCCTTCTACTAGGGCTCAAGTGTTCACATAATCTCTAAGTATTATGACTAAGAAAACCTTAGTGTCTAGAAGGTTCCTAGGTCTAAGAAGAGGAGGTTGAGAACTCACTCCAAAAGTGAGGTCAACAGTGTGTTACTTGGTTAATGAAAATGAAAAGAAGAAATATTGAATCTGAATTTATTCTCAGTTAAAAAAATCAAAAACCCTAAGCCATAAACCTAAAAACTAAACCCTAAACCCTAACCTAAAACCCTAAACTCTAAACCCTAAACCCTAAACCCTAATCCCTTAAATCCTAAACTCTAAACCCTAAATCATAAAGCCTAAAATCTAAACACTAAAACCTAAACCCTAAGCCCTAAACCTTGAACCCTAAACCCTAAATCATAAACCCTAAACTTAAAATAAAATAAACCTAAAATAAACTTAAAAATAAAAAAATAAACTAAATAAAAAAACAAAAACCTTAACCTAAACCCACCCTTAGGAGCCCTCACCATGTGATTCCCCTTTTCCCTCTCTCATTTTTGGCTTTCTGCCACGCTAATGGTTATTTGTGATTCTCAGGATTCCTTCAGAATCGGGTGATCGCTTTTGTTTTACATGGAGTGACATTATGGCTTGGCATCTTCCTTGATGATTCCATGGGGGAAATTGATGGATCCAATGGATCCTACTAGGGAATCAACTACCTTGGCTTTGGCTGCTTTAAAATTAAACCCTAAAATTCAAAGACATCCTCAGTGGTAAGGATATCTATTCAGGTGAGTCCCTAGAACTTATTTTGACTTCTTTTCGAGGCATGCTTATGGTTATGTGCTCTGATCTGATTGTGGAAAAGCTTATTAAGCTGTTTGAACCAAAGTAAACTCTTCATAGGCTAGAAAACATTCACTCTTTCTTTCATAGTCTAAAACTTTTGGGTGCTTTTATGATTGGTTTAATTAATCCCCGCCACATTTTGATTCAGTTAATGAATGATTTGGATTACTCACATGTTTATACTCATTCTTATTTTATTTTCAATTGCTAAATGAGGTTGCTGAAATGGATTCCACTATTTGATATTAGGAAAGAATTCCCAATCATTCTGATTTGGATTTCTCTTCCCAATATGTGAATTCATTTCGTTAATCATCAATTCTTTTTTACTATGGGTGCTTTATTTAGTCAGCCATTGCAAATTGATCGAAATCTGCAAAATCTTTCTACGAATCCTGTTAATTAGACATTACCGAAACACCCCAAAGAAATCTTGGGATCAAAATTATGGTTATATGTAGAAAGTTGATTTTGAAAATTTTGTCTTTTGTTCTCATTGTAAATTCCATGGGCACAAAATTATTAACATTTTGCATCCTCACCTAAAAGAAAATTTTATTAAGGAAACTATTGTCTAACCCTAGGCCAACCACTATTAAATATCAAAAAGTTAATTAAAAAAAGGATTCATTGAATGTTCCTAATAAGGCTATTTTACCACTTATTTCTTCTATACAATTGAAGGTTTCTAATGTGGAAATTAATAATTTCTCAAAACTTTTGGATGATGATTGTTTTCCTTTGAGTCGATCCCACATCCTTAACAATTTTGGTTGATAAAATTAAAGCTTTAATTGAAACTATTAATGAAGATATCAATGTTATGCATCATTCGAATTTGATGGAGAATATGGCTTTGGTTTCTCTTGATATTCAGTTTGAAAAACATGACTTTACTTTAGTTCAAGATGATTTAAATTCTCAATAAGATTTGGTTTTGTCTAATAATTGGGTATGAAGAAGAAGGGCTTGATGTTCACACTTGTCTTAATAAATCTTTTGGTCCCTCATGCTATACCCGATGCTTTTGCCTTTAATAAATTCTAATGGCTTGGAAGAAGGAGAACTCACTTCTATTCAGGAGACTTCCACAAATCTATGACAAATGTTGTTAAATCCTTCTGGATGATGATTCTATGAGAAAAGAAATGGTTTCCAAAGTTATCATGCTAAAAAAGAAAAATATATGTTAAAAACTTTCCTCCCAAATTGTCCAAAAACACTAGATCTACTGTGACCTCTCCTCCTCTCTTAATTAACCTTTTCTTGACCCCTTTTTTTACTTATGTTTAATTTTCTTGTTTGGAATGTTAGAGGGATTGACACCCTCTCTATTCATAACTGTATTAGAAACCTTTATCATATTCATAATATTTCTTTACTTATTGTTTTGGAGCCTCTTAGTCATGCAAAATTAACCATGTTGTTAAAATGGTCAATTTCAATAAATTTTTTTCTAATGTTAGTAATAAAATTTGGTGTTTTTGGAATAATTTTGTGGAGGCTTCTATTCTTGATGATTTTCAACAAGTTGTCAATGCTCAAAAATTTTATGGTGACTATTGTGTTTTGGGCTCTTTTTCTATGCATCTTGTAATAGATCTGGTAAAAATCTTCTTTGGGTAAATTTGAGGAATTTTGCTACCTCTATCAATAAACCTTGGTTTGTTGGTGGGCATTTCAACACTATTTTATTATCTTCTAAATGAAGTGGTGGTTGCTCTCCTAATATTCATTTCATGGAAGAATTTTCCAATATGATCGTTGATTGCAATTTGATTGATATTGGCTTTAAGTGTTCAAATTTTACTTGGCAAAACTCTAGGCTTTGGCAAAGGTTGGACTATTCTTTTAATACTCATTGGATTACTCAATGGCCTATTATTTGTCAATCATTTAAGAATGTTATCGGATCATGCTCCTCTTTTGGTTTCTATTAAAGATAACTCTAATAGATTAAAAAATTTCTTTCATTTTAGATTTTAGAACATGTGGATTCAGCATACTGATTTCCTTAATGTTGTGGCTAACAATTGGAAAGCTCCCTTACATCCTGACAAATTTGATTATGGGGATGAATAGATTTTGGTTTAAGCTTAAAAGACTTTAACAAAATCTGGGTTTGTGGAATAAACATTGTTTTAAAAACCTTTTTGATAATATCAAAGAAATAGAAAAATTGGTTTGTGGTCTTGAAGTGTCTATTATGTCTGATCCTACTAGGATTAAGGACTTGACTGAGGTGAAAGATAAACTTGTTAATTTTCAAAATATGGAAGAGACTTATTGGCGCCAAAAAGCTACTAGCAAACATATTGAAGATGATGAGAAATACTAGATATTTCCATGCTTTAGTTAATCAAAGAGAGCTTTAAATAATATTCAAAAAAATTAAATATGATAATGGAGAATGGATTACGAGAATAATGATATTAAGGATTGACCATTAATTGCTTTAGAAATATGCTTAATAAGAGCTTCTATGAAGCTATTCTAAATCGTACTTGATTCCTTCTATTATAAATAATAATGACAATGATTTTCTTACTATTATACCGAATGAAGAAGAAATTTTTAAAGTTCTTAATCACATGAACATAGATTATGTTGCTGGTGTGGAGGGTTTCACTACCCAATTTTTTCAAAAATGCTCTTTTATTATTAAAAATGAATTAGTTGAGCCTATGGTTGATTTTTTTAATGGTAATCCTTTTCCTACATATTTTTCTAGCTCTTTTATTGTTCTCATACCAAAGAAAGATAATGGACTATTGAGTGATTTTAGACCTATTAGTTTTTTGCACCTTCTTCAATAAGCTGATTTCAAAATTCTAACCAAAGCTTAGTTTACTTCATAGGATTATCTCTAAACCAATAAATTTGTTGAGGTAGATCTATTTATGATAATATTCTCGCTTGCTCAGAATTAATTCATGATTTAGATGTTAAGACTAGAGGTGGAAATATTCTATTCAAATTAGATAATACCAAAGCTTTTGACAATATCTCTTGGGATTTCCTTATCCATATTCTGAATTTATTTGGGTTTTTTGATATATTTATTTTTCTTATTAAAAATTGTATTAATAGTGCTGGTTTTCTATTTTGCTTAATGGCAAAGCCTTGGGCTTCTTTCCTTCTTCCATGGCCTAACATAAGGGGATCCTCTATCTCCTACCTTATTTATTATTATTGTTGAGTACTTATCTAAGAGCATCAATGATCTATTCTTAAACAATCCTGTATGTAAACTCTTGGTGGTCTTCCTGTTCTCATTTAAGCTTTGTAGATGATTTCATTATTTTCGCAATGCTTCTATTTATCATATCAAGAATCTCAAGATTTTTTAAATAAATTTATAGAAAGTGGTATATCCATCAATGATAAAAAAAAGCTATTTTATTACTTCTTTAAGCATCTCCAATAATAAAATTAATAAATCCTACATATCACTAACTTTAAACATCAACACCTTCCTCTTAAGTACTTGGGTGCTCCTCTTTTAAATGTGAAATGATCCCATCTTTTAATGAGTTAATTCAAAAATTTTAAATAAAATTTTTGTTTAGGAATTTCACTTACTTTCCTTTGGTGGTAGGCTCACTATTCTTAAAAGCACTCTCAATTCAATGCCTCTTTATTTGATTCAAACTATTATTCCCACTAATGCTACTCTTATCAGAATTGATCGCTTGCTTAATAAATTTTTTTGGGGATCCAATAATTCTACTAAAAGAATGCATTGGACTTCCTGGCATAAATGTTGTGGTCCCTTGGGTGAAGGTGGTCTCGGTTGCCTTCTCTCATAAGCTCTGGTGGAATTTTAGAAAAAATGATAGCCTTTGGGCTAATTTTATGATGAAAAAATATTTCCAAGGTAAACACCCTCTTATCTGTGCTTATAAATTTGGTGACTCTCTAGTTTGGAAAAGGCTTTGCTTCATTAAATGGGTTGATGAACCCTTAATATGTTGGGTTTTCATTCCGATTCTTCTTTCTTTTGGCAAGACAATTGGATTGGTAATGGCTCTATTGACTCTCTTTTTTGTACCCACTCTACTACAACTATCAAAGTTAACTCTTTCTGGCATAACAACACTTGGAACGAAAATAAACTTGAGAATTATATCCTTATTTATCATTTAGATAACTTTAGATATATCCTTATTTTCTCTAACAAACCTGACCAAATTCTCTTTAAGCTTTCTTACAATGGTGATTTTATTCTTAAAGAGGTTTGGAATTTTAATAGAGATAATCAAAACTCCTATAATGTTTTCATTAACTTTGGAACAATATCATTCTCATTTCTTGTTCGATTTTAGCTTAGAGGATTTTGAATAACTTTATTCCTGTGGACTTTTGGTTCTAGAATAAAGGGTTTTATTTACCTTCAAAGTGCTATTGTTGCTTTCATATTGAAAATGTTATTCATGTTTTTGTCAATGGTCCTATTACTTCTAAATTATGGTTATGGTAAGCTGATTTATTTAATACCAACTATTTTGATGGCTCTCTTTCCATATATCAACATCTTGAAGTTTGTTTCCAAAAAAACTATGAAAGGTCATATCAAAGTTCTAATTGCTTTTTCCCTTACCTGGTTCATCTGGATGGATAGAAATGATGCTAAATATCATGGTATTCCTATGAGCCATAAAAGGATCCTAGCTAGAACCAAAGAAAAAAAATTCAAGCTCTATTTAATGCCAATCTTATTAGTAACATTCATTTTACAAGCTATAAATTTGTGGCTAAAAAATTGGGTATCATTCTACCTGATGTTGACTCTTATAAAAGAGCTAGGATTACCCATTGGATCAAACCCAAAAAAAATTTGATTAAAGTAAATACTAATGGTTCTATTGCTTCCAATAAATATGGTTGTGGTGGTATTCTTAGGAATTCTAAAGGTACATCATTTGTGCTTTTGCCTATCCTCTTAAAGCCTATTTTATCTATGTTGAGCTTATGGCTATCAATAAAGCTATTGAAATTTATTTGAATAAGGGTTTCCTCAACATCTGATTGAAGTTGATGCACTCTTGCTTTTGACATGCTAAACTCTAATATAATAGGAAATGCTGATTTATTTTATCTTCTCAATCATATTGAAAATCTTCTTTCTCAAGTTTGTTATAAAATTTCCATATCCTTCATGAAGGTAATGCTTGTGCTGATTTCTTGACTACTTTAGGTGCCAACTTAACTGATTTCACTTTATTTGACAATCAAAATTTGTCTAAACTTTTAAGGGGTTTGGTCAATCTGGATAACACTGGATTACCTTATCTTAGATTATAATTTTTTTGGCTTGGTTTTTTTGTTGGTTTTTGATGAGCCATTGCTTTTGGTTCCCCTTTGTTAAACCCTCTTTGGGTTATGGCCATTTGCTTATTTTTTTCACTCTTGGGCTATGTTGGGTTTTGTTTTTTGAGCTCTTTTTGGGTTGCTAGTGGTTCCTTTTTTTTTTTTACTTAGGTTATTTTTGGTTTTTTTTTGGCTGGTGGATGCTCTTTTCCTAGGATGATTATTGTTGCTTGTTTTTTGGTTACCTTCATTTGGGTGGTGGCTTTGCCTACTATTTTTTGTATGGGATTTTCCATATCTCTAGGTTGTTTCCTTAACGAGTTGGATTTTTTTCTTGTGGTGGATGGTGTGTTGTGTTTAGCTAGGTTTGTTGGCTGGGTGGTTGTGTTGGCTGGTTTATCCGCTTCTATTAATGGAAGATCGGAGGGGTTGTTGGTGGTCTAATTTTGGATTGATTTGGAAAGTTGGAGGTTATTTGTTGACTACTATTTCTTCTTTTATATGGATTGGGTTTTGGTGGGCAGTTTTGCTAGTTTGGATTTGTTTCTTTTGGTTGTGGTTTCAACCTCTTCATATAATGGTCCTCGTCTCTTGGTTACAGATGCTTTTATTTTTGTTATTATTTTTGGTTGACTGGTTGATGGCTATTTAGTGGCTATTATTTTGCTTTGGGATATGGTGACTTGGTTTGGCGTATTGATGCTTAACTTAGCTATGGTTATGATGCTTGCACTCATTGATATTTTTGTTCCTTTTTGTTATTGGCTTTGGTGGTGTTCTATTGTACTTGTTCTGATGGATGGGTTTTAGTTGGTCTTACTAGTCTTTGCTAATTTTTTTTTATCGGCCACCCACGATCAAAATTTTTGCCGCTTTGGTTGGGTTTGGTGGATGTTATGTTTGCTTCTACCCTTTTCTGGTTGTCTTGGGTGGTTTTGCATGATGGATGTTGTTGGTCTTTCACCGATTTGGATTTTCTATAGTGGTTGGTGGGAGGCTATGTTGGTCGGGGGTTGTTTTGTGGGTTATTTGGTTTGGATGGGTGTTTTGGCCTTTCTTTCTGCTCTATGACATGATGGTCCCGCTCTGCTATGGTTCTCTCTCTTATCGCCGCTTCCCTTTTCTTGTTTGGGTGACAACCTCGTCTTTTCTATTGCGTGGAGGACATGAGCTATTGTTTTTCTTTTGGTTTTGGTTTTTCTGGTTTATGTTGTTAAGGTCATGATGTTTGCTCCCTTTGATGTTACTATTCCTTTTTGGTGGTGGCTTTGGTGGTGTTCCTACTGTACTGCTATTGTCCCTGATGGTTGGTTGATTTTTTGCCTTATTGGGCTTATTTATTTGGTAGCTTTATGGTTAGCTATTATGTTTTTGCTTGAGGAGTTTACCTTGATGATGAACTTGGGATGATGGGCTACAATAGGTATGCTGGCAATGATGGCCTCGATGTTTCCCTATCTATATTCTTTTTGGTAGCATTATATATAATTATAACCCTTCTTAAGGTTTGGATGCTTACATATAGTTGCTTGAGATGATTGTAATTGAGCTTGAGCCTTTTCTTTACTTTGTTCCTTTTCTTTGCTCATACTCCTTATGCTTGCTTAATTATACTCATCCTTTCATTAGTATGTTGCAGATTTCTTTTATAGGTTGGAAGAATCTTCCAGGTGGATCTTGCATCAAAAGGACCTAGTGGATGTTATTATGACAAGGATTATTTGTTGCTAATTTTGTTTTGCTTTTGCTTTGTTATTTTTTTTTCTTATATTATTGTAATAATTAGGGGTTTTCTCTTTAGGACTTATTGTAGCTCTTGAGCATTAGTTTAGAGATTTACCGCCCTATAAGGACTTTGTAAATTTTCTTGGTGGCAATAAAATTCCCATAAATTCCCTAAAAAACCCTAAACCCTAAACTAACCCTAAATCCTAAAAAGTTAAAAACTTAATCCTAAACTAAATTAAATATCAAAATAAAATAAATAAAAACCTAAACCAAAATAAAATAAAAATATATAATAAATTAAAACTAAAACCTAAACTTGAACCTTAAAAAAAATTAAAAAAATGAAAACTAAACTATAATAAAATAAATAAAACTTAAACTAAACTAAAAAATAAAAATCTTAAATAAAATAAAACTAAACCTAAAATAAAAATAAAATAAAATAAAAACTAAATAAAAACCTAAACCTAAAAATAAAACCTAAAATAAAAAAAACCTAAACCCTAAACTAAAAAAAAAAATCTAAACCTAAAATAAAAATAAAATTAGCTAAACCTAAAATAAGATAAACTAAACTAAAATAAATAAAACCTAAACTAAACCTAAACCTAAACCTAAACTAAATAAGATAAAGTAAACTCAAAATAAACATAAACCTAAAATAAAAAAAATAATGCTTAAAAAATAAACCTAAAACCTAAACTTAAAAAATAAAATAAACCTAAACCTAAACCTAAAAATTAAAAATAAAACCTAAACCTAACAAATAAAATAAAAATAAAACCAAACTAAAAGATATACATAAACCTAAACCTAAACCTAAAAAATAAACTAAAATAAAAAACCTAAACTAAAATAAATAAACATAAAATAAATAAACTAAACTAAACAAAAAAAAAACATAAATAAAAATAAAAAATAAAATAAATTACAATAAATAATAAATAAACTAAATAAAATAAATAAATCTAAACCTAACAATTTACTTAATTTAAAGAAATTTAAAAAAATTTAAAAAACAAAAACTTTAACCCTAAACCCTAAACCCTAAAACTAACCCTACATCCTAAACCCTAAATCTATAACCCTAAACCCTAAACCTTAAAACCCAAAACCCAAAACCTAAAACCCTAACCCTAAACCCTAAAATCCAAAACCTTAAATCCTAAACCTTAAACCTTAAACCCTAAACACTAAAACCTAAACACAAAAATCCTAAACCCTAAAACCTAAACAAACCCTAAACCTAAAACCCTAAAAAACCTAAACCCTAACTCTAAAACTAAACCTAAACCCTAAACCCTAACCTTAAACCCTAAACTAACCCTAAACCCTAAAACCCTAAACTCTAAAACCTAAACACTAAAACCTAAACCCTAAACCCTAAATGCATAAAGCATAAAACCCTAAACCCTAAACCTAAACCTAAACCTAAAGTAACTAAAAAAACTAAAACAATAAACCTAAACCATAAAACCTAATAAACCTAAACCTAAACCTAAACCCTAAGAATGGGCGTAACCTTGATAATGAACATCACTATCAACCATACTGTCTAGATTTGGTGGTGGAGGTGAAGGCGAGGCGTGATTATCATAAGTGGTGGGGGGATCTAGAGGTGTTGGTGGATATGGAGGTGGTGGTTAGATGGTGGTTTAGGAAGCACAGGAGGTGTGATGGTGTGGTTGGAAAGAGAGATCAGGGATATGATTGTGGATCTTGCTAATCGAGGGGTCGAGATGTTTTTGATGGGAACTAAAGAAATTGAAGAACGGCTGATCATATCTTCTTCTTATGGAATTGTGCCATTATAGTAGAGATGATTCTAGTTATCTAGGGTTTTTCATTTGCTCAATGCATGCTCATTTTTTATCTATGTCATCGCTTATGTCTTAGAAAACAAGTGTAAAATCGAAAAGAAGAAATATTAAATATGAATGAATTTGTTCTCTATTAAAAAAAACTAAAAACCCTAAACTCTAAACTAAAACCAACACCATAAGCCTAAACCCTAAACCTTAAACCCTAAACCCTAAATCCTAAACCTTAAAAACCCTAAACCCTAAACCCTAAAACCTAAACCCTAAACCCTACACGCTAAACCCTAAACTAACCCAAAACCCTAAACTCTAAACCCTAAAAAGCTAAAAACTTAAACCTAAACTAAATAATACCTAAAAATAAAATAAATAAATAAAACCTAAACCAAAATAAAATAAAAAAATAAAATGAAATAAAACTATAACCTAAACTTAAACCTAAAAGGAAAATAAAATAAAAAAATAAAAACTAAACTCAAATAAAATAAATAAAAACCTAAACTAAACTAAAAAGAAAAAGCCTACATAAAATAAAAACTAAACCTAAAATAAAAATAAAATAAACTTAAAATAAGATAAAATAAAAACTAAATTAAAACCTAAACCTAAAAAATAAGCCTAAAAATAAATAAAAAATAAAACCTAAACCCTAAACTAAAAATAAAAAAACCTAAACCTAAAATAAAAAAATAAACATAAACCTAAACTAAAATAAACTGAACCAAAATAAATACAACCAAAACCTAAACCTAAACTAAATAAAATAAAATATAATAAAATTAAATGAAAACCTAAACTAAAAAATAAAACATATAAATAAACCTAAAATAAAAACCTAAAACCTAAACCTAAAAGTAAAAAATAAAACCTAAACCTAGAAAATAAAATAAAAATAAAAATAAACTAAAAAATAAACTTAAACCTAAACCTAGAAAATAAACTAAAATAAAAAACCTAAACTAAAATACATAAATCTAAAATAAATAAACTAAATTAAATAAGATAAAAAATAAAGTTAAATAGAAATGAAAAATAAAATAAACTTAAATAAATTAAAAATAAACTAAATAAACTAAATAAACATAAACCTACGGGTTTACTTAATTTAAAAAAAAACCATAAACCCTAAGCCTATAACCCTTAAACCTAAACACTAAATCCTAAACCATAAAAAACTCTATACCCTAAACACTACACCCCAACACTAAACCCTAAACCCTAAAAGCATAAATCCTAAATTCTAAACCCTAAAACCTAAACCTTAAACCCAAACCCAAAACCAAAAACCCTAAACCCCAAACCCCAAACTTAAACCTAAAGTAACTAAATAAATTAAAAAATAAACCTAAACCCTAAAACCTAATAAACCTAAACCTAAACCTAAACCTTATGAATGGGCAGAACCTTGACTGGAACATCGAGTCAACAGCTCGGCTAGCCTGGAGTAAGGAGAATGCTGCTATCAGGAGGTGGGGATCTGAGGAGGTGGGTATGGTGGTGGTCGAGTGGTGGTTATGGAGGCAGGAGGAACGATGGATGTTATAGCCCTGGTGGTGGCAGAGGGAGAGATCAGGGATATTATGGTGGATCCTTCTACTTGAGAGGCTGTGGTGGTTCTGATGGGGACTATAGAAACTGAAGAACAACATATCTCATCTACTGCTTATGGAATTATGTCTTTATAGTAAAGATGTTTCAAGTTAACCTAGGTTTTTGATTTGCTCTATGCTTGCTCATTTTTTATCTATGTCATCACTTGTCCCTTAGAAAACTTTGTGTGTTACTTGGTTGATGAAATCAAAAGGAGAAATATGAATTCTTTGTTCTCTCTAAAAAAAACCAAAACCTAAACCCTAAAACTAAAATGTGAACTCCTAAAACAGCAATACGTATAAACCTAAACCCAAAATCACCCTAAAAAGCCTGCTTAAACCTAAACCCCAAACCAAAACCTAAACCCTAAACCTAAACCCCTATACCTAAAACTCTAAATTAACCAAACTATAAACCCTAACCTAAACTAAACCCCAACTAACCTAAACCCTAAACCTAAACCTAAACCTAAACCAAACTAAACCCCAAATCTAAATCAAAACATAAACCTAATCAAACCATAAAACCTAAACCTAAACCTAAACACTAAACCTAAACTAAACCTAAACCTAAACTAAACTAAACCTAAACCTAACTAAAACCTAAATAAATAAAAAACTAAAAAATAAATAAATAAAGAAACCTAAACCTAAAATAAAATAAATGAAATAAACTAAACCTAAACTAAAATAAATAAAAAAAAATAAACTAAAAATAAAATAAAAACTAAAAAATAAAATGAACTTAAAATAAAACTAAATAAAATAAAACCTAAATGTAAAATAAATAAAAATAAATGAACCTAAAATAAAATAAAATATAAACCAAAAAAACCTAAACCAGACAAACCTAAAAAATAAAACCTAAAATAAAATAAATAAAATCTAAACCCTAAACTAAAAAAGAACCTAAACCTAAAATAAAAATACAATAAACGTGAACCTAAACTAAAATAAACTAAAGTAAAATAAATAAAATCTGAACCTAAACTAAATAAACTAAATAAAATAAATAAAATAAACCTAAACCTAACTAAAACCTAAACCTAAACTAAATAAAAGCTAAATCTAAAATAAAATAAAATAAATAAACCTAAAAAATAAAATAAACTAAACTAAAATAAATAAAACCTAAAATAAACTAAACCTAAACCTAAACCTAAACTAAATGGGAAAAAAAAAAAAATAAACTAAAAACCTAAACTAAAATATAAACCTAAAATAAAACTTAAAACAAAACATAAAAAATAAAATAAAAAAACCTAAACCTAAACTATAAAAAAGTAAAAGTTAAACTTAAAAATAAAATAAAAATAAAACTAAACTAAGAAATAAACATAAACCTAAACTTAAACTTAAAAAATAAATTAAAATAAAAAAACCTAAATTAAAATAAATAAACATAAAATAGATAAACTAAGCTAAATAGAAAATAAACCTAAATAAAAATATAAAATAAATTAAATAAACCTAAACCTATTGGTTTACTTAATTTTAAAAAAACTTAAACCCTAAACCCTAAACCCTTAAAAACCCTAAACCCTAAACTAACCCTAAACCCTAAACCCTAAGACCTAAACCCTAAACCCTAAATCCTAAACCCTAAACCCTAGACCTTAAACCCAAAAAAACAAACCCCCCACTCTCCGTGGCTCCGGGTAATTTTGTGTTCCCTTTCAATTTTCTTGCAGTTTGGCCGCTCCTCGGCCTTCCCCGATCATATTTCTGGTTTATTGCTCTCGGTTTGGCCACTCCTTGGCCTTCCCCGATCGTATTTATGATTTATTTCTCTCGGTTTGGCCGCTTATGTGATTTTACCTTGATCTTATAATGGTAGAGGCATCGTTTCGAAGCTAAGAAAACTAGGCATTAAGCCTTATCTACAACGATCATTAAGTCCTTCAAGGACGCTTATCAAGAACACTTGCTCTAATGCTTGAACTTAATTTCTACTTCCTTCCATGGAATGCCAGTAATGTGCTCGATATTGATGTGGAAAAATTGGCAAAGCCCTTTAATTTTCACTCTTGACAATATCGATCCTTCTTTCATAGCTTAAAGCTTTTGGGAGTTTTCACTATCGGGTTGATCGATCCTAGGCATATCCTTATTCATCTATTGAATGATTTAGACTACTCAAGAGTCTTTGCTCGTCACTCCTATTTTGTGTACAATTGTCAAATGAGGCTCTTGAAATGGTCACCTCTTTTTGATGTCAAAGAGGAATCCCCTATTATTCCTTTATGGCTAGCCTTTTCAAACATGAGGATTCATTATGTTACCCATCATGTCCTATTTGCGATCGAGGCTCTCTTTGGTAGGCCCCTTAAATTCATCAAGCCACCACCGTGAGATCTTGACCATCAATTACGTATCTTGGTTGAGATTGATATTACCAAAAAGTATCCTAAAGAAGTTTGGATCGGTTCAAAAAAATTTGGGTATAATCAAAATGGAATTTGAAAATTTCCTATTTTTTGCACTAATAAGATCCATGGTCATGATCACTCAATGCTTTGTGTTACACCCTAATCTTAAAAGAATAAATTGTCGGATCCTAATCTCTAGAAATGAAAAACCCAATAAGTTCATTTAAAAGCTCAAAATGGAACTCATTCTCCTACCCCTACTCCTTTACTATCTACTGATTTGCCTATTGGAGAACAATCTTAGCTTGGTAAAAAATAATGATATTGAGGTTTGTGAGGAAACTAATGATAACTTATTTAACATTACTCCTACTTTTAATAATTTTCCCTCACAAGACAATCCCTTGACTCATATGAATCATCATGGTGATTTGAATGGAAATCTCAAGTTGGATCAAAATCTTAAAACTAATTTGAATTGTTAAAAAATGTTGATACTTTGGTGAGGACCACCAAAATCATCATGGAAATGAGAATGAAATTTGTGTTATTAATGGCATCATCACCTCTCTTTGTGTTACCCTTCAGAGTGATATCAATGCTAATCCAATTTCTCAACCTAACTCTGATACCGAAGAAGCACAAATCACCATTAGGAATGCTTTGATAGATACTGACTCTATTTTAAATATTGCCAACCACTCCCTTTCTGATGGAGATACATCAGACATAGATAGGCCTTTTCAAACTATTATTAAAAAAAAATTCCTTAAAGCTAGAATGTTCACTAATAGCTCCACTAGAACCACTCGATCTTCTCTAACTTTCCACAAATAATTGCTTCATGCTCTCTTTTTCTTCTCCTTCTAATTTTCAGTTAACTCTTTTCTTTTCTTTCCACCTTATTATGATCAATTTTCTTATTTGGAATGTTCGGGGGTATTGGGACTCTCACTGTCTGCAATCGTGTTAGGAGCCTTTATCACACTCATAACATGACCTTGTTGTTATTGAGCCATTCATTCACTCTTCTAAGATCACTCATGTTACTAGAATGCTTGGCTTTCAAAATTTCTTTTATAATATTAGTAATAAAATTTGGTATTTTTGGAATAATTTAATCAACATTTCTATCCTTGATGATCTCGAACAATTGGTTAATGTTCAAATCTCATTGGGTGAGTTTTCTACTCTTGGTTTATTTATCTATGCTTCTTGTAATAGAGCTGGTAGGAACATCCTTTGGGATCACTTAAGAACCTCCTCCTCTAACAAACTTGGTTGGGGTGATTTAACACTATTCTTCTAAAGGAGGGGAGGCTGCTCTCTAACATTCATTCCATGGAAGATTTCTAATATGATCCTCGATTGCAACTGATTGATATTAGTTTTTGCTCATATTGTGGTATAACTCTAGACTTTGGTAGCTTGATAGGACCCTCTTTAATTCTCTTTGGATCAATCAATGGCCCCTCACTTCATTTGAGAACTTTGTCACCATGCTCCTTTTTTGATCTCTATCAAAATCCCTTCCAGTAATCTTTCCTCCCCTTCTCCTTTTAGATTCCAAAATATGTGGACCCAACATCGTCGTTTCATTAATGTTGTTTGCATTAATTGGATGGCCCCTATTCTACAATTAAAGGCATGATTCGTTTGGCATAAGCTCAAACTTAAATAAAATCTAAATTGGTGGAACAAGCATCATTTTAAAAATCTTTTTGCCAATCTCAAAATTATGGAACAATTAGTTTGCCCCCTTGAAAATGTTGTCTTAACTGATCCTAGTAAGCTTGATGAGTTGAACACTACTAAAGATAACTTGATAAATTATCAAAATATGGAAGAAACCTACTGGCATCAAAAGGCCTCTAGAAAACATATTGCTGATGGTGACAGAAATACAAGGTATTTCCATGCTCTTTTCAACAAAAGGAAAGCCTTAAACTCTATTCAAAAAATCAAAAATATTAACGGTAGCTGGATCACTGATAAGAATGAAATTAAAGATTTTGTCATACAACATTTTCAAAATTTATTAAACATCAACCCTCTCTTAGAAGCCCTCTCCAATACTCATCTGATCCCCTCTATGATTACTAATGATGAGAATCATTTCCTCACTTTGCATCCTACGGAAGCTGAGATCAGTAGTACTCTCAATAGCATGAACACTGACTCTGTTGTTTTAGCGATGGCTACACCCACCATTTCTTTTAGCATTGTTGGCCTTTTATTAAGTCTGACCTTGTTGATACTGTTGTTGATTTCTTTGATGGCAGCCCTTTACCTAGATACTTTTCTAGCACATCCATTATCCTCATTCCCAAAACTAATAATCTTAATTCTTGGGTAGATTTTAGACCTATCGCTTTGCACCTTCAAAAACTCATTGCTAAATTAATTAAATAATAGGATAGTGTTCCCTAAAATTATTTCTCCTAACCAAACTGGCTTCATTAAAAATAGAGCTTTATCTGACAATATCCTTCTTACCCAAGAGCTGATTCATGACATTGATGTTCCTACTAGAGGTGGCAACCTCCTCCTCAAATTGGATATCTCTAAAGCCATTGATAACCTCTCGTGGGATTTCCTCTTTCAAATCTTACATTTGTTTAGGTTTTCTGATAATTTCATCCACCTCATCAAAAATTGTATTACCAATGTTTGGTTCTCTGTTATCATGAATGGTGAGTCCCTCGGTTTCTTTACTTCAAGGCATGGCTTGAGACAAGGAGACCCCTATCACCCTCTCTTTATTGCTTTGAATATCTTTCGAGGAGCTGAATGATCTTTTCATAAAAAATCTTAACATGTTTTAAAACTCATGGTGGTATCCCTGTTTCTCATCTTAGTTTTGTTGATGATTTTATAATCTTTTGTAATGCCTCTATTCAGCACATTAAAACTATTAAGAACCTTTTAAATGAATTTTACAAAGAAAGTGGTCTTTTTCTTAATGATGGAAAATGTTGTTTTATTCCTTCCTCTAAAATCCCTAGCAATAGGACCAACCAAATCTTGAGAATTACTAATTTTCAGCAACATCAACTTCCTATTAATTATCTCAGGGATCCGCTTTTTAAAGGTCAGAAAGATGTCATCTTTTTGATGATCTTATCCAGAAAATCTTGAATAAAATTTTTGTTTGGGAATTTCACACTTTCATTTGGTGGTAGGCTTACTTTGATTAAGAGCACCCTTAACTCCATGCCTTTGTATCTCATTCAAACCATTGTACCGACCAATGCTATTATTAAAAGAATTGAGCGGCTCATTAACAAATTTTTCTGGGGTTCTAACAATTTCTCTAAAAAAATGCATTGGACCTCTTGGTATAAAACCTGTGAAACTTTTGCTAAAGGTGGTCTTGGATGTAAACCAATCAAGCAAACTATCACTACTTTTTCTTATAAACTTTGGTGGAATTTTAAGAAAAATAATAGTCTATGGGCTAATTTCATGACTGTTAAATACTGCTAGGGTAAGCATCCTCTCATTTGCCCCTATAAGGCGGGAGACTCTCCTATTTGGAAAAGATTTTGTTCCGTCAAATGGGATGCCGAATCTTTAATTTCTTAGGGGATTAACTCTGGTTCCTCTTTCTTTTGGCATAACCTGATGGAAGTGGGTCCATTAACGATTTACTTTCTACCCATTCCACTACTATTAAAGTGAACTCTTCGCAGAATAATATGTGGAACAATAGTAAGCTTACTGATCATATTCCTCCCTCTCTTTTAAATAAGCTTACTACTATTCCTATCATTCCTACCAATCAAGACTAGATCCTTTTTAAGCTTTCACATAATGGTGATTTCAACTTTAAAAATGTTTGGATTCATATTAAAGAAACTCATGATTTTTCCTATGTGTTTTCTAAACTTTGGAACAACAATATCCCTACCTATTCTGTTACTTGAGTATTTTGAAAAACTTCATCCCTGTGGACTCCTTGTTGTGGGGTAAAGGTTTTCAATTACCTTCAAAATGCCAATGTTGTTTACACATTGAAAATGTGAATCATATTTTTGTTAACGGGGCCATTTCTTCTAAACTTTGGATTTGGTATGATGACCTTTTTAACATTGTCATTTTCAATAGCTCTTTAGTTTATACAAACTTCTTGAAGTTTATTTTGACAACACTATTAAAGGACATTTTAAAGTCATAACTGCAATCACTCTTATTTGGTTCATATGGATGGACAGAAATGATGCAAAACATCGTGAGATCCCTATGAATCACATGAGGATAATTGCTAGAACTAAAAACAAAATGTGACTTGTTTAATGCCAATTTAATTAAATACAAACATTTCAAAGGTTGCAAATTTGTGGCCAATAAATTGGGTTTTAACTTGATGGATCACCACATCCAGAAGATGACAAGATTGTTTATTGGGTTAAACCTCATGCTAACACTATTAAAGTTAACACTGATGGCTCTGTCTCTCATAAAGGTTCAGGCTGTGGTGGAATTTTCAAAAATCTTAATGGAAAAGTCCTATGTGCTTTTGTATACCCCCTTAATTCTTGCTTTGTTCCCTTTGTTGAACTCATGGCAGTGTACAAAGCCCTTGAAAATTTACTTCAAAAAGGTTGGCTCAATATTTGGATTGAGGTGGATGCCCTTCTACTGATTAATGTTTTGACTTCCACGAATAAGGGTAATACTGAATTGTACTATCTTCTTAAGCAAACTAGAGCTCTCCTTGCCCAACTCTACTTTAAAATCACTCATGTATGGCACGAGGGTAATGCATGTGCTGATTATCTGGCCAATCTAGGTGCTAGATTGATGGTATAAAATTTTTTGATCAACTAACCATTCCTAAACATTTGCGTGGCTTGGTTAATTTGGACAATACTGGGCTTCTTTATCTCAGAAATTAATCTAATCCATTAGTTTCACCTGTTTCAATACCTATTTTTATGCATGATCATTTTCTATTTACTTTTGGTCTGATGCATCAACCGATATCCCTTGTTGTTTACTATCTCTATGACATGTCTGGTATAATTGTTCTAGCCTTCATTGGGAGCTTAATGCATCTACTATTTTTACTGTTAATGTGCTGTTATTCCTTTGGAATTTACTGATGCATCATTATATTATTTCTTGTTGGTCCTTTGCTGAGCTTAGTGGCATCTATTGTTGGTTTAATTATCCCAACCTTGTTTGGGGTCTTGCTATTTCTGCCTCTCCTATGCTCCATAACCTTACCTTCACAACCTATAAAAATAATAGATGCAACATCCTGGTTATAACTCTTTCTCTGTAGATTTGGAATTATTTCTTGATTTCCAATATTATTCGATCTTTGTGGGTCCCTCTTGTGCATTTCTTTGTGTTCCTTTGCTCTTTAATGGTTTATCCTATGTAGAATGCAACAACTATGTTGAAGGCTTCATTGCTGTTGGACTTTTGGTCCTTTTGTTTAGCAGGATGCAATTGGAGTTGGTTTAATGTATTTGTTGAATGCCATTACTAACCCCAGTTTGCATACATGTAAGGAAAGAATTTGCAATAACCTTGTTATTATTAATGGTTCTTTGTAGGTTTGGAATTGTTTAATAACTTCCATTCAGTATGATTTCTCTGAGGATGATAGTTCTGCTGCTAACCTGCTCTTCTTTGTCCAAAAGGATCTTATTGAGAGACTCTTTTGAACCCTATTGTGGCTCTGTTGCCCCACTGCTTTTGGCTTACCCTATGGTTGCAATCATTGTAGTGTTGTTTTAAGCTATGATTGTTGGATTTTTGGATTCACTGTCCTGCAGGCTAACCTTGTTTTAATCTATGGCTGTTGGATTTTTGGCTATTCTCTATCCTGCAGGCTGTTGGATCATCTACCCCTACATAATGTTTGTGCTGCTAACATTTAGGATGATGCTATTTTCACCTGCTGCTATTTTTTACTTCCTGGTTCAGCTAGTCTTGGCTAGACCACTTCATTAACTATCTAGGAATTTACTAATGCATTATATAATTTGAATGGTTGGTTTTATGGCCAACTTGCTGTTATTTTCTTTCTTGGTTGTTGGATGTGCGGATCTTGTCTTATATCAAACAAAATTCTTCTTGGGGTTGCTTATCGGTTGTGAGGTGATTTTGGTGATGTCTTGCTGATTGTCATTGACAACCTCTTATTACCAACCTGCCAAGCGAGATTTTGTAATTTCCTGTTCAATTTTATTATTTCCTTGTAGGTTTGGATTTCCTTAATGCTCTGTAGCCTTTCTTTGTGGTTGTGGGTTTAATTCTTGCTTGATCACTTTATCTGGAAGGTTTTTTCTATTTATTATCCTTTGAACCCTTTTGCTACCATTGTTGGCTTTTGGATTTTAGGGTCCTTCATCCAGCTGGTGGTCTTTGTGGTTATTATCTTTCTGTTTTGCTTTTTTTTCTTTAACATTGAATTGGACTATGTTTTCTTACCTTCCATTTTATCCCACTTGGTTACATTCATTGTGCGGTCTGTGATTATCCATATGATTATTTTGATCTTTACATATGCTTTTGGGTGGACTCTTGGCCAAATTGTTGGTATTAACTACCTTGGTTGTTGGGCTGGATTAATACTCTACATCTTTGTCTCACGGGGTTTTGGTTTTATTTTGTTCACAAGTCTCTATTGAAGTTGTTGATTGCTTGGTGGATTTTTCTTTGAACCCCTTATTGGTCTATTATATGCATATCATCACGAATTCATTGGTCTACTGCTCTATTTTCTCCATCTTCTTTCAGTTAAACTTGTATCTATTACCTTGTTTATCACGGATGGGTGGCTTTATGGCCAATAGCTGGTTTTTGTTGTCTTGGTTATTTCTTGTCTTGGATATTTGTTGTCTTGGTTTTGAGGATCTATGTTGGCTCCATCTTTGTTGTAGGACTTGGGTCCTATGTTGACAAGCTATTTCGACATTCTTTGTTGATGGTTTTGGTGATTCTTTGTTTGAGTTCTTGCCTTCAGATACCTATTTTTATGCTCTATCTATTTGGTTATTAACTATTGCAATGTCTACTCTGATTGAGAGGTTTTATGGTCAACTTGATGTCCCTTCCTGTCTTGGATGTTGTTGTCTTAACTATTGTTATCTTGGCTAGTTTTTGCCTTGGTTATCTGCTGTCTTGCTTTTTATGGATTCTAATGTTGATACTCGTTTGAATCCACTTTTAATTTTTCTTCTGGTGGGTTCCAATGTTGCATTAACTATTTTTTTCTATTGTGGTTGGCTTTGAATTGCTATTTATGTGCATTGTTCATCTCGATTGTTGTGATCTACATTATCTGCTTTGTTGTCTATTCCCATCTCGGTTTGGTTAGGTTTTGCATTGTATACCTTATCACGAATGGGTGGTATTATGGGCGATTCTTTGCCTTTTGTCTTGCTCTCTTGGTATTGATTTTTTTTGGTCGAATCTACTAGAATTTTGTAGCTCACTTTACTTGGTGCTATTTTTAGTAGGTTGCAGTCTATTTCCTGTGTTGGGCTATGCTGCCTTCCTTTACAATTACTTTTTCCCAATTATTGATATGGATATTAATAAGGGGGTTGTTTCCTGGCCTGAAAGATTCATATATATATATATATATATATATATATATATATATATATATATATATATATATCATATGTTTGGGATGGTGTTAATTATAGGCTCATTGACTTGATTAGTAGGATTTTAGCAAGTTGCCTCCCCTGCTGTTTTCTTGTGGAGGGATTATATGCTGGCTTTTTTCTCTTCTTGGATATGACTTTTCATGAGGTTCTGGCAAAGATGGCTCATTCTCATATGTTTATGTATTCTCATGTCGGTGATTATATTGATGATACTTTTCTTGAAGGGACACACCTTATCCTTGACTCTTTGCAATTTCCTCCCTATGTTAGATATGGTTTTGTTCAGGTTTGTAGGTAATAAAGCTCACAAGGCTTTTAACAACATTATCTCCTCACGTTTGTTGGCTATGATGGTTGTGATGATCTAACACCCTTTTGGTTTGGTAGTAGCTCTTGTGATGTAACCCTTTTGCTGATGTTTGGATGCTTATATTTGCATCTGCCCCAACTTGGTGTGATTGAGCCTGAGCCTTCTCTATCACAATTCCTTACTATCATTCTCAGATTATGTTGTTTTCATTTATCTTTTTGTCTGTATTACCTTAACTATTCTAATCTCTTCTTATTACAATTTTGCAGGTGATTCTCTCTTGTCCTCTTGCAGGTTTGCTCCATATTGTCATGCATTCTCACATCCTCCAGAGCATTGGCCCTAATCTTCCTTTGGCTTATTATGTTAATCAACTTGGATCTTTTGATTGCTTTAATATCTTCTTTTGCTTTTGGATGTACGCAGATAGGGGATTTACTCCTTAGGCTGATTGTAGCTCTTTGACTAGTAGTTCTGGAGTTTATCCCCTTTAAGGACCTTATAACCCTCTTTTTGTGGCAATAAATACCCCTATGGGGTTTCCCCCCAAAAAAAATCCTAGACTTTAAACCTAAACCTAACCCTAAAAACAAACCAAAACCCTAAAATAAACTAACCTAAATAAAACCTAAACTAAATAAATTAAACTAAATAAAATAAATAAATAAACTTAAATAAATAATAAAATATAAAATAAAACTAAAAAAACTTAAAATAAAATAAAATAATTAAAACAAACTAATAAATAAAATAAATAATAAATATATAAATAAATACTAGTAATAACTATAAAAAAATATATAATAAAACTATATAAATATAAATAAATAAAATAAATGAATAAAAAAAATAACTAAATAATAAATAAAATAAACCTAAAATAAAAAACTATAAACCTAAATATAAATAAAACTTAAAAGAAAAAATATAAAAATAAACTACTAGATAAAATAAAAAATAACTAAAAAAAATAAAAATAAAACTAATATAAACTAAAATAATAAACTATAAATAAATAAAAGATAAAAATAAACTCTAAAATAAAATAAAATAAAATGAAATAAATAAAAACCTAAAACCTGAAAAAAGAGCTAAAACCTAAAATAAATAAATAAAATGTTCTAAACCTAAAAATAAACCAGACTACTTAAAATAAAACTAGCACTAAATAAAATAAAAACTCTTGGTTTCTTGATTTAAAACAATAAACACTAACCTACTTTAAAAACCCCAACTCTAAACCCTAAAACTGACCCTAAAATAAAACTGATAAACCCTAAAATAAAATAAATAAAATAAAAATAAACTGACCTACCCAACCAAACCCTAAAATAACTAAACCTACCTAACTAATCCTCACTGATCATACCATAAACCCCAGACCTAAACTAAACTGATCACTAAATAAACTAATCTGGTGCATAACCTAAAATAAAAAAACCTAAACATAAATAAATTAAAAAAAATAAAATAAAATAAAAAATAAAAACTAAATTGAAATAAAATAAATTAAAACATAAACTAAAATAAAAAAATAAAATAAAATTAAAAATAAAAACACTAAATAAAATAAAAATCTAAACATAAAATAAAAATAAAATAAGAAATAAATGAAAACCTAAACCTAAAAAATAAACATAAAAATAAATAAAAAATAAAACATAAACCATGAACTAAGACAAACCTAAACTTAAAATAAACTAAACCTAAACTCTAAACTAAATAAAATTAAATAAACTAAAATTAAATCAAATCCTAAACCTAAAAAATAAACTAAATTAAAAAAAATAAACTAAAATAAATAAATAAATAAAATAAATAAATAAATAAATAAATAAATAAAATAAACTAAAATAAAAATAAAAAAAATAAACTAAATAAACAATATAAACCCAATTTTTTAATTTTTAAAAACATTAAACTCTAAACCCTAAATCCAACTAAACCCTAATTAGCTTAAAGTAACCTCTGAACTAAATCCAAACCTAAACCTACAATAAATAAAAAAATAATAAAATACTAAAAAAAATAAATACCAAACCTAAAATAAATAAATAAAACCCTAAACTAAATAAAAATAAATAAAATATATAAACTAAACTAGAAAATAAAATTGAAAATAAACTAAAATAATTTGAAACTAAACCCAAAAAATAAATAAAAAAAACCTAAACTAAACCTAAATTAAAAAATAAAACCTAAAAAAAAATAAAATAAAATAAAACTAAACAAAAATAAACATAAAATAAACTAAAAAAATAAACTAAAATAAATAAAACTATAAATAAATAAACTAAATAAATAAACTAAACTAAAATAAAATTTAAAATAAACTTAAATAAAAGAAAAAGTAAGTTTAACTAAAATAAATTAGAAATATTCTAAATAAACTAAATAAACCTAAACCTAAACCCTAAGCCCTAAACTTAAATAAACCCTAAATAAAAAAACATAAAAATAAATTAAAATAAAAAAAAACCATTACACCTCATTAGAATCACTTAAAAAGAATAAATAATGAAATTTTCTTAAAATATGAATAATGTTTACTTTGGATGTAAAATTGTTATCATCTATTAGAAATGGTACAAAATAGCATAATTTTGGCATTTCTTCTTGGTGTGTGCCATGAATTTGGCCAAATTCTTCCATCTCAACCTTCAAATTAACAGTTTTGTGAATTTAGGCCCAATATTATAACAAAAGTAAAACATACTAAAATGTACAATAACATTTAGTAATACACCACCACATTCATGCCTATATGTGAAGTTATATTGTTATGTAGATTATATTTTATTATGCTTTCATATAATATATTATCTTACATTACACCTTAAAATAAATCACTATAAGCAAAAAAATTATAAAATTTGGTTGAAAAATTAACATTTATTTTGGATGCAAAATTTGATTCTTTTGATTAAATGACACACCACACCCCAATGATGTTCCTAAAGCTTACCTTAAATTTGGCCAAATCCATCATCTCGACCTATAAATCAATATTTTTTATGAATTATACTAGTACCTACTACATCATACTATAACAAATAAAAGATGCTAAACAATAAGTAGTACACAATAATATCATAATGCATGATACAACTATGTTATGGCATCTATATTATAATACATTATAAGAAATAACATTATATTATATTGCATATCACATAACAATTGCATAAGATAAAAATCATAAAATTAGTCTTAATAAAAAAACTATATATTTCAAATGTATCACTTACAAATTTTAAATTTAAATAATACAATTATGAATACATACTCTACCTATTATGAATTTGGCCAAATTCCACCATTTTAAAGTCTAAATCAACATTTTCATAAATAATGCTAGGGTAGGCTCAACTGCATGATTGTAAAATATTAAAATAATTTAAAATAGGTAGAACAATATATTATGATATATGTTGTTATACTATGCAACAACATATAATATTTATTTTGAACATAAAATCTTACTTTTTTAGCATACAAGTGGCATAGCACACCTTGGTACTACAACCTAATTCTCACTTCAAATTTAACAAATTTCATCAACTGATTTATTAAAACAATATTTTTATGATTTATATTAATATAAATTATAGGGCATAATACCATAATATACTAAAACATTTTAAAACATATTATAACATCCAAAAACACATCATTACATGCTCAAATATATGATGCTACATTATTCTATAATATATGGTATTATAAAATGACATAGCATTAGGGTTTAGGGTATTCAAATCTCATTAGTCAAAAGTCTCTTGAAGACATTTTCTTCAATTCCATAACTATGTTACGATTAGGTCATTCTTTAGATCTACTCCTAATGACATCTTTATTCGAGGTTTAGGGTTTAGGGATTATAGGGTTTAGGGTTTATGGTTAGCATAGGATTTAGGGTTAAATTAGGGTTTAGGGTTTGGGGTTTAGGGTTTAGGTTTATGGTTAGTTTTAGGGTTTAGGTTTAGGGTTTAGAGTTTAGGGTTTTAGGGTTTAGGGTTTAGGTTTAGTTTAGGGTTTAGGGTTTAAGTTTAAGGTTTAGTGTTGATGGTTTAGGGTTTAGGTTTAGGGTTATTTAGGGTTTAGGATTTAGGGTTTAGCTTAGTGTTTAGGGTTTGGGATATAGGGTTTAGGGTTTAGGGTATAGTTTAGGTTTTAGGTTTAGGATTTAAGATTTAGTTTAGGGTTTAGGGTTTAAGGTATTTAACAAAGAACAAATTTAGATTCAACATTTTCTTCTTTTTTATTTCATCAAGTAGCACCCAAGTTTTCTAAGACACATGACATATATCAAAATGGGCACCCATAGAACAACCCAAAACCTATATAAGTAGTGTCTCCATATAAAGCAGTTGCATAAGTAGCATAGATCGACTCTAAAGTTTCTCAGTTCCCAGAACCACCTTCCTCTCGGTGGCGGATTCACAATCATATCCGATCTCTCCATCTACCACAACCATGGGTGTAACCTTCATCCCTCCTCTTGGCTCCATAATCACCACTATTTTGACCACCACCTCTAAATTCAGGCACTTAGACCCCCACCACTGATAGCCTCACCTTACCTCCCTTAGTCTAGACTAAGCACGGTGTGGTGATGTTCTTGCCATTAAGGTTCTTCCCATTCTTAAGGTTTAGGGTTAGTTTAGGGTTTAGGGTTTCGAGTTAGTTTAGGATTTAGGGTTTGGGGTTTAGGGTTTAGGGTTATAGGTTTTAGGGTTTAGGGTTTAGGGTTTAGGGTTAAGGGTTTAGGGATTTTGGGTTTAGGGTTTAGGGTTTAGGGTTTGTGGTTTAAGGTTTAGAGATTAGGTTTTAGAGCTTAGGGTATTAGGATTTTGGGTTTTGGGTTTTGGGTTGGAGGATTAGGGTTAATTTTGGGGTTTAGGTTTTTTTTTTTAAATTAAATAAATCAGTAGGTTTAGGTTTATTTAGTTTATTTTTTATTTACTTGAGTTTACTTTATTTTTTTATTTTTCTTTAGGTTTATTTTTTATTTTAGTTTAATTTAGTTTATTTATTTTATGTTTATTTATATAGTTTAGTTTTTTATTTTTGTTTATTTTTTGAGTTTGGGTTTATTTTTTAGTTGAGTTTTATTTTTATTTTATTTTTTAGGTCTAGTTTTAATTTTTTATTTTTAGGTTTAGGTTAAGTTTTATTTAATTTTTTTTTGGTTTAGGTTTAGGTATTTATTTTAGGTTTATTTTAGGTTTTGTTTTTAGTTTAATATTAGGTTTATTTTTTTACATTGTTATTTTATTTAGCTTAGGTTTAGGTTTAGTTTATTTTATGTTTAGATTTAGGTTTTATTTATTTTAGTTTAGTTTATTTTAATTTTGGTTTAGGTTTATCTTATTTATTTATTTTAATTTATTTTAGGTTTAGGTTTTTTTAGTTTAGGATTTAGGTTTTAATATTTATTTATTTTTAGGTTTTAATTTTTGGTTTATTTTTTTGGTTTATATTTTTATTTAGTTTTTATTTTATTTTAATTTAGGTTTATTTTATTTTTAGTTTTTATTTTATTTATGTGTTTTATTCTTATGTTTATTTTATTTTTTAATTTTTGTTTATTTTTTATTTTTATTTTATTTTATTTTTAGGTTTAGGTTAAGGTTTTAATTTAGATTTTTATTTTATTTTATTTTAATTATTTTATTTAGGTTTAAGTTTTTTTATTTTTAGGTTTTCTATAGTTTTGGTTTAGGTTTTTAAGTTTTTAGGGTTTTAGGTTTAGGGTTTAAGGTTTAAGGTTTAAGGTTTAGGGTTTACAGTTTAGGGTTTTATGGTTTTTGGTTTTAGGGTTCAGAGTTTACGGTTAGGGTTTAGGGTTTAGGGTTTAGGGTTTAGGGTTTAGGGTTTAGGGTTTAGTGTTTAGGCTTTAGGGTATAGGATTTTGAGGGTTTATGGGTTTAGAGTTTAAGTTTTAGGGTTATTTTAAGGTTTAAGGTTTAGGCTTTATGGTTTAGGATTTTTAGTGTTTGGGGTTTAGGGTTTGTTTAGAGTTTAGGGTTTAGGGTTTTAAGGTTTAAGGTTTAGGGTTTAAGGATAAGGTTAAGGTTTAGGGCTTAGGGTTTAGGGGTTAGGGTTTTTTTAATTAAGTAAACAGATAGGTTTATGTTTATTTAGGTTTTTATTTTATTTTATTTAAGGTTTCTTTTATTTTTAATTTTTATTTTATTATGTTTTTTATTCTTAGATTTATTTTATTTTTTAGTTTAGTTTAGGTATTTATTTATTTATTTTTAGCTTATTTTTATTTTTTATTTTATTTTATTTTTAGGTTTAGGTTTTAGCTTAGGTTTCTATTTTATTTTAATCTATGTTATTTTATTTAAGTTTAGCTTTATTTATTTATTTTATTTGTTTTAAGTTTAGCTTTATTTATTTATTTTATTTTTATGTTTTATTTAGTTTAAGTTTAGGTTTTTAGGTTTTTAGGGTTTAGGGTTTAGGGTTTAGTGTATATGGTTTATGGTTTATGGTTTAGGGTTTTAGGGTTTAGGGTTTAACGTTAGGGTTTAGCATTTAGGGTTTAGGGTTTAGTGTTTAGGCTTTAAGGTTTTAGGATTTGAGGGTTTAGGGTTTAAGGTTTAGGGTTAGGGTTAGTTTAGGGTTCAAGGTTTAGGTTTTAGGATTTAGGGTTTAGGGTTAGTTTAGTGTTTAGGGTTTAGGGTTTTTAGGGTTTAGGGTTTAGGTTTAGGATTAGGGTTAGGTTAAGGGTTTTTTTAGCATACAAGTGGCATAGCACACCTTGGTACTACAACCTAATTCTCACTTCAAATTTAACAAATTTCATCAACTGATTTATTAAAACAATATTTTTATGATTTATATTAATATAAATTATAGGGCATAATACCATAATATACTAAAACATTTTAAAACATATTATAACATCCAAAAACACATCATTACATGCTCAAATATATGATGCTACATTATTCTATAATATATGGTATTATAAAATGACATAGCATTAGGGTTTAGGGTATTCAAATCTCTATTAGTCAAGGGAAAGTCTCTTGAAGACATTTTCTTCAGCTTCCATAACTATGTTACGATTAGGTCATTCTTTAGATCTACTCCTAATGACATCTTTATTCGAGGTTTAGGGTTTAGGGATTATGATTAGGGTTTAGGGTTTATGGTTAGCATAGGATTTAGGGTTAAATTAGGGTTTAGGGTTTGGGGTTTAGGGTTTAAGGTTTATGGTTATAGGTTTTAGGGTTTAGGGTTTAGGGTTTAGGGTTTTAGGGTTTAGGGTTTTAGGGTTTAGGGTTTAGGGTTTAGGGTTTTAGGGTTTAAGGTTTAGTGTTGATGGTTTAGGGTTTAAGGTTTAAGGTTTCAGATTTAGGGTTTAGGATTTAGGGTTTAGGGCTTAGTGTTTAGGGTTTGGGGATTATAGGATTTAGGGTTTAGGGTTTAGGGTATAGGGTTTAGGTTTTAGGTTTAGGATTTAAGATTTAGTTTAGGGTTTAGGGTTTAAGGTATTATTTAACAAAGAACAAATTTAGATTCAACATTTCTTCTTTTTTATTTCATCAACCAAGTAGCACCCCAAGTTTTCTAAGACACAAGCGATGACATATATCAAAAATGGGCACCCATAGAACAACCCAAAAACCTATATAAGTAGAACTGTCTCCATTATAAAGAAATAGTTGCATAAGCAGCAGAATAGATCGGCCACTCTAATGTTTCTCCAGTTCCCATCAGAACCACCCCTTCCTCTCAGGTAGCAGGATTCACAATCATATCCCTGATCTCTCCATCTACCACAACCATGGCTGTAACCTTCAACCCTCCTCTCGGCTCCATAATCACCACTATTTTGACCACCACCTCTAAATTCACCGGCACTTCTAGACCCCCCACCACCACTACGATAATAGCCGCCTCCACCTTCACCTCCACTATCAGATCTAGACTAAGCCTGGCTGACGGTGATGTTCTTGCCATCAAGGTTGTTCCCATTCTTAAGGTTTAGGGTTAGTTTAGGGTTTAGGGTTTAGAGTTAGTTTAGGATTTAGGGTTTGGGGTTTAGGGTTTAGGGTTATAGGTTTTAGGGTTTAGGGTTTAAGGTTTAGGGTTAAGGGTTTAGGGATTTTGGGTTTAGGGTTTAGGGTTTAGGGTTTGTGGTTTAAGGTTTAGAGATTAGGTTTTAGAGCTTAGGGTATTAGGGTTTTGGGTTTTGGGTTTTGGGTTGGAGGATTAGGGTTGTAGGTTTAGGGTTAATTTTGGGGTTTAGGTTTTTTTTTAAATTAAATAAATCAGTAGGTTTAGGTTTATTTAGTTTATTTTTTATTTACTTGAGTTTACTTTATTTTTTTATTTTTCTTTAGGTTTATTTTTTATTTTAATTTAATTTAGTTTATTTATTTTATATTTATTTATATAGTTTAGTTTTTTATTTTTGTTTATTTTTTGAGTTTGGGTTTATTTTTTAGTTGAGTTTTATTTTTATTTTATTTTTTAGGTCTAGTTTTAATTTTTTATTTTTAGGTTTAGGTTAAGTTTTTATTTAATTTTTTAGGTTTAGGTTTTAGGTATTTATTTTAGGTTTATTTTTAGGTTTTGTTTTTTAGTTTAATATTAGGTTTATTTTTACATTATGTTATTTTATTTAGCTTAGGTTTAGGTTTAGTTTATTTTATGTTTAGGTTTAGGTTTTATTTATTTTAGTTTAGTTTATTTTAATTTTGGTTTAGGTTTATCTTATTTTGTTTATTTTAATTTATTTTAGGTTTAGGTTTTTTTAGTTTAGGATTTAGGTTTTAATATTTATTTATTTTTAGGTTTTAATTTTTGGTTTATTTTTTTGGTTTATATTTTTATTTAGTTTTATTTCATTTTAATTTAGGTTTATTTTATTTTTAGTTTTTATTTTATTTATGTGTTTTATTCTTATGTTTATTTTATTTTTTAATTTATGTTTTTATTTGTTTAATTTTTGTTTATTTTTATTTTTTATTTTATTTTATTTTTAGGTTTAGGTTAAGGTTTTAATTTAGATTTTATTTTATTTTAATTATTTTATTTAGGTTTAAGTTTTTTTATTTTTAGGTTTTCATAGTTTTGGTTTAGGTTTAAGTTTTAGGGTTTTAGGTTTAGGGTTTAAGGTTTAAGGTTTAAGGTTTAGGGTTTACAGTTTAGGGTTTTATGGTTTTGGTCTTTGTCTGAGGGGTTTAGGGTTTAGGGTTTAGGGTTTAGGGTTTAGGGTTTAGTGTTTAGGCTTTTAGATTTATAAGTGGTTTATGGGTTTAGTTTAAGTTAGGGTCAGGTTTAAGGTTTAGGCTTTATGGTTTAGGATTTTTAGTGTTTGGGGTTTAGGGTTTGTTTAGAGTTTAGGGTTTAGGGTTTTAAGGTTTAAGGTTTAGGGTTTAAGGATAAGGTTAAGGGCTGGGGCTTAGGGTTTTAGGGTTAGGGTTTAATCAAGCAAAGATAGGTTTATGTTTATTTAGGTTTTTTTATTTTATTTTATTTGGTTTCTTTATTTTTAGTTTTTATTTATTATGTTTTTATTCTTAGATTTATTTTATTTTAGTTTAGTTTAGGTATTTATTTATTTATTTTTAGCTTATTTTTATTTTTTATTTTATTTTATTTTTAGGTTTAGGTTTTAGCTTAGGTTTCTATTTTATTTTAATCTATGTTATTTTATTTAAGTTTAGCTTTATTTATTTATTTTATTTGTTTTAAGTTTAGCTTTATTTATTTATTTTATTTTTATGTTTTATTTAGTTTAGGTTTAGGTTTTTAGGTTTTTAGGGTTTAGGGTTTAGGGTTTAGTGTATATGGTTTATGGTTTATGGTTTAGGGTTTTAGGGTTTAGGGTTTAGCGTTAGGGTTTAGCATTTAGGGTTTAGGGTTTAGTGTTTAGGCTTTAAGGTTTTAGGATTTGAGGGTTTAGGGTTTAAGGTTTAGGGTTAAGGTTAGTTTAGGGTTCAAGGTTTAGGTTTTAGGATTTAGGGTTTAGGGTTAGTTTAGTGTTTAGGGTTTAGGGTTTTAGGGTTTAGGGTTTAGGGTTTAGGATTAGGGTTAGGTTAAAGGGTTTAGAATTTACAGTTTAGGGTTTAGGGTTTAGGGTTAGTTATGGGTTTAGGGTTTAGTGTTACCTAAACCTAAACATAAATCTAAACCTAAGCCTAAAATAAAATAAAATAAAAAATAAAAACTAAACTAGAATAAAAAAATAAAAACCAAAAATAAACTCAAAAATAAAATGAACTTAAAAATAAAAAACTTAAATAAAATAAAACCTAAATGTAAAATAAAAATAAAATGAACCTAAAATAAAATAAAATAAAAATAAAATAAAAACATAAACCTAAACAATAAACCTAAAAATAAAACCTAAAAAATAAATAAAAAATAAAATCTAAACCCTAAACTAAAAAAAAACCTAAACCTAAAATAAAATAAACTAAATGTAAACCTAAACTAAAATAAATAAATTAAAACTAAACCTAAACCTAAACCTAAACTAAATAAAACAAAATAAACTAAAAATTAACCTAAACCTAAACTAAAAAAAAACATAAAAGTAAACCCTAAACTAAATAAAAACCTAAACCTAAAATAAAAATAAAATAAACCTAAAGCTAAACTAAAATTAACTAAACTAAAATAAATAAAACATAAAATAAACTAAACCTAAACCTAAACCTAAAGTAGGTAGGACAAAACAAACTAAAAATAACCTAAACCTAAACTAAAATATAAAACCTAAAATAAAAACTTAAAACCTAAACATAAAAAATAAAATAAATATAAAACTAAACGAAAAAATAAACATAAATGTAAACCTAAACATAAAAAATAAACTAAAATAAAAAATCTAAACTATAATAAATAAACCTAAAATAAATAAACTAAACTAAATAAAAATTTAAAATAAACTTAAATAAAAAGAAAAAGTAAGTTTAACTAAAATAAATTAGAAATATACTAAATAAACTAAATAAACCTAAACCCTAAACCCTAAGCCCTAAACTCTATACCCTAAACCCTAAATAAAAACATAAAAATAAATTAAAATAAAAACCCTAACCATTACACCTCATTAGAATCACTTAAAAAGAATAAATAATGAAATTTTCTTAAAATATGAATAATGTTTACTTTGGATGTAAAATTGTTATCATCTATTAGAAATGGTACAAAATAGCATAATTTTGGCATTTCTTCTTGTATGAATTTCAAATTAACAGTTTTGTGACTTTAGGCCCAATATATTATAACAAAAGTAAAACATACTAAAATGTACAATAACATTTAGTAATACACCACCACATTCATACCTATATGTGAAGTTATATTGTTATGTAGATTATATTTTATTATGCTTTCATATAATATATTATCCTACATTACACCTTAAAATAAATCACTATAAGCAAAAAATTTATAAAATTTGGTTGAAAAATTAACATTTATTTTGGATGCAAAATTTGATTCTTTTGATTAAATGACACACCATAGCACACCCCCAATGATGTTCCCTAAAGCTTACCTTAAATTTGGCCAAATCCCATCATCTCAGCCTATAAATCAATATTTTTATGAATTATACTAGTACAAACTCTACTACATCATACTATAACAAATAAAAAGATGCTAAACAATAAGTAATAATACACAATAATATCCTATAATGCATGATACAACACTATGTTATGGCATCCTATATTATAATACATTATAAGAAATAATATTATATTATATTGCATATCACATAACAAGGGATTGCATAAGATAAAAAATCATAAAATTAGTCTAACTAATAAAAAAACTATATATTTTAAGTGTATCACTTACAAATTTTAAATTTAAATAATACAATTATGAATACATACTCTACCTATTATGAATTTGGCCAAATTCCACCATTTTAAAGTCTAAATCAACATTTTCATAAATAATGCTAGGGTAGGCTCAACTGCATGATTGTAAAATATTAAAATAATTTAAAATAGGTAGAACAATATATTATGATATATGTTGTTATACTATGCAACAACAGGTTTTAGGTATTTATTTTTGGTTTATTTTTAGGTTTTGTTTTTTAATTTAATTTTAGGTTTATTTTTACCTTATGTTATTTTATTTAGCTTAGGTTTAGGTTAAGTTTATTTTATGTTTATATTTAGGTTTATTTATTTTAATTTTTTAATTTTAATTTTGGTTTAGGTTTATCTTATTTTGTTTATTTTATTTTTATTTTAGGTTTCGGTTTTTTTTTTAATTTAGGATTTATTTTTTAATTTTTTTTGTTTATTTTTTAGGTTTATATTTTATTTAGTTTTATTTTATTTTATTTTAGGTTTATTTTTTTAGTTTTATTTTATTTATGTTTTATTTTATGTTTATTTTATTTTTAGCTTAGTTATTATTTTTATTAATTTTATTTTTTTTTTTTTTTATTTATTTTATTTTATTTTTTGGGTTTAGGTTTAGTTTAGTTATTTTATTTTATTTTAATTATTTTATTTAGGTTTAGGTTTAATTATTTTATTTATTTTATTATTTAGGTTTTAAGTTTTTTTAGGGTTTAAGGTTTAGATTTAGGTTTAGTGTTTAGGAATTAGTGTTTAGGGTTTTAGTTTAGGGTTTAAGGGTTTAAGTTTAGGGTTTGGTTTTAGTTTGTTTAGGGTTTTGGGTTTGCTTTAGTGTTTAGATTTAGGGTTTGGTTTGAGGGTTTATGGGTTTAGAGTTTAAGTTTTGGGGTTAGTTTAGGGTTTAAGGTTTAGGCATTAGGGTTTAGAAGTTGTCCTATTTATGGTTTAGGGTTTGTTTAGAGTTTAGGGTTTACGATTTTAGGATTTAGGGTTTAGGGTTTAGGGTTAGGTTTAAGGATTAGGGTTTAGGGTTTAGGTGTTAGGGTTTTTTTAATTAAGTAAATCGATAGGTTTATATTTATTTAGGTTTTTATTTTATTTTATTTTAGGTTTCTTTTATTTTTAGTTTCTATTTTATTATGTTTTTAATTCTTAGATTTATTTTATTTTTTTAGTTTAGTTTAGGTTTTTATTTATTTATTTTTAGTTTATTTTTATTTTTATTTTATTTTATCTTTAGGTTTAGGTTTTAGTTTAGGTTTCTATTTTATTTTATTTAAATTTAACTTTATCTTTTATTTTATTTTTAGGTTTTATTAAGTTTAGGTTCAAGTTTTTAGGTTTTTAGGGTTTAGGTTTTAGGGTTTAGGGTTTATTATGGTTTAGTGGTTTAGGGTTTTAGGGTTTAGGGTTTAGGGTTAGTGTTTTACATTTAAGGTTTAGGGTTTACTATTTATACTTTAATGTTTTGGGTTTTGAGGGTTTAAGGTTTAAGGTTTAGGGTTTAGGGTTAGTTTAGGGTATAGGGTTTAGGTTTTAAGGTTTAGGGTTTTAGAATTTAGGGTTTAGGGTTTAGGATTAGGGTTAGGGTTTAGGGTTTAGGATTTAAGGTTTAGGGTTTAGGGTTTAGGGTTAGTTATGGGTTTAGGGTTTAGTGTTACCTAAACCTAAACATAAATCTAAACCTAAGCCTAAAAGTAAAATAAAATAAAAAATAAAAACTAAACTAAAATAAAAAAATTAAAAACCAAAAATAAACTAAAAAATAAAATGAACTTAAAAATAAAAAAACTTAAATAAAATAAAACCTAAATGCAAAATAAAAATAAAATGAACCTAAAATAAAATAAAATATAAACTAAATAAAAACTTATACCTAAATAATAAATCTAAACGTAAAACCTAAAAATAAATAAAAAATAAAATCTAAACCCCAAACAAAAAAGAAAACCTAAATCCTAAAATAAAAATAAAATAAACATAAACCTAAACTAAAATAAACTAAATTAAAATAAATAAAAACTAAACCTAAACCAAAACTTAAACAAAATAAAACAAAATAAACTAAAAATAAACCTAAACGTAAAATAAAAAAAAACCTATAAGTAAACCCTAAACTAAATAAAAACCTAAACCTAAAATAAAAATAAAATAAACCTAAACCTAAACTAAAATAAACTAAACTAAAATAAATAAAACTTAAAATAAACTAAACCTAAACATAAACCTAAAGTAGATAGGACAAAACAAACTAAAAATAAACCCTAAACTAAAATATTAAACCTAAAATATAAACTTAAAACCTAAACAAAAATAAAATAAAATAAAAACCTAAACCTAAACTTGAAAATAAAAAATAAAAGTTAAACTTAAAAAAATAAATAAAAATAAAACTAAACTAAGAAATAAACATAAACTTAAACTTAAAAATAAAAAATAAATTAAATTAAAAACCTAAACTAAAATAAATAAACATAAAATAGATAAACTAAGCTAAATAAAAAATAAACCTAAATAAAAATATAAAATAAACTAAATAAACCCAAACCTATCGGTTTACTTAATTTAAGAAAAAACTTAAACCCTAAACCCTAAACCTCAAAAAACCCTAAACCATAAACTAAGCCAAAACCCAAACCCTAAGCCCTAAATCGTAAACCCTAAATCCTAAACCCTAAACCCTAGACGTTAAACCTTAAACCCTAAACCCTAAACCCTAAACCTACAACCCTAAACCAACAACCCTAAACCATAAACTCTAAACCCTAAACTAACCCTAAACCCTAAAAAGCTAAAACCTAAACCTAAACTAAATAAAAAACTTAAACTAAAAAATAATAATAATAATAATAATAATAATAATAATAATAATAATAATAAGAAAATAAACTAAAACCTAAACCTAAACATAAACCTAAACCTACACTTAAAAAGAATATAAAATAAAAAAAAAAACTAAAATAAATAAATAAATAAATAACTAAACTAAACTAAATAAAAAATAAAAAACCTAAATAAAAAATACTAAACCTAAAGTAAAAATAAAATAAACCTAAAATAAAAAAAATAAAAATTAAATAGAAACTTAAATAAAAATATAAATAAAAATAAACTTAAACAAAAATAAAAATAAAATAAACTAAAATTAATAAAAAATGAACTAAATAAACCTAAACCTAATAGTTTATATAATTTAAAAAATTAAAAAAAAACTTTAAACATAAACCCTAAACCATAAAATTAATCAACCCTAAACCCTAAACCCTAAATCCTAAACCTTAGACCATAAACCCTAAACCCTAAACCCAAAAATTGTAAACCCTAAACCCTAAACCTCCCTAAATCTTACAACCCTAAACCCTACACCCAAAACCCCAAACCCTAAACCTAATCCTTAAACCAAAGCCTAAAAACCTAAACCTAAATTAAATAAAATCAAAAAATAAAAATAATTAAAAAAAACCTAAAGATAAGTAAAATAAAATAAAAACCTAAACTAAATTCTAAATCTAAACCTAAACATAAACCTAAACTTAAAAGTAAAATAATATAAAAAATAAAAAATAAACTCAAATAAAATAAATAAAAACTTAAACAAAATTTAAAAAATAAAATAAACCCAAAAATGAAAAGCCTAAATAAAATAAAAACTAAACATAAAATAAAAATAAACTAAACCTAAAATAAAATAAAATAAAAACTACATAAAAGCCTAAACCAAAAAAATAAATTGAAAAATAAAATCTAAAAATAAATAAAAAAACCTAAACCATAAACAAACAAGAAAACCTAAACCTAAAATAAATAAAATAAAATATACCTAAACCTAAACTAAAATAAATAAAACCTAAACCTAAACCTAAAATAAACTAAACCTAAACCCTAAACTAAATAAACCTAAACCTACCAATTTTCTTAATTTAGACAAAAATAATAATTTAACACTAAATCGTAAACCCTAAACCTTAAAAGTAACCCTAAGGCCTAAACCTACAATCCTAAACCATAAACCTTAAACCTTAAACTAACCTTAAACCCTAAACCCTAAATAAAAAATAAATAAATAATAAAATTCTAACCCTAAACCCTAAACCCTAAAACTAACCCTAAACACTAAATCTACAACCCTAAACCCTAAACCCTAAAACCCTAAACCATACACCCTAAACCCTAAACCCTAAACCATAAATCCTACAACCTATATAAACCATAAACCCCAAACCCTAAACCTTAAACCCTAATCCCTAAAGCCTAAAACCTAAAAACCTAAACCTAAACTACATAAAACCTAAAAATAGAATATATAAATAAACTTAAACATAAATAAATTATACTAAAATAAAATAAAAACCTAAACCTAAATATAAACCTAAAAATAAAATAAAGTAAAAAATAAAAACTAAACTAAAATAAAATAAATTAAAACCTAAACTAAACTAAAAAAATAAAATAAACCTAAAAATAAAAACCCTAAATAAAATAAAATCTAAACATAAAATAAAAATAAAATAAAAACTAAATAAAAACCTAATCCTAAAAAATAAAAATAAAGTAAATAAAAAATAAAACCTAAACCATAAACTAAAAAAAACTATACGTAAACTCTATACTAAATAAAATAAAATAAACTAAAATTAAACCAAATCCTAAACCTAAAAAATAAACTAAAATAAAAAACATAAACTAAATTAATTAACTAAAAATAAATTAACTAAAATAAATTAACTAAAATAAATAAAAATAAATAAATAAATAAAATAAAATAAAATAAAATAAATAAAAGATAAACTAAACAAACTTAATAAACTGAAACCTACTAGTTTTCTTAATCTAAAAAAAACTTAAACTCTAAACCCTAAATTCTAAACACTAAACCCTAAACCCTAAAACTAACAGTAAACCTACAACCCTAAACCCTAAACCATGAATAATAAACCCTAAGTAAAAATAATAAAAAAACAATAAAATAAACCTTAACTTAAACCCTAAGCCATAAAATCCTTATCCCTAAACCTTAAACCCTAAACCCTAAACACTAAACCCTTAAACCCTAAACCCTAAACCTTAAACCCTAAAACCTACAACCCTAAACCCTAAACCCTAAACCTTAAAACCTAAACCCTAAACCTTAAATCCTAAACTCCAAACTCTAAGCCCTAAACCCTATACCCTATACCCTATACCCTAAACCCTAAACCTTAAATAAACCCTAAAAAGCTAAAAACCTGAACCTAAACTAAATAAGCCCTAAAAGATAAAACGTATCAAAAAACTTAGACTAAAATAAAATAAAATAAATAAATAAAAATATAAAGTAAAACCTAAACCTAAACCTAAACTTAAAAAGAAAAAAAATAAAAAATAAAAACTAAACTAAAATAAAATAAATAAAAACCTAAACTAAATTAAATAATAAAAAACCTAAATAAAATAAATACTAAACCTTAAAAAAAACTAAATAAAAACTTAAATAAAAATAAAAAATAAAATAAACTAAAATAAATAAAAATAAGCTAAATAAAACTAAACCTACCAGTTTACTTAATTTAAGAAATAAAAAATAAAAAATCCACTAACCCTAAATCCTAAAATTAACACTAAACCCTAACCCTAAATCCTAAACGAACAACTCTAAACCCTAAACCCTAAACTGTAAAACCCTAAACCCTAAAACCATAAAACCCTAAACCCTAAACCCTAAACCCTAAACCCTAAACCCTAAACCCTAAACCCAAATGATAATCCTTAAACCCAACACATCTCAACCCAGTTTCTATCTCAGCAATTTTCAATTTTATGTTCCGCCTGTGGTTTTGGCCGCATTTCGTCGCCCAGATGATCGCTAATTTTTTTGCTTGGTTGCGCCTTAACCTCAGCTTCGTTGCTTATGTGACTCTCACTGGATCATTCAATGGCGAGGCATCTCAGAAATCAGGTTGCCCCTCTTGGATGCGCCAACTTTGCTCTCTTATCCTAAAAATATTTTGGATCTGAATCCATCCGGTATTGTGCCTGTTGTCAAGTCCTTTAAGGATGCTCTTTCTGGTAAGATCCCTAGCACTAATGCCTCGGTTAACTTAGTTTCCACATCATTCCATGGAATGTCAGCTGTCATGTGCTCTGACCAGGATGTCGAGATATTAGCTAAGCCTTTTGAGTTCTCTTTGGTTGGTAAATTTTCTCTACGGCACCCTACTCTAGATAATATTCGTTCTTTCTTCCATAGCTTAACGCTTTCGGGAGTCTTCACTATTGGGCTGATTGATCCTCGTCATATCCTTATTCAATTATCCAATGATTTAGATTATTCTCGAGTCTTTGCTCGCCGCTCCTATTTTGTGTATAATTGTCAAATGTGGCTCTTAAAATGGTCACCCCTTTTTGATGTTAAAGAGGAATCCCCTATTGTTCCTTTATGGCTTACTTTTCCCAACATGAGAATTCACTATGTTACTCACCAAGTTTTGTTTGCGGTTGGGGCTCTATTTGGTAGACCCCTTCAAATTGATGCCACCGCGCTAGATCTTGACCATCTGTTGCACGTATCTTGGTTGAGATTGACATTACCAAAAAATAACCTAAAGAAGTTTGGATTGGTTCAGAAAAATTTAGATATAATCAGAAAGTGGAATTTGGAAATTTCCCCATCTTTTGCACTCATTGCAAGATCCATGGTCATGACCACTCTGAATGCTTTGTGTTACATCCTAACCTCAAAAAGAATATATCACAGAATACTAATACCTCTCTTGGAACTGGGAAAACCAATTAGTTAGTTTATGTGCCTAAAGCTACTCATAATGGAACTCATCCCCCTACATCTACCCCTTTATTACCCACTGATTTGTCCATTGAAAACACTCGAGCTAAAAATACTACTATTGAGGTGTGTGAAGAAACTAATGAGCATTTACCTAGCACTACTCCCACTTGTAATAATTTGGCCTCTCATGACAATCCTTTGCTTCACATGAATCTTAATGACAATTTGAAAGGGGATCTTATATTGGATAAAAATAAAGTTAATCCTTTGGTGTTAGATCAAAATTAGATTATGCATCATGGTATTGAGAATGATATTTGTACTTTGAGTGGTGCAAGAACCTCTCCTTCTACTTCTCTACAGAGTGATACTCAAGCTATCCCCATTTCTCATTCTTACTCTGATACTGAAGAAGGAGAAATCACCACTAATAAAACATTGATTGATATTGCTCTATTACGGATACCAAAACCAATCCCTCTCGATGGAGATACTTTGAATCTTGATAGACCCTTCCAAGCGGTTATTAAAAAAAATCTTCCAAAGCCAAAATGACTAATAATAACTTCACTAAAACCACACGTTCTTCTCTAACACCTCAAATATAATTATGTCCTCCTCTCTTCTTTTTACAATTCCTTTTTCCTTTTTCTTTTTGGTTTCCTTATGATTAATTTTCTTATCTAGAATATCGGGGTTGTGGGACTCTCCCTGTCCGCAACTATGTTAGGAGCCTCTATCACACTCATAACATCAAATTACTTGTTATTATTGAGCCTTTCACTCACTCTTCCAATATTGCCCATATTGCTAGATCAATTGGATTTCAAAATTTCCTCTTCAATCTTAATAATAAAATATGGTGTTTTTGGAATAATTCCATCACCATTTCCATCATTGATGATCTCGAACAATTGGTAAATGTCAAAATCTCTTTAGGTGAGTTTTCAGCCTTTGGTTCCTTTATCTATGCTTCTTGTAATAGAGCGGTAGGAACATACTTTGGAATCACTTAAGAACCTTCGCCTCCTCGGTTAATCTCCTGGTTGGTTGGGGTGATTTCAACACTATCATTGCTTCTTGGAAAGGAGGGAGGATGTTCTAACCTCCATTCCATGGAAGACTTCTCTAATATGATTCTAGATTGCGATTGACATTGGTTTTAGGTGCGATTACATGGCAACTCTAGACTTTGGCAGCATCTTGATAGGAACCTTTTTAGTTCTCTTTGGATCAATCAATGGCCTCTTTCCTCTATTGAGCATTTGAATAGAACCTTATCTGATCATGCTCCTCTTTTAATCTCTACCAAAGCTTCCCCCTTTAACTATTCTACTCCCTCACCTTTTAGATTCCAAAATATGTGGACCCAACATGGCGATTTCACTAATGTTCTTTTCACTAATTGGATGGCTCCTATCCACCTAGATAATTTTGTTAAAGGTATGATTCGTCTTTGGCTTAAGCTCAAAAGACTTAAACAAAATCTTAATTTGTGGAATAAGCATATTTTTAAAATCTTTTTTGTACCAATCTTAAAGCTATGGAGCAAGTTGTTTGCTCTCTTGAAGAGGTTGTTCTTACGGATCCCAGTAAGCTCGATGAGCTGAACACTGCCAAAGATAACTTGATTAATTACCAAAATATGGAGGAAACCTATTGGCATCAAAAAGCCGCTAGCAAACATATTGTCGATGGCGACAGAAACACAAGGTACTTTCATGCTATTTGTAATAAACAGAAAGCATTAAACTCGATTAAAAAATTAAGAACTCTGGTGGTGGATGGATAACAATGAAATTAAGGAATCTGTCATACATCACTTTCAAAATTTATTAAATTCTAATCCTTCGTTAGAAACCCCCCTCAGCACATCTTATCCTTCTATGATTAACAATGAGGAAAACCATTTGCTCACTTTGTCCCTCGAGCGGAGATTAGCGGTATGCTCAATAGAATGAACACTTATTCTTGTTGGTCACGATACTCGACTCATTTTTTCAGCATTGTTGGCCTTTTATTAAATGATCTTGTTGATCTTATTGATTTTTTGATGGCAGCTCTATTCTTAGATATTTTTCATGTACTACTATTATCCTTATTCCCAAAACTAATAACCCCAAATCTTGGGGTGATTTTAGACCTATTAGTCTTTGCACCTTTTCTACAAACTCATTGCTAAATTAATTAATAATAGGATTAGCCCTCTGCTTTCTAAAATCATCTCCCCTAACCAAACTGGCTTTGTTAAAAATAGAGTCATATCTGATAATATTCTTCTCTCTCAAGAGCTGGTTCAGGACATTGATGTTCCTTCCAGAGGAGGTAATAACCTCTTCAAACTGGACATCTCTAAAGCCTTTGACAACCTCTCGTGAGATTTTCTTTTTCAAATCCTCCATTTATTTGGTTTCTCTGAGAATTTTATCCGGCTTATAAAAAGTTGTATGTCTAATGTCTGGTTTTCTATTATCATGAATGGTGAGTCCCTTGGTTTCTTTAATTCGAGTCATGGTTTGTGATAAGGTGACCCGCTTTCTCCTTCTCTTTTTATTATTGCTATAGAATACCTTTCAAGGAGCCTCAATGATCTTTTCACTAAAACTCCTAACATGTCCTTTAAAACTCATGATGGTTTCCCCATTTCTCATCTTAGCTTTGCTGATGATTTTATAATCTTCTACAATGGCTCCCTTCACCATGCTAAAACTATTAAGAATCTCTTAAATAATTTTGGCAAAGTTAGTGGTCTCTTTCTCAATGATAGAAAATGATGTTTTATCCCCTCTAGATTCCTAACAATAGAGTTCATCAAATCTCCAAAATCACTAATTTTAAGCAAAATTAACTTCCCATTAATTATCTCGGGGCTCCACTCTTTAAAGGCCAGAAAAGATCCCATCTTTTTGATGACCTTATTCAAAAAATATCTAATAAAATTTTGGTTTAGGAATTTCATTTACTCTCTTTCGGTGGTAGACTGACCTTGATTAAGAGCACTCTTAATTTCATGCCTTTATATCTCATACAAACCATTGTGCCGACCATTTCTATCATTGGCAGAATTGAGCGTCTCCTAAACAAATTCTTCTGGGGCTCCAATACCTACTCTAAAAGAATGCACTGGACCTCTTGGATTAAAAGTTGTGGCACTTTTGATGAAGGTGGTCTTGGTTGTAAATCCATAAAAGAAGTTACCAATGCCTTTTCCTATAAACTCTGGTGGAATTTTAGAAGTAATCATAGTCTTTGGGCTAATTTCCTGACTGCTAAATATTGCCAAGGTAAGCACCCCCTCACTTGTCCTTTTAAACTAGGTGATTCTCCTGTGTGGAAAAGACTTTGTTCTGTTAAATGGGATGCAAAATCTTTAATTTCTTGGGGAATTAACTCTGGCACTTCTTTCTTTTGGCAAGATAACTGGAGTGGATGTGGTTCCATTGATGATTTACTCTCCACTCATTCCATTGCTACTATTAAAGTAAACTCTTTCTAGCATAACAACAAGTGGAACAATAGTAAGCTTGCTGATTGTATCCCTTTTAATTTCTTGACTATGGTTTCTTCTATTCCTATCACTCCAAATAATCAAGATTAGATTCTCTTTAAGCTCTCACATAATGGTGATTTCAACTCCAAAAATGTTTGGCTCCACATTAAAGATACTCATGTTTCTTCCTATGTGTTCTCCAAACTTTGGAATAACAATATCCCTACTTCTTATTCTGTTCTTACTTGGCATATTCTGAAGAATTTTATCCCTATTGATACCTTATTATGGGGTAAAGGTTTTCATTTACCCTCTAAATGTCGATGCTGTTTCCATATTGAGAATGTTAATCATGTTTTTATCAATGGGGCCATTGCTTCAAAACTTTGGATTTGGTATGATGATCTTTTTAACACTGTCAATTTCAATGGCTCTCTTACTTTATATCAACTTCTTGAAGTCTATTTTGATAATATTATTACGTCACATTAAAGTCATCACTATCACTCTTATCTAGTTCATATGGATGGATCGAAATGATGCAAAACATCCACGGGATCCCTATGAACCGTGAGGATTATTGCTAGAACTAAAACAAAATTGTGACTTATTTAAAGCCAATCTTATTCATTCTGAGAATTCAAAAGCTAGAAATTTGTGGCCAATAAAGCGGGTTTTATTCGCAACAACCTTATTGTCCAAATGACACGATTGTTTATTGGAAAAAATCTCTTGACCACATTATTAAAATTAATACCGATGGCTCTGTTTCCCATAATGGCTCTGGTTGTGGTGGCATTTTCAGGAATTCTAAGGGTACAATACTATGTGCTTTTGCTTATCCCCTTACTTCCTGCACTATCCCATTTACTGAGCTTATGGCAGTTCACAAAGCTCTTGAGATTTGTCTCCAAAATGGTAGGCTCAATATTTGGATTGAGGTGGATGCTCTTCTGCTGATTGATCTTTTGATTTCCACCAAAATGTGCAGCACTGAATTGTACTACCTCCTCAAGCAAACTAGAGCTCTTCTTTCCCAGCTGAATTTTGACATCACTCATGTTTGGCGTGAAGGAAATGCTTGTGCTGACTACCTTGCCAATCTGGGTGCAAGATCAGATGGTATCATTTTCTTTGATCAACTCACCTTACCCAAACACTTGAATGGACTGGTTAACTTGGATAATTTGGGGTTTCCTTATCTCAGAACTTAAGCTAACCTTTTTGATGTATACTTAGATAATTTTGGGTTTTTTACTGGCTGTTTTCCCTTACTCCTAGCTGGATTGGGCTTTCATGTTTCCCTCTCTCTTTTATTTCTTCTTTGTTTCTCCTCTCTTTCTGGCCTTTGCTGCTAGTCTATTTTTTTTGATCTAGAAAGGTCTTGTTTTTGGGACCTGTTTCCAAATTGTTGTCTTTATGACTTATGGCTGTTTTATGATTCTTGATTTTCCTACAGTTGGTTTTATTATCAACTGGGCTATTTTTGATCACACATGTTGTAGCTCTCTTCATCACAGTTGTTTGTCATAGTCGAATTCTCCTCTTTTATTTTGGGCTCATTTTATGAACTCTCTACTCTTAATGGATTTTCCTATGGTCAACTTGTTGGTATCCCCTTTCTTTGTTGTTGGCTGGATTGGACCCTTGAGGCTACTGGCTATCTTGTTGTTTCTAGACTTATGTCCCATGCTCAACAGGTTTGGAGTTACTTAAAGGATTTTCATTCTGCCTTTGCTGAGATCCCTGGGATTATCCATCTAATTTCTTGGTTCTTTACTAATCCTTTTGGGTGGACACTTGGCGACTTGTTGTGTAACTACCTTGTTGGTGACTGGATTATTACTCCATCTGCTGTCTATGGGGCTTTGGTCTGGTTTGCTCAACAACTCCCCTTTAAAGTTATTGATTGTTGGGTGGATTTTGCTTTGAACCCCCTTAATGGTTTATTATATGCCTATCATCTTAATTCATTATTTTACTTTATTTGCTGTTGCTTTCTCCATCTTCTTGCGTTAAACTTATTTTTATTGCAATATTTATCGGATGGGTGGCTTTATGGAAAGCAAAGCGGTTCTTATTGTCTTGGTTGTTTCTTGTCTTGGATTTTGCTATCTTGGTTTTCGTGACTCTATGTTGGCTCAATCCCTATTTGTAAGATTTCTAGGTCTATGCTCGCAGTTGTTTCTAACATTCTTTGTTCGAGGATTTTGGTGTTCTTGTCTAGATTGCTGCATTCAAGATACCTATTATTATGCTATATCTACTTGGTTATTAACTATGGCTTTGTTTACTCTGATTGAGTGGCTTTATGGTCAACTTGCTATCCTTTCCTATCTTGGATGTTGTTGTCCTAATTGTTGCTGTCCTGGCTATTTTTTTCCTTGGTTACCTGATGTCTTATTTTTGGATTCTAATGATGATACTCATTTCAATCCAATTTTTGATCTTTTTGCTGGTGGGTTCCATTGTGGTAATAACCTCTCTGCTGTTGGGGTTGGCTCTCACGAATGCGTGCTATTTCGTCAGCTATTCATCACACTTAGTTATGTTCTTCATTACATGGTGTTGTCTCTATTTCCCTCGATTGATTAGGTTTGTCTTTGTTGTTACTTGTTTATCGATTGGGTGGTATTATGGCTAGTTGCTGCCTTTTGTTGTCTTGCTATCTTGGTTGTTTGTTAATCTGGATTATCAAATTTCTGGTCCTGAATGGTGCAATTGGCAATGTAGCTCTGATTGTATTCATTTGGTGCCTTTTTGGTTGGTTTCAGTCGTTTTCCTCTGTCCAGCTATGCTGCTTTGGATATTGATAAGGGTTTCAACATGTTGCCTTCTCTGCTGTATGCTCTTTCTAATTATGCTATTTTTGATTGTTTTGGTCATTGGTGTCTGGGTTGTGGCTTTTCTGATCTATGGTATTATGCTCTATCTACTGGGTTTCTAACCTTTGCTAGGTCTTTTTTGATTGCTGTCCCTTCCTGTCTTGGCTGTGGCTATCTTGGCTGCTACTGCCTTGGCTATTTTTTGTCTTGGTTATCTGCTATCTTGTTTTTCTGGATTCTAATGTGGATCCTAATTTGTATCCCTGTTTTGATCTATCCTCTGGTGGGTTCCAATGCTGCACTAACTATTTTGTTGTTGGGATTATTTTTCTGATTGCCCTTGTTATTTCTATCTGGGGTTTTATTTATTTTCTAATAGTTTTGATCTACATTACCCTCGCTATTTCTATTCCCAACTGGGTTCAGACTGGCTTGTGCTTCTTTCTCCTTGGAATGCAATCTCTATCTCCATGTGTCTTGGTGTTCTTGGCTTCTTGCCTTGGCTATTTTTTTCTCTTGGTTATTTGCTGTCATATTTTTTCTGGATTCTACCGTGGATCCTATTTGGGGATCAGTCTTGGAATGCAATCTCTATGCGGTCCCTTCTTGCTTTTTGTTGTCTTTTTGTTTGCTGGCTATTTTTTGGTCTTGGTTATCTGCAGTCATGTTTTTTCTGGATTCTAATGTGGATCCTATTTGGACTCCCAATTTTTCCCATCTGGGATCCGTCAGGTTTGTGCTGCTTACTACTTGGAATACAATCTCTATTATTAAGGGGTGGTACTATCAACTGCTTCTGTATTTTGTTGTCTTGCTGCCTTCATTTTTTGTTGATCTGGATTCTCTAGTCTTTAGTCCAGCTTGCTGCTGCTGGAGCTACTGTTCTAATTATCCTTATTTGGTATTCTCTTTGCTTTTTGGTTTTGCTGCCTTCCCTTACAATTGTTTTTTTCCAACTATTGATATGGATACTAATAAGGGGCTTGTTCCAATCTGCATTCTTTATTTTGATTGGGCTCATTTTCTGGACTTTACATCTACCTCAAGGCTGTACTTCTGGCCCGATAGATTCATTTATATATCATATAATTGGGATGGTGTAACTTATAGACTCATTGACTTGCTTAGCGTGATTTGATGAGCTACCTCTTTTCTATTTTCCTATGGATGGTTTTATCTTTGGCCTATTTCATATATATAAGTGTCCTCATGTCGGTGGCTATATGGAGGATCATTTTTGGGATCACTCATTTATCTGCCCTTAACAATTTTCTCTTTATATTCTTTATAGTTTTGTTTAGGTTTACAGGTAATAAAGCCCACAAGACTTTCAACAACTGGATGTTATCTTCTCACAGGTTTGTTGGCTATGATGCGTGAGGATTTCCACTCTTTTGGTTTGGTAGTAGCTCTTGTGATGTAACCCTTACTGAAGTTTGGATCCACATATTTGCATCACCAACTTGGTGTGACTGAGCCGGAGCCTTCTCTATCTCAATTCCTTACTATCATTCTCAGATTATGTTGTTTTCATTCATCCTTTTGTCTGTATTATCTTAAATATTCTAATCTCTTTCTTATTTTTTGCAGGTGATTCTCTCTTGTCCTATTTTGCGGTGATTCTCTCTTGCAAGTTTGCTCCATATTGTCATGCATTCTCAAGTTCTTGAGCAATGGCCCTTTCTTTGGCTTATTATGTTTATCTACTTGTATCTTTTGATTACGTTAAGGTCTTCTTTTGCTTTTGGATGTACTTAGATAGGGGATTTACTCCTTAGGTTGATTGTAGCTATTTGAGCAGTAGTTCTAAAGTTTATCCCATTTAAGGACTTTGTAACCAACTTTTTGCGCAATAAAATACCCCTACATGGGGCTTCCTTAAAAAAAAAAAAAAAAAAAACCCTAATTTTTTTAATTTTTTTTAAATTAAAAAAAAACCTAAGCCCAAAACCCTAAACCCTAAACTTAAAAACACTAAACCCTAAATCCTAAACCTTAAACCCTAAACCAAAAACCCTAAACCTACAACCTTAAAACCTACAACCCTAAACCCTAAACCCTAAAAACTTAAAAAGTTGAACATAAAATAAATAAAATTAAAAATAAAATAAATAGAAAAACTTAAATCTAAATAAAATAAAATAATAAAAAAAAATAAAAACTTGAACTAATCCTAAACCTAAATCAAAACCTAAACCAAAACCTATAAATAAAATAATATTAAAAATAAAAGCTAAACTAAAAAATAAATAAATAAAACCTAAACTAAACTAAAAAAAATAAAATAAACCTAAAAATAATAAACCTAAATAAAATAAAATGAAATGTAAAATAAAAATAAAATAAACCTAAAACAAAATAAAATAAACACTAAATAAAAGCTTAAACCTAAAAAATAAACCTAAAAATAAAACCTTAAAGTAAATAAAAAAACCTAAACCTAAAATAAAACTAAACCTAAACTCAAATAAACTAAACAAAAATAAATAACACCTAGACCTAAACGTAAAATAAACTAAACCTAAACCCTAAATTAAATATAAAAAATAAATTAAAATAAACATAAACTAAACTAGAAAATAAAACCTAAAAATAAACTTATAATAAAAACCAAAAACCTAAACCTAAAAAAATAAAATAAAAACCTAAAACTAAACCTAAAATTAAAAAAAACCTAAATCTAAAAAATAAAATAAATATAAAACTAAACTAAAAAATAAACATAAATGTAAACCTAAACCTAAAAAATAAACAAAAATAAAAAACCTAAACTAAAATAAATAAACCTAAAATAAATAAACTAAATTAAATAAAAATTAAAAATATACTTAAATAAAAATAAAAAGTAAATTTAACTAAAATAAATTACAAATATACTAAATAAACTAATTAATTAGGTTTTATGTTTATTTATTTTGTTTAGGTTTTATGTATTTATTTTAGGTTTATTTTTAGGTTTTATTTTTTAGTTTAGGTTTAGCTTTATTTTTACATTATATTATTTTATTTAGGTAAGGTTTAGGTTTAGTTTATTTTATTTTTAGGTTTAGGTTTTATTTATTTTAATTTAATTTATTATAATTTTGGTTTAGGTTTATCTTATTTTATTTATTTATTTTATTTTAGGTTAAAGTATTTTTTAGTTTATGATTTAGGTTTTATTTTTATTTATTTTTAGGTTTATTTTTTAGGTTTATATTTTTATTTAGGTTTTATTTTATTTTATTTTAGGTTTATATTATTTTTAGTTTCAATTTTATTTATGTTGTTTATTTTTATGTTTATTTTATTTTTTAGTTTAGTTTATGTTTTTATTTATTTTATTTTAGTTTATTACAATTTTTTATTTTATTTATTTTAGGTTTAGGTTTAGTTTAGGTTTTATTTTATCTTTATTTATTTAGGTTTAGGTTTTAATTTAGGTTTTATTTAGCTTAGGTTTAGGTTTTAAGTTTTAGTGTTTGGCTTTAGGTTTGGTTTTGGGTTTTGGTTTATGGTTTAGGGTTTTATGGTTTAGGGTTTTAGGGTTTAGGGTTTAGGGTTATGGTTTAGTGTTTAGGGTTTTGGGTTTACGGTTTAGTGTTTAGGCTTTAGGCTTTAGGGTTTAGGGTTTTAAGAGTTTATGAGTTTAGAGTTTAGGTTTTAGGGCTAGTTTAGGGTTTAGGGTTTAGGCTTTATGGTTTAGAGTGTTTAGTGTTTAGGGTTTAGGGTTAGTTTAAAGTTTAGGGTTTAGGGTTTAGGGTTTAGGTTTAGGTTTAGTTGGTTGGTTTAGGGTTTAGGTTTAGGTTTGTTTTAAGTTTTTTATCTTTTTATTTTAGGTTTCTTTATTTTTAGTTTTATTTTATAGTTTTATCCCAAAATTTATTTTATTTTTTAGTTTAGTTTAAGTTTTTATTTATTTATTTTTAGTATATTTTTATTTTTATTTTTTCTAGGTTTAGGTCATAGTTTAGGTTTCTATTTTATTTTATTTAAGTTTAGCTTTATTTATTTATTTTATTTTTAAATTTTATTTAGTTTAGGTTTAGCTTTTTATGTTTTTAGGATTTAGGGTTTAGGGTTTATGGTTTACGGTTTAGTGTTTTTGGTTTTAGGGTTTAGAGTTATGGTTTAGCATTTAGGGTTTAGGGTTTAGGGTTTAGTGTTTAAGCTTTAACATTTTGGTTTTGAGATTTAGGGTTTAAGTTTAGGGTTTAAGATTAGTTTAGGGTTTAGGGTTTAGGTTTTAGGGTTTAGGGTTTAAGGTTTAAGGTTTAGGGTTTGTTTAGGGTTTAGGGTGTAGGGTTTTGGGGTTTAGGGTTTAGGGTTTAGGGTTTAGGGTTTAGGATTTTAAGGTTTAGGGTTTAGGATTTAAGGTTTAGGGTTTTATGGATTATAGGTTTATTAGGTTTGGTTAGTTTAGGTTTTAGGTTGGTTTAGGATTTAGGGTTTAGTGTTTAGGGTTTGGGGTTTAGGGTTTTTTTTTTTTTTTTTTTTTAAATTAAGTAAACCAGTAGGTTTAGGTTTATTTAGTTTATCTTTTTATTTATTTTAGTTTAATTTATTTTATTTCTTTTTATTTAGGTTTATTTTTTATTTTTATTTAGTTTAGTTTATTAATTTTAGGTTTATTTATTTTAGAGTAGGTTTTTTATTTTAGCTTATATTTTGGTTTAGGTTTATGTTTATGTTTCTTTTGTAGTTTAGTTTTATTTATTATTTATTTTTAGGTTCATTATTTAGCTTTATGTTTTTTATTTTATTTTATTTTAGGTTTATTTTATTTTTATTTTAGTTTAGTTTTTCTTTTATTTAGGTTTCTGATTTTTTTAGTTTAATTTAGGTTATTATTTATTTTATTTTAGTTGAGACTTTTTTTTTTAGGTTTAGGTTTTAACTTAAGTTTTTATATTATTTTATTTTTTATTTTATTTTAATTTAAATTTTTTTATTTATTTCATTTTTAGGTTTTATTTAGTTTACGTTTAAGTTTTTAGCTTTTTTGGATTTATGCTTTAGGGTTAGTTGAGAGTCTAGGGTTTGGGGTTTAGGGTTTGGGGTTTAGGGTTTAGGGTTTAGGATTTAGGGTTTAGTGTTTAGGGTTTAGGGTTTAGGGTTTATGTTTTAGGGTTTAGGGTTTATGGTTTTAGGGTTTAGGGTTTAGGGTTTAGGTTTTAGTGTTTAGGGTTTAGGGTTTAGGGTTTTAGGGTTTAGGGTTTAGGGTTTAGGGTTTAGCTTTTCAGTTTAGGGTTTAGGTTTTATTTAGAGAAAAATTTAGATTCAATATTTCTTCTTTTTGATTTCATCATCCAAGTAACACACTATGTTTTCTAAAACACAAGCAATGACATAGATAAAAAATGAGCTTGCATATAATAAATCAAAAACCCTAGATAACTAAAATCATCTCTACTATAAAGACACAGTTCCATAAGGAATAGATCGGATCGGCCATTCTGTAGTTTCTCTAATTCCCATCAGAACCACCCTGACCTCTCGATTAGCGGGATCCCCTCACCACCACTGCTCCGACCACCACCTCCATATCCACCAGCAACTATTGATCCCCCAATAGCACTGTGATAATTGCCGCCTCTACCTTTGCCTCCATCACCAGATCTAGATTGAGCCTAGTTGACGGTGATGATCCTATCATCAAGGTTCTTCCTATTCTTAGGGTTTAAGTTTAGGTTTATTAGGTTTTAGGTTTAGGTTTACTTTTTAATTTATTTAGTTACTTTAGGTTTAGGTTTAGGGTTTGGGTTATAGGGTTTAGGGTTTAGGGTTTAGGGTTAGGGTTTAAGGTTTAGGTTTAGGGTTTAGGGTTTATGCTTTTAGGGTTTAGATTTTAGGCTTAGGGTCTAGGGTTTAGGGTTTAGGGTTTATGGTTTAGAGTTTAGGGTTTAAGATTTAGGGTTGTAGGTTTAGTGTTGTATGTTTAGGGTTAGTTTTAGGGTTTAGGGTTTAGGTTTTTTAAAAAAAAAAATTAAGTAAACCAATAGGTTTAGGTTTATTTACTTTATTTAGTTGATTTTTTATTTATTTTAGTTTTTTTTATTTTTTTTATTTTTATTTTAGTTGATTTTTTATTTTTATTTTATTTATTTTAGGTTTATTTATTTTAGTTTAGGTTTTTTTTATTTCAGTTTGTTCTTTAGGTTTAGGTTTAGGTTTATGTTTATTTTTTTGTTTATTTTTATTTAAATTATCTTTTCTAGGTTTATGTTTTAGTTTTTATTTTTAGGTTTAGGTTTTATTTTATTTTTTACGTTTAGGTTTTTGGTTTTTATTTTAGGTTTATTTTTAGGTTTATTTTTTTAGTTTAGGTTTATTTTTAGGTTTTTTTTAGTTTAGGTTTAATTTTAGTTTATTTCATTTTATTTTATTTAGGGTTTAGGTTTAGATTGTTTTATGTTTAGGTTTAGGTTTAATTTATTTTAGTTTAATTTATTTTAGTTTTGTTTAGGTTTATTTTATTTTATTTATTTTAGGTTTAGTTTTTTTTTTACTTTAGGGTGTAGGTTTTATTTTTTATTTATTTTTAGATATTATTTTTAGGTTTACTTTTTAGGTTTTGGTTTTTATTTAGTTTTTATTTTATTTCATTTAAGGTTTATTTTATTTTTATTTTACGTTTAGTTTTTACTTTATTTAGTTTTTTTATTTTTAGGTTTATTTTATTTTTTAGTTTAGTTTAGGTTCTTATTTATTTCATTTTAGTTTAGTATTTATTTTTTATTTTATTTTATTTTTACATTTAGGTTTAGGTTTAGGTTTAAGTTTAGGTTTTTGTTTTTATTTTATTTTAATTTATTATTTTATTTAGGTTTAGGTCTATTTATTTATTTTATTTTTAGGTTTTATTTAGTTTAGGTTTTTAGGTTTTTAGGGTTTATGTTTTAGTGTTTAGGGTTTGGGGTTTAGGGTTTACAATTTTAGGGTTTAGGGTTTAGGGTTTTAGGATTTAGGGCTTAGGTTTAGTGTTTAGGGTTTAGGGTTTTAAGGTATAGGGTTTAGGGTTTAAGGTTTAGGGTTGTAGGTTTATACTTCAGGGTTTAGGGTTTAGGGTTAGTTTTATGGTTTAGGGTTTAGGGTTAGGTTTTTTTTAAATTAAGTAAATTGGTCGATTTAGATTTATTTAGTTTATTTTTTATTTATATTTAAGTTTATTTTTATTTTTATTTAGTTTAGTTTATTTATGGAGTGTAATTTTAGTTGTAGAAGTTATATTGGTAGTGTTGTGACATTAAGTGAACAAGTCATTAAAAAGAGTGAGTGATTCAAATTTTTAGGCTCTATTATTCCAAATGATGGTGAAATAGATGGACATGTTATCTGTAGAATTCAAATTGGATGGTTGAAGTGGAGGAATGCATCTAACCTATTGTGTGATAGAAAAGTACCGCTTAAATTTAAGGGAAAAGTTTATAAGATGGTGGTGATATTTGCAATGATTTATGGTTTAATGTTGGCCAATAAAAGAGAAGCATGAGACTAAGTTAAGTGTTACAGAGATGAGGATGCTTAGGTGGATGGGTGGCTTTACTCTTAAAGATAAAATGCGGAATGTGTATGTTCGAGAAAAAGTTGGAGTAGCTCCAGTTGCAGATAAAATTAGAGAGAGTGGCTTTAGATGGTTAGGCCACATGAAGCGTTGGTCATCCAATGACCCGGTTAGGAGAGTAGATGCATTGGATTTGCCTTATGTTAAGAAAGGTAGAGGTTGACCTAAAAAGACATGGTTAAGATGTATAAAAAATGGCCTAAGTATACTTGAATTAAATGAGCATTTGGCACATAATAGGACACAATGGAGATGAAGGATTCATGTAGCCGACCACAATTAGTGGGATAATGGCTTGTTATTGTTGTTGTTGAAGTTTAGTTTATTTATTTTAGTTTAGGTTTTTTATTTTAGTTTATTTTTTAGGTTTAGGTTTAAGTTTAGTTTTTAGTTTAGTTTTATTTTAATTTTATTTTTTAGGTTTGGTTTTATTTTTTATATTAAGGGTTAGGTTTAGGTTTTTATTTTATTTTTTAGGCTTAGGTTTTAGGTTTTTAGTCTAGGTTTATTTTTAGGTTTTATCTTTTAGTTTAGGTTTTGGTTTATTTTTAGTTTATTTTATTTTATTTAGGGTTTAGGTTTAAGTTTAGGTTTAATTTATTTTAGGTTTAGGTTTAGTATTTATTTTAGCTTAGTTTATTTTAGTTTATGTTTAGTTTATTTTATTTTTATTTTAGGTTTAGTTTTTTTAGTTTAGGGTTTCTAGTTTATCTATTTTTAAGTTTATTTTTTAAGTTTAGGTTTTTATTTAGTATTTATTTTATTTTAGGTTTATTTTATTTTTATTTTATGTTTAGTTTTAATTTTATTTAGGTTTTTTATTTTTAGGTTTATTTTATTTTTTTAGTTTAGTTTAGGTCTTTATTTATTTTTTATTTATTTTATTTTATTATTATGTTTAGGTTTAGGGTTCAGTTTTAGTTTAGGTTTTTATTTTTTTTATTTTTTATTTAGGTTAAAGTATTTTTTTAGTTATTTTATTTTTAGGTTTTATTTATTTTAGGTTTAGATTTTTAGGTTTTTAGGGTTTAAGATTTTGTGTTCAGGTGTTTGAGTTTAGGGTTTATTATTGTGTGTTTTTGGGTTTTAGGGTTTTTGGCTCAAGGTTTAGGGTTTAAGGTTTAGGGTTTTAAGGTTTAGGTTTTATGGTTTAGGGTTTTAGGCTTAGGGTTTAGGGTTAGTTTTAAGGTTTAGGGTTGAGGGTTAGGGTTTTCTTATTTTTTTTTTTTATTTTTTAACTTTTAAAATTAAGTAAATTGGTAGGTTTAGGTTATTTAATTTATTTAGTTTATTTTTTAAATTTTTTATTTATTATTATTAATTTTATTTTATTTAGTTTTTTTATTTAGTTTAGTTTATTTTTGGAGTGTAATTTTAGTTGTAAAAGTTATAGTTGTGGTGTTGTGACATTAGGTGAACAAGTCAATAAAAAGATTGAGCAATTCAGATATTTAGGCTCTATTGTTCAAAATGATGGTGAAATAGATGGAGATGTTATTAGTAGAATTCAAGTTGGATGGTTGAAGTGGAGTAATGCATCTGGCCTATTATGTGATAGAAAAGAACTCCATAAACTTAAGGAAAAATTTTATAAGTGGTGGTTAGACCTACAATGATTTATGGTGCAGAATGTTGGCCAATAAAAGAGAAGCATGAGACTAAGTTAAGTGTTGCAGAGAATGCTCAGGTGTATGAGTGGCTTTACTCTTAGAGATAAAATGTGAAATGTGTATGTTCGGGAAAAAGTTGGAGCATCTCCAAAGGTAGATAAATTTGGAGAGAGTGGCCTTAGATGGTTTGGCCACATAAAGCATCGGCCGTCCAATGACCCATTTAAGAGAGTAGATGCATTAGATTTGCTTTATGTTTAGAACGGTAGAGGTAGACCTAAAAATACATTGTTAAGATGTATATAAAATGACCTTAGTATACTTGAATTGAATGAGAATTTGACACATAATAGGACACAATAGAGACGAAGGATTCATGTTGTTGACCCCACTTAGTGGGATAATGGCTTGTTGTTGTTGGTGTTGTTGTTGTTGTTGTTTAGTTTATTGATTTTAGGTTTATTTATTTTAGTTTTGGTTTTTTACTTTAGTTTATTTTTTAGGTTTAAGTTTAGGTTTATGTTTATTTTTTTGGTTTACTTTTATTTTTATTTTATTTATTAGGCTTAGGTTTTATTTTTTATTTTTTGGTTTAGGTTTTGCTTTTTATTTTATTTTTTTAAGTTTAGGTTTTAGGTTTTTATTTTAGGTTTATTTTTATGTTTTATTTTCAATTTTAGGTTTATTTTTATTTTTAATTTATTTTATGTTATTTAGGGTTTAAGTTTCAATTTCGGTTTAGTTTATTTTAAGTTTAGGTTTAAGTTTTATTTATTTTGGTTTAGGTTTAGGTTTATTTTATTTTTATTTTAGCTTTAGGTTTTGTTTTAGTTTAGGGTTTATGTTTTATTGTTTATTTATTTTTATTTTTATTTTTTTAAGTTTAGGTTTTTATTTTAGTTTTTATTTTATTTTAGTTTTATTTTTATTTTATTTTAGGTTTATTTATTATTTTATTTAATTTTTCAATTTTTCAGTTTAGTTTAAATTTTTATTTATTTTATTTTTGTTTAGTTTTTATTTTTTATTTTATTTTCTTTTTAGGTTTTGGTTTAGGTTTTTATTTTATTTTGATCTAGGTTTTTTTATTTATTATATTTTTAGGTTTTATTTAATTTATGTTTATCTTTTTGGCTTTTAGAGTTTAGGGTATAGAGTTAGTTAAGGGCTTAGTGTTAGTTGAGGGTTTAGGGTTTAGGGTTTAGGGTTTGGGTTAAGGGTTTAGGGTTTAGGGTTTAGGTTTTAGGGTTTAGGGTATAGGTTTTAGGGAGTAAGGTTTAGGGTTTAGGGCTTTAAGATTTAGGGTTTAGGGCTTTTAGGGTTTTTAGGTTTAGTTTAAATTTTGGGTTTAGGTTATTTGGTTTAGGGTTTCAGTTTAGTGTTTAGGGTTTTAGGGTTTAGGGTTTAGGTTTAGAGTTTAAGGTGCAGGTTCAGAGTTAGTTTAGGGTTTAGGATTAGGGTTTAGGTTTTAGCTTTAGGGTTTATAGTTTTAGGATTCCAGTGTTTATAGTTTAGTTTAGTTTAGGGTTTAACATTTAGGTTTAAGTTTAGGCCAGGGGTTTAGGAGTTAAATTAGGGTTTAGAGTTTATGGTTTAGGGTTTAGGGTTTAGGTTTTAGGGTTTAGTAGTTAGGGTTTAGGGTTTTAGGGTTTAGGGAGGGTTTAGGGTTTATGGTTTAGGGTTTAGGGTTTGTTATAGGGTTTAAGGTTTAGGATTTAGGGTTTAGGGTTTAAGTATTTTTTTTAAAAAGGTTCAGTAAATTGATAGGTTTAGGTTTATTAAGTTTATTTAGTTTGTTTTCTATTTATTTTAGGTTTATTTTATTTTATTTTTGGTTTATTTATGTTTATTTATTTATATTTTATTTATTTTTGCATTTTTATTCTTAGCTTTATTTTATTTTTTAGTTTAGTCTAAGTTTTTATTTATTTTATTTTTAGGTTTTATTTAGTTTATGTTTAGGTTATTAGGTTTTTATGGCTTAAGGTTTAGGATTTAATGTTTAGGGTTTAGTTTAGTGTTTAGGGGTTTAGGGTTTAGGGTTTAGTGTTTATAGTTTAGTGTTTAGGCTTTAGGGTTTATGGTTTTTAGGGTTTATGGTTTAGGGTCTAGGGTTAGCTTAGTGTTTAAGATTAGTTTAGGGTTTAGGGTTTAAAGTTTACGCTTTAGGGTTTAGGGTTTAGGGTTTAGGGTTTAGGGTTTAAGGTTAATTGAGGGTTTAGGGTTTTAGGGTTTAGGGGTTTTTTTTAACTTAAACATAGAATTTAAGGGGCCATTAAGCAACAAGCGAGAGTCTCAGTATGTATCTTCTCCAATGAAAGATGAAATTAAAGCTTAAGCGCAACATCTCAAAAGAAAAACCATGAAAGATGAAAAATAAATGAAATGGAAGCAGGAAAATGAGCAAGCTGCCAAGATTCCATGGTTCTTCTCCAAGCTCAATTTATGAAGTTGAGACTCATACATCCGGATAACAAGTTCATCAAAGGCTTCTTCTGCACCCTCTTGGGCATTTGATAGAAAAGTTTAGGGGGGATCTTATACAGATCCTTGTCCACTGCGATGGGAGTTTTATGCCTCCTAGGTGTGCTAGCGGTGGCATCGAAGCTCCTCCCCTATTTTATTTGTTGCTTCTCTACTCCAGCTCCATTCCTCTGCCTCACCTTTCGAAAACAATGGCTGCCGTAAGGATAGCCATACTTCAGTGGCATGGCCATCGACACTTCGAAGAGATCTTCCTCACCGAAGGAAATTGGTAGGGGTTAGAGTTTAGGGTTTAGGGTTATAGGGTTTATGGTTTAGGGTTTAGGGTTTAAGGTTAGTTTAAAGTTTAGGGTTAGTTTAGGGTTCAGTGCTTAAGGTTTTAGATTTAGGCTCTAGGGTTTTTAGGGTTTAAAGTTCAGGTTTTAGGGCTAGTTTAAGGTTTAGGGTTTTAGGGTTTAGGGTTTAGTTTAGGTTTAGGGTTAATTTAGGGTTTAGGGTTTTAGGGTTTAGGGTTTAGGTTTAGGTTTTAAGTTTAGGTTTAAGGTTTAGGGTTAAGGTTAGGGTCTGATTTAAACTTATAGTTTGGTTTAGGTTTAAGGTTTAGGTTTGGGATAGTTTAATTTGGTTTAGTGTGTTTAGGGTTTAGGGTTTAAGGTTTAGGGTTTAGGTTTTTGGGTTTTAGGGTTTAGGGTTTAGGGTTTTGGGGTTTAGGGTAGTAGGTTTAGCATTTAAAGTTTAGGGTTTAGGGTTAGTTTTAAGGCTTAGGATATAGGGTTAGAGATTTTATTTATTTATTTATTTATTTTTATATTTTTTAAAATTATGTAAATTGGTAGGTTTAGGCTTATTTAGCTCATTTTTTATTTATTTTAGTTTGTTTTATTTAAAATTTTTATCTAGGTTTATTTTAACTTTTTATTTAGTTTAGTTTATTTATTTTAGGTTTATTTATTTTTGTTTATGTTTTTTATTTTAGATTTTTTTTTGGTTTAGGTTTAGGTTAATTTTTTAGTTTAGTATTATTTTTTCTTTTACCTTTTAGGTTTAGGTTTTATTTTTTATTTTTAAGTTTAGGTTTAAATTTTGATATTATTTTTTTTAGGTTTAGGTTTTAGGTTTTTATTTTTGGTTTTATTTTTTAGTTTAAGTTTAGGCATTTTTTAATTTATTTATTTATATTTAGTTTAGGTTTAGGTTTATTTTATTTTTATTTTAGGTTTAGGTTTTTTTAGTTTAGGGTTTATATTTTGTGTTTATTTATTCTTAGGGTTTATTTTTTGGTTTACTTTTTAAGTTTTGTTTTTTATTTAATTTTTATTTTTATTTGTTTAGGTTTAGTTAATATTTTATTAATTTTTTTTATTTTATTTTTAGTTTTATCTAGGTTTTTATTTATTTGATTTTAGTTTAGTATTTTTTTTCTTTTTTAGGTTTAGTTTAGGTTTAGGTTTAGATTTTAGTTTATGTTTTTATTTTATTTTCCTAATTTGGTTTAGGTTTATTTATTTATTTATTTTTTATGTTTTATTTAGTTTAGGTTTAGGGTTTAGGGTTATTTTTTTAGGTTTAGGGTTTAGGGTTTAGGGTTTGGGTTTTAGGTTTTAGGGTTTAGGATTTACGGTTTAGGGTTTTAGGGGTTAGGGTTTTAGGGATTAGGGTTTACGATTTAGGGTTTAGGTTTTAGGTTTAGGGTTCAAGTTTTAGTTTAGGGTTTATGGTTTCTTTTAATAGAGCACAAATGCAGATTTAATATTTCTTCTTCTTGATTTCATCAACAAAGTAACACACCAAGTTTTCTAAGACACAAGCGACAACATAGATCAAAAATGAGCAGACATAGAGCAAATCAAAAACCCTAGATTACTTGAACCGTCTCTACTGTAAAGGCACATGTCCATAAGTAGTAGTTCAAATGGGTCATCCTTCAGTTTCTCTAGTTCCCATCAGAACTACCTCGGCCTTTAAAGTAGCGGGATCCTTCATGGCTGTAACCTCTATCGCTCCTGCCACCTCCACAACCACCACTACTCTGACCACCACCTCCATATCCACCAGATCTCTAGATCCCCCACCACCACTATGATAGCGCCACCTTCGCCTCTACTACCAAATCTAGATTGAGTCTTGTTGACTATGATGTTCCTGCCATTAAGGTTCTAACCATTCTTTGGGTTTAGGTTTAGGTGTAGGTTTATTAGGTTTTAGAGTTTAGATTTATCTTTTAATTTATTTAGTTACTTTAGCTTTAGGTTTAGGGTTTGGGGTTTAGGGTTTACGGTTTAGTGTTAGGGTGTAGGGTTCAGGGTTTAAGGTTTAGGGTATTCGGGATAATGCTTTTAGGGTTATGGGTTTAAGGTTTAGGGTTTTTTAGGATTTAGGGTTTAGGGTTTAGGATTGTAGGTTTAGGGTTTAGGGTTTAGGATTTAGGGTTTATGTTTTTATTTTATTCTTTTTTTATTAAGTAAACCTGTAGGTTTAGGTTTATTTAGTTTATTTTATTTTTTATTTTTATTTAGGTTTATTTTATTTTTTATTTAGTTTAGATTATTTATTTTAAGTTTATTTATTTTATTTTAGGTTTTTTTATTTTAGTTTCTTTTAGGTTTTTTTTAGGTTTATGTTTATTTTTTAATTGAGTTTTATTTTTATTTTATTTTTTAGGTTTAGGTTTAGGTTTTTTTTATTTTTAGGTTTAGGTTATAGGTTATTATTTGATGTTTATTTTTAGGTTTTATGTTTTAGTTTAGCTTTAGGTTTTTTTTAGTTTATTTTATTTTATTTAGTTTTACTTTAGATTTAAGTTTTGGTGTAGGTTTTATTTATTTTAGTTTAGTTTATTTTATTATATTTAATTTTATATTTTAGGGTTAGGGTTTATTTTTAGTTTAGGATTTAGGTTTTATTATTTATTTATTTTTAGGTTATGTTTTAAGGTTTATTTTTTTGGATTATGTTTTTATTTAGTTTTCATTTTATTTTATTTTAAGTTTATTTTATTTTTATTTTACGTTTAGTTTTTATTTTATTTAGGACTTTGTTCTTAGGTTTATTTTATTTTTTAGTTTAGTTTTTTTTATTTATTTTATTTTAATTTATTATTTCATCTTATCTTCTTTAGATTTAGTTTAGTCTTTAGTTTATACTTTATTTTATCTATTTTATTTAGGTAAGTTTATTTTATTCTTAGGTTTTATTTAGTTTATGTTTATGTTTTGGTTTGTTTAGGCCTAGGGGTCAGTGGTTATGGTTTAGGGTTTTTATGGTTTAGAACCCATGGTTAAGGAAGGTGGGTAGATTTAGGTGGAGGTGTGGAGGGTCAGCCAGTTCAGGTCATGGGGTGGAGGTTAGTCAGTGGATTTTAGGGCTCAAGACTCAGCTTTAGGGCTCATATTATAGGTTTAGGGTTTGAGGGCTCAGTTTAGGGTGAGAGGTTTAGTATTTAGGATTTATGGTTTAAGTTTAGTGTTTAAGATTTGTGGTTTTGGTGTGGTTTAGGGTTTAGGGTTTAGATTAGTCGTGGTTTAGGTGTTTTTTTAAATTACATAAATCGCTAGGTTTAGGTTTACTTAGTTTATTTAAATTATTTTTTATTTATTTAAGTTTATTTTTTAATCTTTATTGAGGTTTATTTTTTATTTTTATTTAGTTTTATTTATTTATTTTAGGTTTATTTATTTTAGTTTAGATTTTTTTTGTTTATTTTTCAGGTTTATGTTTATTTTTTAGTTTAGTTTTATTTATTTATTTATTTTTAGGTTTAGGTTTTGTTTATTATTCTTAGGTTTAGGATTATGTTTTTATTTTATTTTTTTAGGTTTAGGTTTTAGGTTTTTATTTTAGGTTTTTTTTTAATTTTTTATCTTTAGTTTAGGTTTAGGTTTATTTTTAGATTATTTTATTTTATTTAGTTTATTTTTTTGTTTATTTTTCAGGCTTAAGTTTTATTTATTTATTTTATTTTAGTTTAGGTTTATGTTTATTTTATTTTGTTTATTTTAGGTTTAGGTTCTTTTTTTTTTAGTTTAGGGCTTAAGTTTTTATTTTTTTATTTTTAAGTTTAGGTTTTTATTTAATTTTTAGTTAATTTTATTTTACATTTACTTTATTTTTATTTTACATTTATTTTATTTTATTTAGGTTTTATATATGTTTATTTTATTTTTAGTTTAGTTTAGGTTTTAATTATTTTATTATATTTTAGTTTTACTTTTTTTATTTTATTGTATATTAGTTTAGTTTCAATTTGGTTTAGGTTTTATTTTATTATTTTATTTTATAGGTTTAGGTTTTTTATTTATTTTCTTTTTGCATTATTTAGTTTAAGTTTTTTAGGTTTGTGGGTCAGTTTTAGGCTTTAGGGGTTTGGGGTAGGGTTTAGGGGTTAGGGTTTAGGGTTTAGGCTATTTGTAGATCTAGGTTTAGGGTTTGGGTGGGGTTTTTGGTTTAGGTTTTAGGTTTAGTTTAGTGTTAGGTTTAGAGTTTAGGGTTTAGGATTAGGGTTTAGGGTTAGGGTTTTTTTATATATATTGATAAATTAAGTAAACTAGTAGTTTTATGTTTATTTAGTTTATTTTTTATTTATTTTACTTAATTTTATTTTTTATTTTTATTTAGGTTTATTTTTGTTTTTATTTAATTTTATTTATTTATTTTATTTTTCATTTTTTATTTTAGTTTATTTTTTAGGTTTAGGTTTAGGTTTAGGTTTATTTTTTGGTTTTGGTTTTATTTTTTATTTTTAAATTTATCTTTAGGTTTTTATTTTATTTTTTTTAGGTTTTTATTTTATGTTTATTTTTAGGTTTTATTTTTTGTTTAGATTTAGTTTATTTTTTGTTTATTTTAATTTATTTATGGTTTAGGTTTAGGTTTAGGTTTAGTTTATTTTAGGTTTACATTTAGGTTTTATTTTTTTTAGTTTAGTTTATTTTAGTTTAGGTTTATGTTTATGTTTATTTTTATTTTAGGTTTAGTTTTTTTTGTTTAGGGTTTATGTTTTATTTTTTAATTATTTTTAAGTTTTATTTTTAGGTTTATATTTTAGGTTTAGATTTTTATTTAGTTTTTATTTTAGGTTTATTTTATTTTTATTTTAGGTTAAGATTTTATTTTATTTAGGTTTTTTTTATTTTTTAGATTAGTTTAGGTTTTTATTTATTATAATTTAGTTTAGGTTATATTTTTTATTTAATTTTCTTTTTAAGTTTAGGTTTAGGTTTAGGTTTATGTTAAGGTTTAGGTTGTAGTTTAGGGTTAGGTTTTATTTTATTTTTATATTTCATTTTGGTTTTTATTTTTGATTTATTTTATTTTTGGTTTATTTAGTTTAGTTTAGGTTTTACTTTTAGGTTTGGGTTTGTGAGGTTTAAGGTTTAGGGTTTATTTGGAGAAGAGGGTTCAGGGTTTAGGGTTTAAGGTTTAGGTTTTAAGTTTTAGGGTTTGGGGTTTTGTTTTAGTTTTGTTAAGTTATTATGGTTTGGGGTTTAGGGATTAGAGTTTTGGTTTTGTGTCCAGGTCAAGTTTAGTTCAGTTTTAGTTTTTGGTTTCTTTTTTTTTCTAACTCTGAATAAATTAAGATTCAACATTTTTTGTTTTCGAGTTTAAGTAAAAGTAGATTTAGATTTATTTTATTTATTTTTTTATTTTTATTTAGGTTTAATTTTTATTTTTATCTAATTTACTTTATTTATTTAAGTTTATTTATTTAGTTTAGGTTTTGTTTTAGTTTATTTTTTAGGTTTAGGTTTAGGTTTATTATTTTATAATTTATTTTATTTTAATTTTAATTTAGGTTTAGGTTTTTAATTTTATTTTAGGATGGGTTTTATTTTATTTTAGGTTAGTTTAGGTTAGGGCAAAGGAGGAGTTTAGGGTTAGTTGGGTCCAAGCTTGGCCTTGATTTAGTTTAGGGTAGGTCAGGTAGTGGTAAGCCTGGGTTTGTGGGTTTAGTTTAGGGCCTGTGGCCCAGGTCAGTAGGTTTAGGGTTTAGGGCCCAGGGCCCAGGGCCTGGCCCAGGTCATGCCAGTATGATCTGGCTCACTTCAGGGAAGGAGGGTCTGATAGTTTAGGATTTGGCAGAGTAAGTGGTTTAAGGCCTGTTTTGGTTGGGTAGGTTTAGTAGGGTTTTGGGGTTTAGGGCAGTAGCAAAGAGCCCAGGTTTAGTTGGGCTTAGGATACAGGGTTGAGATTTTATTTATTTATTTATTTTTATATTTTAAAATTATGTAAATCATGTGGCTTATTTTAAATTTCATTTTTTATTTATTTTAGTTTTTTTTATTTAAAATTTTTATCTAGGCTTATTTTTATTTTAATTTAGTTTAGTTTATTTATTTTAGGTTTATTTATTTTTGTTTATGTTTTTTATTTTAGATTTTTTTTGGTTTAGGTTTAGGTTTATTTTTTAGTTTAGTTTAATTTTTCTTTTATCTTTTAGGTTTAGGTTTTATTTTTTATTTTTAGGTTTAGGTTTAAATTTTGATATTATTTTTTTAGGTTTAGGTTTTAGAATTTTATTTTTGGTTATATTTTTTAGTTTAAGTTTAGGCTTTTTTTTTAATTTATTTATTTATATTTAGTTTAGGTTTAGGTTTATTTTATTTTTATTTTAGGTTAAGATTTTATTTTATTTAGGTTTTTTATTTTTATATTAGTTTAGGTTTTTATTTATTATAATTTAGTTTAGTTATATTTTTTATTTAATTTTCTTTTTAAGTTTAGGTTTAGGTTTAGGTTTATGTTAAGGTTTAGGTTGTAGTTTAGGCTTAGGTTTTATTTTATTTTTTTATTTTATTTTAGTTTTTATTTTTGATTTATTTTATTTTTGTGTTTTATTTAGTTTAGGTTTAGGTTTTTAGCTTTTCAGTGTTTAGGGTTTAGGGTTTAAGGTTTAGGGTTTAGGGTTTGGAGAAGAGGGTTCAGGGTTTAGGGTTTAAGGTTTAGGTTTTAAGTTTTAGGGTTTGGGGTTTAGTAGGGTTTAGGGTTTAGGGTTTATTATGGTTTAGGGTTTAGGGATTAGAGTTTTGGTTTTAGGTCTAGGGTTCAAGTTTTAGTTTAGGGTTTAGGGTTTTTGCTTTTTTTTTTCTAACTCTGAATAAATTATGATTCAACATTTTTTATTTTCGAGTTTAAGTAAACTGGTAGATTTAGATTTATTTTATTTATATTATTTATTTTTATTTAGGTTTATTTTTGGTTTTTATTTAATTTAGTTTATTTATTTAAGGTTTATTTATTTAGTTTAGGTTTTTTGTTTTAGTTTATTTTTTAGGTTTAGGTTTAGGTTTATGATTATTTTATAGTTTAGTTTTATTTTAATTTTAATTTTAGGTTTAGTTTAATTTTATTTTTAAGTTTAGGATAGGTTTTATTTTTATGTGGTTAGTTTAGGGTTAGTAGGGTCAGGTTAGGGTCCAACGCCTGGTGGATTTAGTTTAGTGGAGTGGGTGTGCCTTGGTTGGGTTTAGAAGGGCCCAGTTTTGGGTGGAGGGTTTAGTGGCCCAGGTCAGTAGTGGCCCAGGACTCAGGGCCTGTGGCCCAGCGCCTGGCTGGCCCAGGGTCACGCCAGGGTATAATTGGCTATTTAAGGTAAAGGTAGTTATAGTGGTGAGTTTAGTGTTTAGGGTTTAGTGGCCTAGGTGGCCTTTAGTGGCCCAGGGTTTAGGGTTTGGGGTAGGGCAGGTTTAGCATTTGAGAGGTTTAGGGTTAGTTTAAGGCTTAGGATATAGAGATTTTATTTATTTATTTATTTTATATTTTTAAATTATGCATATGGTTTTTACTCATTATTTTATTTAGTTTTTTTTATTTAAAATTTTTCTAGGCTTATTTTATTTTAATTTTAGTTTAGTTTATTTATTTTGTTTATTTATTTTATATTTTACTTAGATTTTTTTTAGGTTTAGGTTTTTTTTTAGTTTAGTTTAATTTTCTTTATCTTTTAGGTTTAGGTTTTATTTTATTTTCAGGTTTAGGTTTAAATTTTGATATTATTTTTTTAGGTTTAGTATTTAGAATTTTATTTTTGGTTATATTTTTTAGTTTAAGTTTAGGCTTTTTTTTATTTTATTTATTTATATTTAGTTTAGGTTTAGGTTTATTTTATTTTAGGTTAAGATTTTATTTTATTTAGGTTTTATTTTTTAGATTAGTTTAAGTATTTATTATAATTTAGTTTAGGTTATATTTTTATTTAATTTTCTTTAAGTTTAAGTTTAGGTTTAGGTTTATGTTGGTTTAGGTTGTAGTTTATTAGGTTTTATTTTATTTTTTATTTTATTTTGATTTTATTTTATTTTTGGGTTTTATTTAGTTTAGGTTTAGGTTTTTAGCTTTTCAGTGTTTAGGGTTTAGGGTTCAGGGTTTAAGGTTTAGGGTTTAGGGTTTGGAGAAGAGGGTTCAGGGTTTAGCGTTTAATGTTTAGGTTTTAAGTTTTAGGGATTGGGGTTTTAGTGTTTGTGGTCTGTTGCTATTATGGTTAGGTTTTTAGTGATTAGAGTTTTGGTCTTCAGGGTTCCAAGTTTTAGTAGTAGGGTTTTTTTTTTTCTAACCCCAATAAATTAAGATCCAACTTTTTGTTTCAGTGTAAGTAAACCGTAGATTTGATTTATTTTATTATTTTTTATATTTATTTTATTTTATTTAATTTAGTTTATTTATCTTTGTTTATTTAGTTTAGGTTTTATTTTAGTTTATTTTTTAGGTTTAGGTTTAGGTTTATGCTTATTTTATAGTTTATTTTAATTTTAATTTTAGTTTAGTTTAATTTTATTTTTAGGTTTAAGATATTTTTTTATTTTTTTTTTATTTTAGTTTAGTTTTTAGGTTTAGATCAGTTTAGGGTCCAATGCCTTAAGGTGGATCTGTTTAGGGTTTGGGCCCAGGTTAGCCTGTGGAGTAGGGTTTGTGTGGCTCAGTGGCCTAGGGCCTGGGTGGCTCAGGTCAGTTAAGGTGTGGTAGGTGGGCCTGGAGGTCAGCCAGTCCAATTTACTCACGCCTGGGCCCAGGCCTGGCTGGTTAGTCTGGGATAGTAGTGCCTGGGTAAGCAGAGTGTGTGGTGGTTGAGATTTAGGTTGGGTTTAGGCCCAGGGTTTAGGTGGGGTTTAGGGCAAGAGGTTTAGCAGAGCCCAGGGTTTAGGGTTAGTAAGGCTTAGGATATAGGGTTAGAGATTTTATTTATTTATTTATTTTATATTTTTTAAAATTATGCAAATTGTTGCTTATTTAGCTCATTTTTATTTATTTTAGTCTTAAAATTTTATCCAGGCTTATTTTTTTATCTTAATTTAGTTTAGTTTATTTATTTTAGGTTTATTTATTTTTGTTTATGTTTTTATTTTAGATTATTTTGGTTTAGGTTTATTTTTTTTTAGTTTAGTTTAATTTTCTTTTATCTTTAGGTTTAGGTTTTATTTTTTATTTTTGGTTTAGGTTTAAATTTTGATATTATTTTTTAGGTTTAGGTTTTAGATTTTAATTTTTGGTTATATTTTTTAGTTTAGGCTTTTTTTTTTAATTTATTTATTTATATTTAGTTTAGGTTTAGGTTTATTTTATTTTTATTTTAGGTTTAGGTTTTTTTTTAGTTTAGGGTTTATGTTTTGTGTTTATTTATTCTTAGGGTGTTTTATTTTTTAAGCCTTTGTTTTATTTAATTTTATTTTATTTGTTTTAGGTTTATTTTTTATTTTATTTTAGGTTTAGTTAATATTTTATTGGTTTTTTTATTTTATTTTACTTTTTAGGTTTTATTTATTTGATCTTTAGTTTTTAGTTTTTTTTTTCTTTAGGTTTAGGTTTAGGTTTAGGTTTAGATTTTAGTTTATGTTTTTATTTTATTTTCCTAATTTGATTTAGGTTTATTTATTTATTTTATTTTTATGTTTTATTTAGTTTAGGTTTAGGTTTTTAGCTTTTTAGGGTTTGGAGTTAATGGTTTAGTGTTTAGGGTGTGTTTAGGGTTTAGGGTTTAGGGTTTGCGATTTAGGGTTTAGGGTTATTTTTTTAGGTTTAGGGTTTAGGGTTTGTTTTTAGGTTTAGGGTTTAGGATTTAGGGTTTAGGGTTTTAGGGGTTAGGGTTTTAGGGATTAGAGTTTATGGTTTAGGGTTTTGGGTTTAGGGTTTATGTTTTAGGTTTAGGGTTCAAGTTTTAATTTAGGGTTTATGGTTTTTTTTAATATAGTACAAATTCAGATTCAAAATTTCTTCTTCTTGATTTCATCAACAAAGTAACACACCAAGTTTTCTAAGACACAAATGATAACATAGATCAAAAATGAGCAGGCATAGAGCAAATCAAAAACCTTAGATAACTTGAACCATCTTTACAGAAAGGCACGTCCATAAGCAGATCGAATGGGTCATCCTTCGCCCTTAGTTTAACTACCTCGACCTTTAAAGTAGCTGGATCCTCCATGGCCGTAACCTCAATCGCTCCGGCCACCTCCACAACCACCACTACTCTGACCACCACCTCCATATCCACCAGATCTCTAGGTCTCCCACCACCACTATGATAACTGCCACCTCCGCCTTCGCCTCCACTGCCAAATCTAGATTGAGTCTTGTTGACTATGATGTTCCTGCCATTAAGGTTCTAACCATTCTTAGGGTTTAGGTGAAGGTTTATTAGGTTTTAGAGTTTAGGTTTATCTTTTAATTTATTTAGTTACTTTAGCTTTAGGTTTAGGGTTTAGTATTAGGGTTTAGGGTTTAGGGTTTAAGGTTTAGGGTATTAGGGATAATGCTTTTAGGGTTTGGGGTTTGTTTTTTTTAGATATGGTTTAGGTTTAAAATTGTAGGTTTAGGTTTGGGTTTTAGGATTTAGGGTTTATGTTTTATTTTATTTTTTTGATTAAGTAAAACCCATAGTTTATTTATTTAGTTTATTTAGTTTATTTTATTTTTTTTTATTTAGTTTATTTTTATTTTTATTTACTTTAGTTTATTTATTTTAAGTTTATTTTATTTTAGTTTAGGTTTTATTTTATTTTTTTTTAGGTTTTGTTTTAGATTTATGTTTATTTTTTAACTGAGTTTTATTTTACTTTATTTTAGGTTTAGGTTTAGGTTTTTTTATTTTTAGTTTAGTTTATTTTATTATATTTTATTTTATATTTTAGGGTTTTATGTTTTTTAGTTTAGTTTTTTTATTTATTTATTTTATTTTATTTTTTTCTTTAGTTTAAGTTTATATTTATTTTATTTAGTTTATTTTATTATATTTTATTTTATATTTAGGTTTATTTTATTTTAGTTTAGGATTTAGGTTTTATTATTTATTTATTTTTTTATTATATTTTGGTTTATTTTCTTTATTAGTTTTATTTATTTTCATTTTATTTTATTTTTAGGTTTATTTTATTTTTATTTTACATTTATTTTTATTTTATTTAGTTTTGTTTAGTTTATTTTATCTTTAGTTTTAGGTTTTATTTAGTTTATTTTTATTTATTTTTTTTTGGCCTAGTTTATTAGTTTTATTAGGAGTTTTTATTTATTTTTAAGTTTAGGTAGGGTTTAGCCTTCAGTGGTTAGGCCTCAGGGTTAGTAGGGGTCAGAGGTTTAGTGCAGTTTAGGTTTAGATTTGGGCCTGGGATCAGCCTGGGTAGTAGCCTATAATCAGTAGAGGGTTTAGTGGCTCAGGGCCCAGGGCCTGGGTGGTGTGGCCTGGTGGCCTGTGGCCCAGAGCCTGGTGCAGTATCAGTATGATAGTCCTGGGGTGGCTGGTAGGTTAGTATTTTGTGCCTAGGGTTTATAGTTTAGTGGTTTAGTGTTTAGGTTTATGTGTTTTAAATCACGTAAACCCACCAGCCAGTTTTACTTATTTTAAAATTTTTTTTATTTATCTGAGTATTTTTTTAATCTTTATTGAGGTTTATTTTTAATTTTTCTTTAGTTTTATTTATTTATTTTAAGTTTATTTATTTTAGTTTAGATTTTTTTATTTTATTTTTAGGTTTATGTTTATTTTTTAGTTTAGTTTTATTTATTTATTTATTTTTAGGTTTAGGTTTTGTTTGTTATTCTTAGGTTTAGGATTATGTTTTTATTTTATTCTTTTAGGTTTAGGTTTTAGGTTTTTATTTTAAGTTTTTTTTAAAATTTTTTATCTTTAGTTTAGGTTTAGGTTTATTTTTAGATTATTTTATTTTATTTAGTTTAGGGTTTAGGTTTTGTTTATTTTAGTCTTAGGCTTAGGTTTTATTTATGTTACTTTAGTTTATTTTAGTTTAGGTTTATGTTTATTTTATTTTGTTTATTTTAGGTTTAGGTTCTTTTTTTTAGTTTTGGGTTTAGGTTTTAATTTTTTTATTTTTAGGTTCAGGTTTTTATTTAATTTTTATTTTATTTTATTTTACATTTACTTTATTTTTATTTTACGTTTAGTTTTTATTTTATTTAGGTTTTTTATATTTATGTTTATTTTATTTTTTAGTCGTTTAGGTTTTATTTATTTAATTATATTTTAGTTTTAATTTTTTATTTTATTGTATATTTAGGTTTAGGTTTAGGTTTTTATTTTTTTATTATTTTTATTTTATATAGGTTTAGGTTTTTTTATTTATTTTATTTTTATGCATTATTTAGTTTAAGTTTAGGTTTTTAGGTTTTTAGGGTTTTAGGGTTTAGGGTTTAGTAGGGTTTAGGGTTTAGGGTTTAGGATTTGGGGTTTAGGGTTTAGGGTTTATGGTTGTAGATTTTAGGGTTTAGGGTTTTGGGTTTTTAGGGTTTAGATTTTAGGTTAATAGTTTAGTGTTAGTGGAGTTTGGGTTTGGATTAGGGTTTTTTTTTTTTATATATATTGATAAATTAAGTAAACTAGTAGTTTTATGTTTATTTAGTTTATTTTTTATTTATTTTTCTTTATTTCATTTTTTATTTTTATTTAGGTTTATTTTTGTTTTTATTTAATTTTATTTATTTATTTTAGTTTTCATTTTTTATTTTAGTTTATTTTTTAGGTTTAGGTTTAAGTTTAGGTTTATTTTTAGGTTTAGTTTCATTTTTATTTTTTTTTATTTTTTTTGGATTTATTTTTTAGTTTTAGATTTATCTTTAGGTTTTTATTTTATTTTTTAGGTTTTTATTTTAAGTTTATTTTTAGGTTTTATTTTTTTGTTTAGATTTAGGTTTATTTTTTGTTTATTTTATTTTATTTATGGTTTAGGTTTAGTTTATTTTAGGTTTACATTTAGGTTTTATTTTTTTTAGTTTAGTTTATTTTAGTTTAGGTTTATGTTTATGTTTATTTTTATTTTAGGTTTAGTTTTTTTTTGTTTAGGGTTTATGTTTTATTTTTCAATTATTTTAAGTTTTATTTTTATGTTTATATTTTTATTTAGTTTTTATTTTAGGTTTATTTTATTTTTATTTTAGGTTAAGATTTTATTTTATTTAGGTTTTTCATTTTTTAGATTAGTTTAGGTTTTTATTTATTATAATTTAGTTTAGGTTATATTTTTTATTTAATTTTCTTTAAGTTTAGTTTAGGTTTAGGTTTATGTATTTTAGGTTTTAGTTTAGGCTTAGGTTTTATTTTATTTTGGTTTTATTTTGATTTATTTTATTTTGGGTTATTTAGTTTTTAGTTTTTTAGCTTTTTTTATTTTAGGTCCAGTTTTTAGGGTTTAGGGTTTAGTTTAGGGTTTGGAGAGGGTTTAGGGTTTAGGGTTTAGTGGTTAAGCCTAGTTTTAAGTTTTAGGGTTTGGGTTTTAGTGGTTTAGGTTTAGGTTGTTATGGTTTAGAGTTTAGGGTTTTTGGTTTGTGGTCTGGGTTTTAGTTGTGGTTTGTTTTTTTTTCTTTTTTCTAACTCTGAACAAATTAAGATTCAACATTTTTTCTTTTCGAGTTTAAGTAAACTGGTAGGTTTAGATTTATTTAGTTTATTTTTTTATTTATTTTAGTTTATTTTTTATTTTTATTTAGGTTTATTTTAGATTTTTATTTAATATAGTTTATTTATTTTAGGTTTATTTATTTAGTTTAGGTTTTTTTGTTTAAGTTTGTTTTTTAGGTTTAGGTTTAGGTTTATGCTTATTTTATAGTTTAGTTTTACTTTAATTTTAATTTAGGTTTAGTTTTAATTTTATTTTGGTTTAGGATAGGGTTTTATTTTATTTTTTAGGTTTAGGTGGTTTAATTTTGGTTTATTTTTTAGGTTTTATTTTAGTTTAGGTTTAGGTTTATTTTAGTTTATTTAGGGTTTAGCTTTATATTTAGGTTTTCTTATCTTATTTTATTTTATTTTGTTTAGGTTTTAGGTTTATTTAGTTTAGGTTTAGGGTTCTTTAGGTTTAGGTCAGTGGTAGTAGGGAGTTTAGAGTTTGGGTTTAGTGGTTGTGGAGGTGGTTTAGGTTTAGGTGGTTTAGTGGTTTAGGGTTTTAAGGTTTAGGGTTTAGGTGGTTTAGGGGTTTAGGGTTGTTTTTTTGGTTTAGTTTAAGGTATGGTTTAGGTTTTAGTCTACAGCAAGTGTTTAGTTTAGGGTATGGGTTTTCTTAATCGAGAATAAATTCAGATTCAACATTTCTTCTTTTCAATTTCATCAACCAAGTAACACATCAAGTTTTCTAAGACACAAGCGATGACATAGATCAAAAATGAGCACACAAAGAGCAAATCAAAAACCTTAGATAACTAAAACTGTCTCTACTATAAAGACACAGTTCCTTAAGTAGCAGATCAGATCGACCATTCTTCAATTTCACTAGTTCCCATCAGAACCAGGCTGGCCTCTCGAGTAGTGTGATCCACCATCATATCCCTAGTCTTTCCATCCGCCACTACCACGGTTGTAACCTCCATCGCTCCTCCCACCTCCATAACCACCATTGCTCCGACCACCACCTCCATATCCACCAACACCTCTAGATCTCCCACCACCACTGATAACCATCATTTTTGCCTTCACCTCCACCGCCAGATCTAGACCGAGCCTAGTTGACGGTGATATTTATACGATCAAGGTTCTGCCCATTCTTAGGGTTTAGGTTTAGCTTTAGCTTTATTAGGTTTATGGGTTTAAGTTTACTTTTAAATTTATTTAGTTACTTTAAGTTTAGGTTTAGGGTTTGTGGTTTAGGGTTTAGGGTTAGGGTTTAGAGTTTAGGGTTTAAGGTTTAGGGTGTAGGGTTTAGGGTTTAGGGTTTTAGGGTTTGTGCTTTTAGAGTTTAGGGTTTAGGGTTTTGTAAGGTTTAGCATTTAGGTTTGTATGTGCATGGTTGTAGGTTTAATGTTAGTTTTAGGGTTTAGGGTTTAGGGTTTAGGATTTAGGGTTTAGTAGTTTTTTTTATAAATTAAGTAAACTAATAGGTTAAGGTATATTTAGTTTATTTTTTATTTATTTTAGTTTATTTTATCTTTTATTTTTATTTAGTTTAGTTTATTTATTTTAGATTTATTTTTATTTAGTTTTATTTTAGTTTATTTTTTAGGCTTAAGTTTTGTTTAGGTTTATTTTTTAGTTTTTATTTTAAATTTTGTTTAGGTTTTATTTTTTATTTTTATTTAGGTTAGTTTTATTTTATTTTTTTTTAGGTTTAGATTTTAGGTTTTTATTTTAGGTTTATTTTTAGGTTTTATTTTTTTAGTTTAGGTTTAGGTTTAGGTAGAATTTTAATTTATTTTATTTAGTTTTGTTTTGTTTTAGGTTTAGGTTTAGGTTTTATTTCTTATAGTTTAATTTATTTTAGTTTCATTTTAAGGTTATTTTATTTTGTTTATTTTATTTTTCTTTTAGGTTTAGGTTTTTTTTTAGTTTAAGGTTTAGGTTTTATTTATAATTTATTTTTAGGTTTTATTTTTAAGTTGATTTTTTAGGTTTAGGTTTTAATTTAGTTTTAATTTTAATTTTTTAATTTATTTTATTTTTATTTTACATTTAGTTTATATTTTATTATGGTTTTTTATTCTTATGTTTATTTTATTTTTTGTTTAGTTTAGTTTTTTCTTTATTTTATTTTTATTTTTTTTTCTTTATTTTAAGTTTAAGTTTAGGTTTTAGTTTCAATTTTTATTTTATTTTATGTTTATATTTAGTTTTATGTTTTAAGATTTTTAGGGTTTAGGGTTTAGGGTTTAGAGTTTTAGGGTTTGGGGTTTTAGGGTTTGGCAGGGTAGGGTTTTAAGGAGGTTTAGGGTTTAGGATCAGGGTGTTTTAGGCTTAGAGTTTAGGTTTTTTAGGGTAGGGTAGGGTCAGCCATTGGGTTTAGGGTTTAGGGTTTATGGTTACCTGTGGTTCAGGGGTTTAGAGAGTTTAGAGTGCTTAGTTGGGTTGGGAGGGTTTAGGGTTTAAGGTTTATCAGTGATGATTGTGGGTTTGTTTTTAGGGTTTAGAGTTAGTTTAGGGGTTAGGGTTTAAGGTTTAGGGTTTTTAGGGTTGTAAGTTTAGGGTTGTAAGTGTTGGTGTTTTCTCTAGAATAGAGAAAAGAAATGACACCACAAAAAGTTTAGGAATATTTTATTTAGATGACCAAATACGACATTAAAAAATAAACATATTATCTTGAAAGATACACATGCTCTCCTGTAATGGATTCGATCATTTCAATAAAAGACTTCTAAGGCTAATGGGTCTTCCGTGTACCAGAGTATTTTTCTCTGAACTACATGGGAAGTAGAACAGAGTTTATTTTATCCTGGGATCATGGTTTCCTATAAAGCAAGACTCTATAGTTAATTACATCTTATGATCGGTCTCTCCTAAGAATACTCTTGATTAAAGAAATAAGTGGTTATTCCTAAAGACTACTAAGATAGCTTTCAAAGCATTGATTTTTGGAAATACAATTGGGTGAGGTCCAAATTGGAGAGAGTTATTTTCAAGAGTCAAATGGTAAAGAGTAGGAAATTTCTATTGATACTAGGATACCTAGTAGACATTTCAACTATCCTATTATTGGGCTTCAAATTTGGGATTTAATTTTAAATTTTGTGTTGTCATTTTCTTAGAAATCCAGGGCTTAGATTCTAGTAGCACAAGACTGCAAATATGCCTAGGGTTGAAGACTTATTCCTAAAAAGGATGCTTCAGAACATAGTCTACAGGTGCTTCTGACATAAGTCAGAAGCTTGACCTAGTTCTATTTTGGGAATTATCAGTTGTTCTTCTCTACCTGCCTGGAGAAGGCCACCATAAACCCTAATCCCTAAACTAGCCTATCTCTGACTCTTCTGGACTTACAACCTACCTGGAGAAGGCCACCAGCTAACACCACCTAAGCACATTTTAAAACCATGAGGCTAAGTCATATGAATGCAAGATGGTTGGGCTGTTGCATTTTTAGGAAAGAAATCTATGAACCTAGACTTACTCCTTAATCCCTAAGATCATGTAGGGTATGAAGATGCACCTAACTAATGCATATTTTTCAAATTTTTATAATTTTTGAGTATGGATTCATTTTTAGGTCATAGGAATACAAGTTATTCCTAATGCATGCAATTAGAAAAGGGTTATGGGATAAATCAGAATAGAAGAAGGTGTACTTCCATCATAGGCTCTCAAAGTTCAAGCCTGAGTTCTCTGGCAAGGATGGAAGTCCTTCATTAATCAAGAGTGAAATAATATGATTTATGCATGATGTTAAGATATCTAGCTAAGGGGTTGCTACATATTTTATCTTGCTTTAATACCTAGGCTTTCATATGAAGATTATGAGTTGTATTTATTTTTATATTTCAATTGATTTAGTTAGGTAGAAAATTTAGTTTGTCCTATGAGCCTACATCCAGGCATTCATCACAGCACAAACACAGCATAGAAAGAAACCTAGAAAAAGCATGATGTTTCTATTATGCACACAAAATAAATCAAGCCAAATTAAATTATATAAGAAAAAGGCCAATGCAGCCGGGTACTGCTGTACACCTCAGAAGAAAGAAAAATGGCCAATCGAGTTTTGCCCTTATACATCTTGGCCGAGAACTACAAGTTTAGATCTATGGGTCTTCTTTCTAGGAAAGTCTCCTTCTTCAGTGACATCCATCAGATTCCACATAGGACCATCACACCATCTTCTAGTTGGGTCAACTCCTGCTAATCCTAGACCCCATAGATCCTAACCTAATTCTAAGCTCAAATTTACATTTAAAATTCAAAAGAAATCCTAAATCTTGCAAAATAGATGTTAGGAAATACACACAACACACAAAGTAGTTTATATTTTACAAACATATGGGCTTAGCATTAGTTGCTTGCCAAGCTCACCTGTCCTATGGACTATGTTAAGGGATTTTCAGCTCCTGCAAGGAAACAATAATTTTATGATTTATTTATTATAGCAATCCCTTTAACATAATCCCCTGCAAAAAAATAGTGTTAATTCTAAAAAGTACGCCCTACCATCTAGTCAAATGAGCAAACAAGCCTAGGAATCCAGTCTAAAGCAATACACCATATAGCCATGTGAAGCACAACACAACATATCATAAGAGATTAAAAGAAAATTATTGAATGATCTAACCTAGATCTAGAGTCCATGATCTAAGTAATCTAGTGTATGTAGAAGTTGGGCTTATGTGGTAAGTCTTTGCTATGCCTTTAAGTTTAAGTTTAAGTTTGAAGTTTTAATTGGTTTAATTTTTACCATTGGCTGGTTTCAATTCAAATGACTTAATGATTTTTTAATTCCCATTTTATGTTCATTTTTTTGAGTTAAAGGAATATTTAAGTTTTCAAGAATGAGAAATAGAATGAATTTCATTTTTTTAAGGTGAATCTCACTTTATTCCACATCCTAAATCTAATGAAGTTTCTAAAAATCTAACTAAGATCCTTAAGTATCTTAATTAATCCTTTTAATATGTTTAATTAGTTTCATTAAGTAATATTGGTTTCATTTGATTTGGTTCAAGTTAATTTAAAGAGTTTGATTTCATTCAATTTAACTTAAATTGTTAAAATTATGGATTTGTAAATTTTAAGGTTTAAGTTTATTAATATAATATGAATTAGTACCTTTTACTTAGGTTTATTCATGGATTAGGTTTAACCCAAAATACTTAGGTTAATTATTTAATTATATTTGATCTAAGTTAATTGACCTAATGATTAGATTCATTCTTAAATTCATTAAGGATGAGTGTTTTTATTAAATTTCAATGATTCAAAGGTTAAAGTTTAAGTTAATTAATAGTTTTATTAACCTAAGGTTTTCCTTAATTAACCTAAGATTGAATTTGACCACTTCAATTGACTTAGGATATTTTGATAAGATTCTAAATAGTTTTTTAATATTTGACTGAGATTGGTTTGAATTACCATTTTATTTAATAGGTTAATTAATTAACCCAATATTTGATTAACATTGACCTAAGGACTTAGAAATATAAGAATTCCTAATCTAGAGATCAATTGGATTTGAAATATTTCTGCCAAGTAGGGTTACATGCCAATTTTATATCCCTTAAGTTTCAGTTTGATTAGAATGTAATTAGGGTGTAATTAATATTTTAATTATTTCATTAAAACCTAAATTAGGCCTAATTTATTGAGATTTAGTTAAGGGTTTTATTTTTCACTTTTTCTTCACTAAAATACCTTTCCAATGAGGGTTTATTCATAATTGTGGGTAACTAGTTGATTTACTATGATTTAATCAAGTTCAGGTTATTTAAATGAATTATTTAATTCATTGAATTGCTTAATTAGGTTAATTAATGATTTATTAGGTTTATATATGTTTAATTAAGTTTAATTAGTGTTCTGATGTTCATTAATGTTTATTATGTTGATTTAAGGTTGTTAGATTAACATTTCTTAATTATTTCATTAAGGGTTAATTAATTTATTTAATTAAAAGGATTTAGCATGTGAAATTTTAATTTCCTTTGAATTCAAATAATTAAATCCCCAAAAATTCACCAAAGGTGTGTTTTATGCATAATTTTATTTTGCCAGAGTTTCAAATAAATTGAATTATTAATTTGATAGTAATTATGGTTTAATGTTTTTCAATTAAACCCAAATTAAGAGAAAATTATCTAATAAAAATTGGGTATTTTAACTTCTATGGATTCCTCTCATCAAGATGAATCCATGGAGCCATAGTTGTAATTTTTGATTTACATTTGATTTTCTATGATTTTTAGAATTTTCTGCATTTTTTAAATTAATTAAATCCATATTTAATAGATTTTAATGGTTCTTAAGTGGCGGTCCCGCAGATCCATGAGCGCACGTCACGCCATGTAACAGGTTGGTCCGTGTGGAGCCACGTGGCATCCACATCATTGTAGTTTAAAATGTGGTAGCCTACGGACCGTCCGATCAAAGGTCGGACAGTCCAGATCGATCCCGTGGTTCTTAAAGGGTGAAAATCAATCCAGTCTTCCTAGATCTGGACCATCCAATCCAGATACACAGATCGGACGGTGAAGAGATCATCTCCTTCGATTTCTGTAGGAGCCGAGGACCATTGAAAGTATTTTGCTAATTGTGATCGATCGAGAGCGCAAAATTGAGTGATTTCAATTGCTACATGATCGTGGATGAATATCCTATGTTTTGATATGGTTTGATCTTATTGAAGATCGCATTTCCCATTAAACTGACCACAACTGAATTCTTTAAGGAAAAGCTTAAGGTCAACAATGGTATACCTCAATTCGTTGGACGATTGGCCCTGAAATTGATCTTAGAGCTTCGAATGCTTGAACCAAACTTGCTTGCCAAGGAATTAGGCTAATTTCTTATGAATTGCTCCCTAGACCAACCCTTGAGTGCTCTTTTTTTCCTTTGATGGTTTATAGTGGTTAAGGACTATTGGGGGGAGAGGAAAATTTCATTTAGGTTCGGTTTTGATGTGTGAAGGTGTGTGTGTGTTCAATTCTCCTTGGGGAAGTCTCTCCATTTATTTTTCTATATGGTCAAGAGCCTTTAAGCTCCTCCCTAGCTATTCCTTGGTGGTTTTGGTGATGGAGGACCTTGGAAGCTAGCTAGTGCTCTCCTTTTCCATCCCACAACTGTCCTATGTGAAGAGGTGGGAAGAAGGGAGAAGGAATTTGACTTCTCCAATTCCTTTGCTTGCATTAGTTTTCCTCATTTTGGATTTTATACAATAATGCAATAATGCAAAAAATGATTGATTTGGGATGTAAACCTTCATTAGAAGGGTTTCAGGAAGTGTCACCCCCATCCCATGTGATTTGGTTGGAGGTGGTTTGATATTTCTATATTTTTTTTATCTTGCTTAACTCACTTAACCCAATTTAGGTTAAGTGAATTAAACCTAATTTCTTAAGGGTCAAATGACCCATTTGACCCAACTACACACAATGGGGAGTTTGGGTATGTCCCATCACCATCCCCATATGATTTAGGACAATCAATTTAGATTTATTTTGATTTTTCTTAGATTTGTGTTCAATGTAGCATATTTAGATTATTTTGATTTAAGAAATTTAATTAACCTAATCTGGGCCTCCATAGACTCAAGTTTCTTTATCATTGTGATCACACATATTCATTTAATCATTTAAAATATTTTTGTTGATTTAATTTAGTTAAATTTTAGTGGGTTGACTTTTTGACCAAGTGGGCCCACTTAAGTCAATCCAGAATGTAACTCAGTCACAATCTTATGGGCTTCCGATTTGTCTAAACAATGGAGCCACATTTGGTCGAATGACCTTTGATACAAAGCATTATTAATTAATGCATAAGATAAAGCATGTTTCTTTATTTGATTGCTAATGATTTATTTTCAGGAAGCCTCCCCTTACTTAATTACTCAATAAATGGTTGCCTCCAATTGCATTCTATTTGACCTTTAATAAGAGTGGCTATTCTTTGCATTTCTTCTTGCCTATTAATATAGTCCAAATCTATAGAACATGTTGATTTTGAATTTCTATAGAAATTGATTCTTTTTCTAGGCAAGTGATTTCTTTGGCTAGTTTAGCTAAAGCATTTGCTATTGAATTCTCTTTGTGAGATATTCTACATAGCATTACATATGGAATCTTTTCAAGTAATTTCATTGTATATTGATGATAACTAAAGAGCTTTGGATGTAAAACCTTATTGATTATGCTTACTTGGTTTATAACTAGTTGAGAATCTCCAAAAGAATTTATATTTTTAATTTACATAAGGATTGAAAACTCTAAACTAGTAATAAGAGCTTCATACTCAGCTTCATTATTTGTACAAGGCTCAACCAAATGATATGAATATCTCATCATTCCTTTTTATGGGGTTATAAAGATTAACCCAATTCTTGCCTTCCTTGGGATAGGTGAGTTTGATTCTTTATGTCTTATTGATGATGATGCACCATCAAAGTATAATTCCCAAGTGTCATTAGGTTCACCTTCCAATGATATGATCTATTCATCTGGGAGATCATCATTTAAACGAGACCCTTCAAGCATAGGGAGACCATCAAAGTATAATACCCACTATTTATCCTTTTACACCACGAAGAGGAATGTAAGTGATCTCAAATTATAATAAAATCATTGACCATCATGCTAAACTCCCAGACAGCGTTGGACGGGTCATGAGATATTGCAAAGGATTCAGCCTTAAAATCAGGTTGACCTTATGAGAAAGCATATAATGCCTCAGTTTCTGAGTGGAAAAAACTAAGGCTAAGCAATGTTTCTCAATAGAAGGATAATTATTTTCCATTGGGATAAGCCCGTGACTTAGATAATAAAGGGCTTTTTCCTTCCCTTCTTCATTTGATTGAGCTGATAAAACCCCAAGAGATACATCCATTATCGTAGTATAGAGAATTAATGGCTTTCTGGATTTGGGGAAGCCAAAATAAGAGGATTCATTAAATATTGCTTTAGGTTTTCTAAGGCACCTTGGCATTTTTCATCCCAGATAAATTTGGAATCTTTCTTTAATAATGCTACAAAGGGTTGACACCTTCCATAGAAATTCGATATGAATTTCCTTAGGTATGCAAGCCTTCCCTGGAATGATCTTAGCTATGTAAGACTTCTAGGTGGCGGCATTTCTATAATAGCTTTTATCTTTTCTCGATCAATTTCTTTCCCACGATGCCGCACTACGAACCCTAAGAATTTCCCTGAAGTCACTCCAAAGGCACACTTCAGAGGATTCATCTTTAAGTTTTAGTGGCATGTGAAAAATGACACAAATCATAAAAATGTTCTTGTTTTATTTTTCTTTTAATGACTAAATCATTGATATAACATTCAACTTGATTATGAATCAAGCCATCGAATATTCTAGTCATAGCTCTTTGATAAGTAGCTCCAGCATTTTTGAGACCAAATAGCATGACCGTGTAATAGAAAAATCCTATTGAAATTCTAAACAATGTATGCTTTTCATCTTCTGGGGACATCTTAATTTGATTATAACCAGATGATCTGTCCATAAATAAAAAGATCTACTATGAGGAGGTTATGTCGAACATCAGTTCGGGTATAGGTAAAGAGAACTAATCTTTAGGATAAGCGTTGTTTAGGTCTCTAAAGTCAACGCAGATGTGTCTTGGACCATTCTTCATTTTTACTGGAACTATACTGGCTACCCAATCAGGGTATTGTTCCACTTGAATAAAGCTAACTTCAATTACTTTCTTTATTTCAATGATCACTAGTTGTTCTACTTCTAGGCAAATCCGCCTAGAAGCCTGCTTCACTAGGATAGCATCAGGTTTAATTTATAGTTTGTGTACAATCACATCCTAGGATAAACTTGGCATTTCAATGATGACCTTGCAGTTTACTATTACATTTTTTTAGTTTAGGTTTAGGTTTATTTTAGTTTATTTTATTTTAATTAGTTTAGCGTTTAGGTTTAGTTTATTTTAGGTTTAGGTTTAGGTTTTATTTATTTTAGTTTAGGTTTAAGTTTATTTTATTTTGTTTATTTTAGGTTTAGGTTTTTTTAGTTTAGGGTTTAGGTTTTATTTTTTATTTATTTTTAGGTCTATTTTTTAGGTTTAGGTTTTTATTTAGTTTTTTACTTTAGGTTTTTTTTATTTTTGTTTAATGTTTAGTTCTTATTTTATTTAAGTATTTTATTTTTAGATTTCTTTTATTTTAGTTTAGTTTAGGTTTTTATTAATTTTATTTTATTTTAGTTTTTATTTTTTATTTTATTTTATTTTTAGGAATAGGTTCTAGTTAATGTTTTAGGTTTTTTTTTTTTTTAATTTTTCGATTTTATTTAGTTTAGGTTTTTAGGGTTTAGGGTTTAGGGTTTATGGTTTAGAGTTTAGGGTTTGGGGTTTAGGGTTTAGGGTTGTAGATTTTAGGGATTAGGGTTTAGGGTTTTATGGTTTAGGGTGTAGGGTTTAGGGTTTAGGGTTGTAGGTTTATGGTTTGGGATTTTTTTATTTGTTTGTTTATTTTTTTATTTTTCATTTTCTTTAAAATTAAGTATATTGATATTTTAATTTTATTTAGGTTTATTTTTAACTTTATTTATTTTAGTTTATTTATTTGGTTTATTTATTTTAGTTTATTTTTTATAGGTTTAGGTTTAGATTTATTTTATTTTAGTTTTGTAGTTTATTTTTTTTAGGTTTTATATTTTATTTTGAGGATTAGGTTTTATGTTTTTTATTTTATTTTTTTGGTTGAGGTTTTTTTTTATTTTAGGTTTATTTTGAGGTATTATTTTTTTTTTAGGTTTATGGTTAATTTTAATTTTATTTTATTTTATTTTGGTTTTTGGTTTAGTTTTTTAGTTTAGGCTTATTTGTTAATTTTAGTTTAATTATTTAGTAGGTTTAGGTTTAATTTTTTCATTTTAGGTAGTTTATTTTTTTATTTTTATTTATTTTAGGTTTTATTTTAGGTTTATTTTTTAGGTTTATTATTTTATTTATTTATTTTTATTTTATTTTTTTTATTTTAGGTTTAGTTTTATTTTATTTAGGCTTTTATTTTTTTAGTTTAGTTTAGGTTTTATTTATTTTATTTTAGTTTAGGTTTTTATTTTTTATTTTATTTTAAGCTCATTTAGGTTTAGATTTTAGTTTAGTTTTCATTTATTTTATTTTTTTTCATTTTATTTTTTTTGGTTTTTTATTTATTTTATTTTAGGTTTTATTTAGTTTAGGTTTTAGTTTAGCTTTATGGTTAGGTTTAGGGTTTTGTGGTTTATTTTAGGTTTTATGTTTAGGTTTAGGAGTTTAGAGTTTATTTATTTTTTAGCTTAGGGTTTATGCTTAGTTTATTTTAGGTTTATGTTTAGGTTTATTTATCTTAGTGATTTATTTAGGTTTAGGTTTATTTATTATTTTTATTTTATATTTTTAGTTTTATTTTATTTAGGGTATTTCTATTTTATTTTATTTTTAGGTTTAATTTATGTTTATTTTTAGGTTTTAGGTTTTATTTCCTTTATTTTATTTTATTTTATTTTATGTTTAGTTTTATCTTATTTTAGGTTTTATTCTTAGGTTTATTTATTTTGTTTATTTAGGTTTTATTTATTTTATTGTTTTATTATTTTTTAGGTTTAAGTTTAGGTTAGTTTAGATTTTTATTATCTTATCTTTATTTATTTTAAAGTTTTATTTTTTTATTTTATTTTTAGGTTTTATTTTAGTTAAGGTTTATAGTTTGGCTTTTGGGGTAGGGTTTAGGGTTTTAGGTTTGTATTTAGGGTTAGGAGTGGAGGGTTTAGCTCTGGTTTTAGGTAGAGTTTAGTTTTTAGGTCATGATTAGGGTTTAGGCAAGAGTAGGGCTAGAGTCAGGTTGGGCCTAGAGGCAGGGTTTTTATGGTTTTAGTTAGGTTTAGGGTATTATTTATGATTAGGCTCTTTAAATGGCAAACCCAAGGTGATTTAGTCATTTATTATATTTATTTATCTTTATATTTTATTTTTATTTAGTTTATTTTATTTTTTTATTTATCAATTTAAATTTTTTATTTTAGTTTTATTTTAGTTTAGTTTAGTGTATGTATTTTTAGTTTTAGTTTTATTTTATTTAATTTTTTCAGTTTAGGTTTTAATTTTTATTTTTAGGTATAAGTTTAGGTTTTTATTTTATTTTATTTTTTGTTTAGGTTTTTATTTTAGGTTTTTTTTAGGTTTTTTTAGTTTAGTTTAGTTTATTTTTTAGTTTATTTTATTTTATTTAGTTTATTTAGTTTAGTTTATTTTAGTTTAGGTTTAGTTTTATTTATTTTAGTATAGTTTATTTTAGATTAGGTTTATGTTTATTTTTTTTTGTTTATTTTTGGTTTAGTTTTTCTTTTAAGTTTAGTGTATATGTTTTCTGTTTTATTTATTTTTAGGTTTTACTTTTAGGTTTACTTTTTAGATTTTGGTTTTTATTTAGTTTTTATTTTATTTATGGTTTTGTGCCACCATCCTTCAAGATCTTTGATGGCAGTGGGAGCCCACAATAATATATTGCACACTTTAGAGCCGTCTTTGGCAACTCCATATTACATAAACGACCTCTTGCCTTTGCCAAAGAATCATGTGTTGCATTTGAAGGGTCAATTGCTCAACGGTTCTGAAGACTTTTTTGAGTTGGAGCACCTCTTCATCAAGCGTCTGGAGCTGAGATGGTGACTGTAGGTGACTTCATTATAGAAAAATAGAAACTCAACGAGTTCCTTGTTGATTAAATTCTCAGGTGGCGCAACCTGAGCATGATATGTGAACCACAGCTATCTAAACAGTATGCCATTGAGATTCTTCTCAAGAATATCCATGGAATGGTCACCTTCATACCTAAGGGATTTACCATCAAAATATTTGAGAAATTAATCAACAAGTAGCAAATTAAGAGGAAGTCAAATAGTTCTCACCAATCATCTAGGCCCAAGTCAGGGTGCGATAAAAAAGCCGTGGACTTATGTTAGTCGACAGAGAGAAGGAACCAACCAGAGTTTAGTATGAGAGACTACGAGCTCAACAGCCTCCTTTGCAACCTCCTCTTCCACCACCTCAACATCATACTTGCTTAGGATAGTCCAATAGTGCAGCCACCATCCGAGTCTAGTACTCCCTCCACTGTTGCAGCTACCACCTCTTTTGCTAGCTCTTCTTCTATTGGCAGAAGTGCTGTATTTGTGGATAAGGGAACTAAATCCCTTACTCCACTTACTTTATTTGATTTCTATCATGTACCTCCACCCAAAAAGAAATTAATGTAGAAAACTGATTCTACTTATATTGTTTAATTCTGATGCTATTGATTTTAGTCATATTGAAAGCTCTTTGAGTCTAAATAAAATAATAGCTCTATTAGTTTCGATCCTTTCCTTTTTGATTTAGAGTCAGACTTTCCTTCTCTGAAATAATCAGGTTCACCTCTTGAGATTGACTTCGAGGCAACTGACTCTGAGGATCCAATAGGAGAAGCTGTAGGTATGCCCGATTAGAAGGTAGAACTTTCCACAAGCTCATCATTCCAAGAAGTCACTGAAGTCAACCTAGTAGTGGTAAAGTTCTACCTCCTGGGTAGAACCCAAGGATAAGGGTAAGCAAGTCATTAGTTTTAGTGATTAGATACAAGGATGCTCCACCCATGGATATGTTTGTAGAGGACCAAGCCAGAGTTGATTATAATGTCCTAGCTCACCTTAGAAAGTTTCTAGCTAATTTTAACATTTACGATGACCTTGTCTTATCCAAAGAGATGAGGGAATCTCTAATCTTGGCCTTACTTTATCTAAAGATATGCTTAGCTCAGCTGACTGCTACTAAAGGGGAGGCATGTCACTCAAAGGACATCTTTGGAGTTACATTCAGTGATGAAGACTTACTCTTAGGGACCACCGAGCACAGCCGTCTCTTTACATTATAATGTATGTTATCATATATGGGCTATCTAGAGTTCTGGTTGACCCAGGTGTATCAGTCAACATTATGAATCTAAGAACCCTTGCCTACTTGAGGATCGACATCTCCAAACTCCAAAAAGAAAGGATGATGTTGATAGGATTCAATGAACAAGGCGAGAGGGCCTTGTGGTGTTTATTTTGAAGGGGGGGAGGGTTGACACCACATTTTGAGGTGATTGGGTACAACATTGAGGTATGATGTACTATTTCAAAGATAAAGACATCACCCTACAGTGGACCTAATCATGTAATAAAGACTCCTAAGGCATGATGAGTCTATGAATGTACCAGAGATTTTTATCTTACTTTACATGAATGAATAAAGAAGAGTTTATATTAAACCTAGTTCTTAAGTTCCCTATGGAGGCAAGTCTCCATAATTAATTACCTCTTAGGAAATAAAATTTCCTAAGAATACTCTTGATTAAACTAAAAAATTATCATCTCCAAAGATTTCAAGGTTAGACTATCAATGGATTGGTTGTATTTGGAAAATCAATTGGGAAAGTTTAAAGAGAAGATTTATTTTTGGAAACCAAATGAAACAAGTAGGAAATTCTCATGATACTAGGAAGCCTAGTGAGCATTCTAATTTATCCTATGATTGGGCTTTATAATTTTGAAGTTGAGGAGATTTATATGTTTTGAGTTGAAATTTAATTAGATTACTAGTGCTTATAATGCACCGATATAAGGCTGTGGAAATGCCTAAGAGGTGAGGATTTATGCTTGTAGCCTGAAAGAAATAGATACCTTGGATCCTAAATCTATGGAGCTTTAGTATGAGCTAAAACATGACCTAAATCTAAGCGACAGGTTAACATAAGGGTTTACCTCCACAAGAGAGAATAAATTGTCCGACTTCTAGACTTATAATCTCCTGGAGTGGCTGCCAGCTAACTCCTCATACAATTTTAAAATAATGTAGTATGTTCTTGTGAATTGCAAGATAGCTAGGGTAGTTATTTAATTAGAAAGAGACTAAAGTCTTAAACACACTCCCTAAGAGACTAGAGCATGAGTGGTATGAGCATATGACTCAATCTATATATGCGAAATCTTTTTAAATTTTATTTCATTTTAGACACATCATTTTGATAGAGGCTTTAGGATTTCTTATGCCTAAATGCATCATTAAATAGGTTATGGGTCAAATCAACTAGAAGAAGGTGTTCTTCACCACAAGGGATGCCCTCATAGGTCAAGCATTCCTTTATCGTGCAAGGATGAAGATCCTTCATGTTCAAGAGAAAAAGAATATGCATGCAAGATGTGAAACATACAACCATACAACTAAGGGGTTCCTAAATCTTTTAATTATCTTATTTATGTCATAGGCTTTATGATGAAATGATTTGTTTAAAATTTAATTAGGAGTGATTAACTGGGTAGAAAGGTTATTTTTATCCTAAGAGCTTAATCATATCCAAGACACACATTAAAGCATCAATTATTTAAGAAATTATGAAAAGCATGTCGTCCTAATGCACAATGTAAACATAACATCAGACAATTATATAAACTATCATAAAAGAATAAAAGGCCAGGTACCACCATACAACTGAAGGGAGATGATGGATAGCTCACCCTTATAAAATAATATAATTGTATTAAATGCTATGGGGTCTTCTTTCTTCATATCTCCATTGATATGATTCCTTCTTTGATTTGATGGTGCTTGAAAGGCATCAGAAAGCCTTGCCTTTAATCCCCATAGCACTAATCCCAATTCCTATTGGAAAATTAGTTATGTGGGAAAAGAAAATCTACTATGTTACCTAAAATTTTTACTAATTTATAATTTGACTTATTAAGTATGCTCACCCAACTTAAGCACATTGCAAAAGCATTATTTATTTTAAGCATCCCTTAAGCATAATTGGTTAATATTGGCCTATCATCTAGTCTACGAAGCATACACCCTAACATCCAATCTAAAATAATACATCATAAAATAAAACATACATCCATCATACACCATCCTAACTTAGAGCTAGAAGTGGTGACTTAATTCTAATGTGTGTATTAAGGCTTGTATGGTAAGTCTTATTAAGTATTAGTGTTGTATTTTTTAAGTGTAAAAGGATTCAATTTAACATGAAAGGTTGATTTTAGTTAAAGTAGTTTAATTGATTTGAGAATTTTAATTTGTGTTTTCTTTTGTTTCATTTGATTACACTTAGCAACTTAGTGTTATAAAGAGAGAAAAAGAGGATTTCCCTTTCATCCATACCTTAAGTCACTTTCTAAAGTATATTAATTTGATTTAGTTCTCTTTAGTGAATGGCTTATTAAATGATTTAATTAATCCTAAGTTTAGGTTCACTTTAAATAATTCTATTCAAAATGAAAGGCATCTCAAGATTAATTTAATTGAATTACTACCACATGACATATATTAAATCATTCCTTTCCATCACATGTAACATACATATGATTTAATCCTAAGTGTATCTATACATGTAACATATTTTAGCACACTTAAATGATGAATGTATGTGTATGTTTAGAATTTATATTTTATTTGATTGAATAATTTAAACATATTAATTTAAAACTTTATCCAAATTCTTATACAAAGAGGACATAAGAATAAAATTAAATAGACATGTGCCATTGTTAAATCAGGGAAGTGAGGTAATCAAATGACCTCTTTGGACCTAGCTAAAGCATTATATTCTCGGGATGTCCAGACTATATACCCATTGGCATTCATATATATATAAATTCATATACATAAACATAGGAAGTAATCTCCAAATCAGATGGCTAATTAATTCAACCACTCAGTCAATTATGAATGCATGAAATTTTAATGTAAAATGGGATTATCATTCACTAATCACATATACATATACATGTACAAAGATATAGGCAAGTACGTGTCATTGTAAACCAGGGTAGTAAGGTAATCAAATGACCTCCTTGGGGCTAACTAAAGCCTCATTCTTGGGATGTCCAGACTATATACTTGCTTTTCTTGGACACACATGGATGTATACATAAATGATGGAAACAAAACCATGCAAAGATTGTATATATATTTTTGATTGAATCATTTATATATATATGAATTAAAGCTCTATCCAAATTCTAATGTTGAAATACATAAGATTGAAATCAAATGGGTACATGCCATTGTTGAACCATGGAAGTGAGGTAATCAAATGGCCTCCTTGGTGCTAGCTAAAGCCTCATGTTTCCAGGATGTCCAGACTGTATACCCATTACCATTCAATCTTATATAAATCATCACATGAATAGAGGAAAGAGAACTCAACATTCATACACTTAAGCTATAAGCACATGCTTTTCATATGGATTTATAATTAGTATCATAACACATATTAGTATTAATTTATAAGCTTTTGAAAAGTACATTTGGATTTAATAGTGATAATAGCCTTGCATATATTAGATTAAATCAACACATGCAAGCTTACATAAAGGAAATCCATTTTATTTTACTTATAAGCATGTGATTCATTCAACCAAACTAGTTCTTAAGGACAATAAAATCAAATAAGAATATTTAAAGCAAAGAAAAGTTTATTTATTTATTAGATTTTAGATTTGATTTGATTTAAAGAGGAGAAGAGAAATCATCACTTAATATTTTAAACCCATTTCCATTATAGGGATTTGATTTAATTTAAGGAAATGTAATTAAGTTGATTTTCTAGGTTAATTAAGTTGAACCCTTAATTAGATGAATTAATTACTCTTACCTTTGTCACCTTAAAGTAATTAACTAAATAATTATGAGCCAACATGACATGCATGGAAGATAGACTTGCAATGATCCTAGGAAATAAAAGGGGCCTAATGCAATTGGCTTATGATTAATAGTTAATTAGATTAAAGGACTTAATTAATTACTCTTATGGTTTTCCCATACATATGGACTAACCATAACTTCATTAAAATGCTTTATGTTATTAAACACAGAAAGATCTACCCCATGATTTAATTAATTAAGGTTTGATGTGATTATGATTTCAATTTGATTAAGTGATTTAATTAATTACTTAAATCTTAATTAATTTCATTTTAAAAAAGTGTGAAATGAACTTAGGGAAAGGGGTCCCAACCCTATTCCTTAGTTCACTTACTGTTGAACAATGATTAATAAACTTAATTAAATAATTTGTTACTATTTATGAGATTAATTAATCATTAATTAATTTAAAAGAGTAGTTAAGGTTTAGTCAGTCAATTTTACTAATTAAGTGAGTAATAAATCCCAAGAAAATAAAGAGAGGTAGAGGTCATCCCATTAAATTATCTCACATAATTTGGCATTAATTACTTAAGTAATTAAGCTAATGAATTTTGCAATTAAACCTCAATTAAACTTTAATTATTGTTCAAAATTAGTTAAGATCATTTTTAATTAATTCTCCTCTAAAATACCTTTAAAATGAGTATTTATTTACATTTTTTCTTTCTCTAAGATTTGTTTTATTATTAGAAGTTTATACGCCATTAAAAATGATTAATTAAGCCTAATTAAAGCCAAATCCTATTGGCACCACATGGCGTGCTGACGCGGCGTGCTTTCCATATGGTGTGGATTGGCTACTTAAAACTTATCTAACTCAGCATCTACGTAGCGGCACCGAATGCACTTTCTTGTCCACCATCTGATCTAAGATCAGATGGCTATGATTCATCCCACAGCTTAGTAGGATTAAATCAGATCAATCTAACAAATCTAATTATGACCATCCATTGCGATCAAGCGGAACGGACGATGCGTGATCTAACATTACATGAGTTAGGGAGAATGGAGTTCGTTCGCCATTGCTCACTTGATCTAAGCTTACCCAGGCTCAAATCAACTCTAAAAGAATCCCACTCCTTCATAATATCGATCGGAGGGGATCCAACAGTCAAGATCACATGAGATGCAGTTTTTCTTCAAAAAGCTCCAACCTATTTTTTCTTAAGGATCAATTTTGGAAGCATACCTCATCGGAGCTCAAGACTGGTAGCTTGAATGATTGAGGAAGCTTCATCTACTAGAGATGAAGCCCTGTTGACCAGCAATTGGATTAATTCCTTGATGTTTACTTGAAAGGCCATGAATTGATGATTTGGAGCTCGACTTTGATTGAAGTCCCACCTTCAATGCTTGAAAAGCTTGTGAGATGATTCATTCTTGCTGGACAAGGCCTAGGGAGGGTGCATGCAAAGTTAATTTGAGTTTGATGGAGAAATGGTTAAGTTAGGTCAAAAATGGGAGTGTCCTATTTTGGGATGGATGAGAATAGCATTTTTCAATCGAGGAATGAGCTTGAGAGCTTAGGAAATGGCTCTAGTAGCTCATCTTGGGTAGCTAGGGCTCTGAGGAATGATTTTTATCTATGTTTGAATGGAAACAAGGGGATTTGTACCCCCTTCATCTTGGTTAGATGGTGAGTTCAGGTTTGGCTTTTAGTGGCCATCTGGCCATCTCAGGGAGTCATGGGTGGTAGGGAGAAGGTGAGTTGGCTTGACTTGGTTGGTTGAAGGTGTGGAGGTGGCTGCCCAAGAGAAATCATGGGTGTGCTATGGGTTTCAAATGCTCCATTGGGGAGGGTGAGGTGATTTCACCTCCCATGGGTCATGGCTGACCCAACCACCACTTGGGTCAGGTTGGGCAGTGTCCTAGGTGCTTAGGTGGACCATTGAGAGAGTACCAAGTGACCAAGGAATGGAAATGATCACTTACATGGGTGATTTATCTCATGTGATACCCTTGACGCAAGGGTAGAATGATTATTTGGCATTGGATTTGAGTTGGATATTTGAAATGAGCCAAAGGTGGGTTAGCTCAAATTTGAAGTCAATTAGATTTAATTTGGTTAGGTTTGGCTCAATTTGACTCATTTACATCAAATTGGGTTAGGTTGGATCAAGTTTACTAATTGGTCAAATTGGGTCAAACTAAAGGTTGGGTCAAGTTCATATGATCATTTGGGATATTTTGGTTCAATTGGTTTGGTTTAGTTTGGCTTAGACTTGATTTTGGCTCATTTGAATTCATTTGGGTCAAATGGGTTAAGTTGACCAATTTGACCAAATTGGCTTAGGTTGGGTGTTGGTTTGGGCTTAGTTGACCAATAGAAGATGATTGTAAGCTTTGGTTTTAATTATTTTTGATTTGGTTTTGCTTTAGGCCAACTTGAACCATTAGGTCAATTTGGGCTAAGTAGGTCAATTGGGTTGAATTGGGTCCAATCATGGCTTTGATCAAGTTCAATAATCAATTTGGAATAAACTTGAGCCATTGGTTACAATCAATTTGGTTTATATTTTGATTTGACCCAATTTGATCTTCTTGGTCAATTTGGGTCTACTTCGATCAAGAGGACTAATTGGGTTTTATTTGACTCAATTGAAGGTCAAGTCATATTCAAATATTGATTTTGATTTGGTATGAATCGTTGGTTTCAAGGGATTTGGCTTAGGTTACAATTTAACTAGTTTGGGTTCATATGGGTTAAGGGGTTGACTTGGTCAAATGATCAAGTTGACTTATTTTGACCCAATTTGGGATAATTAATCAACTTAGGGTGATCAACAATCATGATGGGAGGTTTTGATGGGCTTGGTTCAATCCAATTTGGGTAGGATTAGAACTTGGTTCAAATAGGTCAAATTGGCCACTTTGGGTCAAGTGAACCAATTGGGTTTAGTTGGCTTGATTTTGGGTTGAGTTTAATTTAGTTAAATTTATATATAGATTTGGGATTGATATATAAATTCAATTATAATTGACTTGGGTTCAAATGGGTTTTGGTTCATTTGAACATTTCAAGTCAAAGGGTTAAGTTGGGTTTGACTTGGGTAGATTTTGGTTTGGCTTGATGATTGTAGATTTCATTTATATTTATGAATATGATTGAAGGTATGATTGATTCATGAGAAAATCAATTGAATTTGGGTTTTATAATGAAGGAATTTGGCTAAGTCCATGGAATTGGGTCAAGTGGCTTAGGTTTGGATTTTGATTTGGTTTGATTTAGTTTTGATGATTTAAATGTATATTTCATTTAAATTTGTAAAGTTGATTAAAAATATGATTGATTTGAGAGTAAATCAATTGAGTTTGAATTGATGTGGATTAAGATTTAGCTAAGTCCATGGATGTCATATGAGAAGGGTTTTGATTTAATTTGATTTAGTTTGATTTAATTTTGAACATTTGAATGTAGATTTGATTTACATTTAGAAAGATGATTGAAGATATAAATTGATTATGAGAAAAATCAATTGATTTTGGATTGATTTGAATTAAGATTTGGCTAAGTCCATGGATAGGTCATGGGAAGGGTTTCAAGTTTGGATTTGATCATGGGCTTCAATCATTTGGTTTTGGAATTTGGGCTTGGATTTGATTTGAATTTGATGTTTAAATTGAACTTGAGGTTAGTTTTAGAAGGTGAATATGGATTGGATTTGGGTTGTAGGGTAGGTGGATTATCCTAATCCTAAGCATAACCTAATCCTATGGTTAACCCTTCTAAGTCTTTAGGCTTTTAAGTGTTTACCTAATTATTAGAAGTGTCTTATGACTAGGAAAGTCTTAGTGTCTAGAAGACTCCTAAGTTTAAGATGGGAAGATTGAATCCTCACTTCAAAAGTGAGGTCAACATGCCTTAGGTTCCATAGTGTTGCCCTTAGACATAAATGATCGGAAGACTGAAGCCAAGTTTCACATTATAGACTCGAATACTTCTTTCAACACTTTGCTTGGGAGACCATGGATACATGAGAACAACATAGTTCCATCCTCTATACATCAGTGTATGATGTTTTTTAGAGGTGGGATTGTCTACTGTGGCAAAGGAGATCTCAAGCCATTTACAGTTCATGAGGTCGATATATATAAGGATGCGGCTTACTACCTCCGTTAAAATCAACAAGCCTATTGTCATAAACTTGGCAAAAGTTTAAAAATAAAAGGCAAAGAAAAAGAAAGAGAAAAGGAAAGAGAAAAAATAGGAAAAAAGGTGAAAAAGAAAAAGAAAATAAAAGGAAGCAGAAATAGACTTGGAAGAGGAAGTTGAGCCTGACAATAAATTCCTCCCATAGTTTGTTACTCCATTCAATCATATGGATAGGATGACCTAACCTCCACCAGGTAGAAGAAGAAGCCAGTTCAGAGGCTGTCCGAGGGGCAAAAAACCTCATTAAAAGCCACCTAATAGAATATATGTCCCAACTATCAAGAGTACACCTCCTATCCATATAGACTTAGAATCTAGTTCATAGGATGAGTCTTATATGGTTAGCACACTAGCCAGCTCTTATTAATAGTAGATTCACTTGGAGGTGACACTTGAGCCAGATAGCGAAAAAGATCGGGCTCCAAAGCAAAGCATAAGTGTATCCAAGTCTATATCTGAAATAGTTAGGCATCAATTGAGAACCTTAGCTCTAACCCTACTTTTCAATCAAAAAGCTGAGGGTTTGGTAGTTAAGGAAGCCCCTAAGTCATCCGCAAGTGTGAAGACTCAAAGGTTCTTTCTGGGAGCATCATCCACAAGTCAAGAAGTTGATGTAGAACTTGAGGATGATTTATATAAAGATTTAATAGAATTACATTTTGATTTGTAGTTGTCTTGTGTTCATAATTTAGCAAAGAAAAGGTTAATCCCACATACTTGGTCAAAGCATAGGTCAGACTACTTCGAAAGAATATGGAAGAACAAATGCAAAAGCTCTCCATAAGGACAGGGACTAGGATTCGGTACAATGGGTCCAGTCGATGTTGATGATTATTATTTAGTCATCACCAATCAATTGGAATCTCATAGGTTCTTTTCAAATCACATTAACTCATATGAGGAGCTATGCTTAGAAACTTCAGATGATCCAGATGATTTTGAAGTCAAAGATGCACCGCCAGAGTTTAAAGAAGAGATCAAGTCAACCATTAACGAGCTCAAGGAAATCAACTTAGAACGAAGAAGATCCTCCCGACATACACGTTCTTTGTTGAATGAAATTGAAACCAATGATTTAGTTATGCTATTGACTAAGTTTTAAGACTACTTTGCATGGAGTTATGATGAGATGCTTGGATTGGCTCTTGACGTAGTGGTCCATAAATTTGCAATAGAGCCTACTGCTAACCCTATCAAGCAAGCTCTTGGACTCTTTCAATTAGACATAGAACAATAGGTCATTTATGAAGTCAGGAAACTGAACAAAGTTAGCTTCATCCAGAAAGAAAGATACCCTACATGGTTAGCTAGCGTCGTCCCAGTTAAGAAAAAGAATGGCCAAATTCATATATACTTTGATTTTAGGGATTTAAACAAGGCATGTCCAAAAGATGAATTTCCACTACCAATCTGAGTGTTGATGGTGGACATTGCCTCATCTCATGCAATTTTCTCTTTCATGGATAGCTCATTTGGATATAACCAAATAAAAATGGCCCTTGAAGATGAAAGAAACATTACTTTTAAAACCTATGATCAAAATCTATTATTATAAGGTCATGTCTTCACCTTAAAATGATCTATGAGAATCATCAATGAACTCACTCATCATCAAGTCGAAAGTGCTATGTCGATAATCTCTGGTCAAAAGTAGAGAAAAGGAAGACCATCTCTTTGATTTGAAGTAGTTTTGGAACAGTTAAGACAATTTAACCTCAAAATGAACCCCTTAAAGTGTGCATTTAGAGTAGCTTCAGAGAAATTCCTTGGGTTTGTTGTCTGACACCATGGAATTGAAATCGACCTGAAGAAGATTAAGGTGATATTAGAAATGCCTCCCCCTAAAAGTTTAACTCAACTCAGATCATTCCATGGGTGGTTGGCATATCTAAGACGCTTTATGTCCAACTTATCAAGAAGATATCAACCATTCTCAGCACTTGTCAGAAAGGATGCCAAGTTCAAGTTGGATGACAAGTGTGAGCATTCCTTCGAAGACATCAAGCATTACCTAATGACATCATCGGTTCTACCAGCCCCTATCTTGGGCAAGCCGCTCATACTTTAGACTACTGCATTAGAAGACTCCTTTAGTGCTTTGTTGGCACAAGCCAGCGACGAAGGGAAGGAAAATGCACTCTACTACCTCAACCATCATCTAATCCCTACTGAGGCTAATTATCTGCTCATTGAGAAGCATTGCCTAGCTTTAATCTTTTCACCCAAAAAATACAGCACTACATGCTTCCTCATAAGGTGAACTTAATCTTTAGGATCAATCCACCATAGTATCTCATGACACGACCGGATAGTTGTACATGGTTCCATGATCCTCTTTTTGACATTATACCTCCATGTGAAAGGGCAAGCGCCAGTGATTTCAAGCAACACACCCACTTCTCCGACTCTTAGTGATCTCCCCCGAAAAAATCATGAACTTAGGGATACTAGCATTCACCGCTAGGAGATGTACTTTGACGGTGAGACTTCTTCGCAAAGAGGAGAAGAATCACAATCTACTATTCTAGGAAAGGCAAGGGTAGGAATAGATCTGTTAACTTTGGACCACAATGTGATGAGATTCTCATATCATCCATCCAATCCTTTAACCGACAATGAAGCCAAATATGAGGCTCTGATTGTTACCGAGTTAGTTACTCTAAGCATCCATAACATGAACATCTTTGATGATTCTCTTAGTTATCAACCAAATTGGGTCCTATAAGGTTATAAAGCCCAAGCTCCATCACTACCATAAGTACACCATGTTGTTGACCCAAATCCCAGGTTACCATTTAAAAGATTGCTCGAGGAGAGATAGTGTATGCTTTAGCCATGCTTGCAAGGAGTTGGCATGAGAGGATGAGTCCATATCAATAAAGGTCCAAAATAGACAAGTATTATCCCTTATTGATATTGAACTCATAAAAAAAGTACTCTTGAAGGGGAGGTTGCCATTGCCAAGAAGGATGAGATGTTAGATTGTGGCAACCATTTATGTATTACTTAAATAAAGACAAACTACCACAAGAGAAGTCTTGAGCCCATCAGATGAAGCATAAAGAACTTTCCTACGCTCTTGTGGATGGTGTCTTGTACCAACTGTCTTTCGATCATATGTGGTTACATTATTTTGACAAGAATGAAGCCCATAAGATCATGATCAAGGTACACTTAGGATTATGTTTAGCCAACCAATGGTCAAGATGAAAACCCAAGATCAAGAGACTAGATACTACGCCATCGATGATCAAAGATTGCATGGATAATGCTAGGATGCTACCAAATACGGTGTGGTCCTACACCAACCACCCAACATTCTACATCCTACATTAGCCTCATGACCATTTGAGTGTTGGGGTACCGACATAGTGGGTCTAATTAATCCTACTTCTTCCAATAGTCATCGGTTCATCTTAGCCGCTACTGAGTACTTTTCCAAATGGGCAAAGGCAATTTTGCTCAGAGAGGTCACAGCTCAGCATGTGCTCCAATTTTTTAGGAACCATATCATATATAGGTTTGGAGTTCCTCAATGAATTATATCTGACAATGGTACTACATTCAAGAACACCGAGATCAAAAACTTTTCCCAAAGACACAACAACTTCGCCCAACATCAACAACTTTTTTTAGATAAATTATATTCTACCATCAACTACCCAAGGGCAAATAGCAGCAGAAGCCTTCAACAAAACTCTCATCCAAATACTGAAGAAGACACTCGAGAACAACAAGCGACAATGGTATGAGCAGTTAGTTGAAGACTTGTGGGCCTATTGCGCCACATATAGAACTCCAACACATTCTACTCCTTTTTACTTAGTGTATAAGTGCAAAGTTGTTCTACCATTAGAAGTCTAACTCCCATCACTAACGATAGTTGTGGTTAGCAAGATCATAATACAGAACACTAAGTTGTGGTTATAAGAACTTGAAGGTTTGGAGGAGATGACCCAGCATGCCAAAACCTTGAGTTGTATAAAGATAAAATGATTCAAGCTCACAAGAAGTTGCTCCATCCTAGAGCTTTTTAAGTAGGAATCTTATTTTAGTTCTAAGGAGACCGATTGTTTCCCATCATAAGATGGGAGGCAAGTTTGAACCCACTTGGGAAGGCCCTTTTCCCATAGAGAAGGCCCATTAAGGAGGATCTTATCAGCTTATTAATCATAAGGGAGAGTGCCCAATGCTTCCAATCAATGGCCTCTACTTAAAAAAATACTATAAATCTTATTTAAAAATAATTATCATCAATGAAAATTCCATTTTGAATTCAATCTCTTACATGTTGAAAGTATTCTTGTTTGGGAATCCTTCACGAAGTGTTTAGGGTAGGTGTAAGGAACCCGAGCATCATCCTATCCTTCATCAACAAAACACAAACACAAATTACACATAAACATATAAAATAAACACATATCTGTCTACTCAGTTTAGATAATGTGCACTCACTCAATAACTTGCTCTAGGTTACTAATGTGCTACCCCTGGTGTGTCCCTAGTGGTCTTCTTTATTTGAGGATGTAAGTTTATGCTTTCCTTCCTTACATGGCCCGCACCAATGAGTGCCTTGGTTTGGTAGGCCTTAATGCATGTGGCGTTAAGCTACCTCATATTAGCTTCATTTAAGAGGATGTGAGTCATGCTTTCTTCTTAGATTAGCCTTGACTTGATAAGGTTGAGTATATTTGAGGTTTAGATAAGTTCCCTGGCTCCTTTCCTACTTCTTCAAGTGGTCCGTCCTTTGGGCTCCCGCTTAGTAGTCTCTCTAGGTCAGTTGTAAGCCTACATGCTTTCTTTTCAGATTGATCGTTAGACATCAACGGTACATTGGTTGGTTCTCACTATGCTAATGAATATACCACTCATGCTAATAGATACACCTTAGGTTGGTTGGTTCTCTGCACCTTAGGATACACCACTCATGGCGGATGTAAGTCTACACTTTCTCCTTGAGTTGGCCATACACTATAAGCTTTCTTTTGGGGTTGGATAACACCCCAAGCACCTCCCTTGGGCATTATATTTGGATCACATCCTTTGTGACCCCATTTAGACACTACCAGTTCTTATTGAATTAGACGTTCCCCTTTCTAGTAACCACCCCATGGTTGGAGAATCCATCCATGGATGTGCATTTCCTTTGGTCTTGCGAGATAGGTCAAGGCTAATATAGCCCCTTCTTAGTGTGGTCCCACACACACCAAATGGGTCTACACAAACATATAAAGAAAATATATATTCACTTATGGATTAAGAGGACACCCCTAGTGGTACATTTTTCCAAGCATGCATCCTATCTTTAGGGAAGTGTCAGCAAAACTCCCTATAAGAATTATATGACTACTCTTGAGTTTATATAAGTCTCGAGTGGCATTCACTTTCTCCCTATGTCAAGTTTGATTTGTTGTGATATAGGTCACCCCAGTTGTTCCTACTTTAGAAGATGTAAGTGCTATGCCTTCTTCTAACATCATTACAGAAAAGGAAACCCCTTAGGTTGGCTAGCTCTACCCACATCCGAGACTATTCATTTGGATTTGTAAATCTAAGATAGGACAAGTCTGATATAGCCCCTTCTCAATAGGTCCACCGCACACTGACATGGTCCATAAATTAAATTTATTAAATTTTATTGAGCTCACATCCCTGGCAGACATGCCCTCAATTTGAAAGCAAACTAAACCAAACAAACCATATCAAATCACATGAAATTAAAATAAAATTAACCCTACTTTTGAGTTGACTAAGTCCCTAGCATTCACTGAGTTTCCCTAGGTAGGTTGATTTGTAGTGCATCCAAGTCACCAGAGGTTGTTCCTAGCTTTGGAAGATTTAAGTCTCATTTTTTTCCTAGCACATTGTACCAACCCCTTAGGTTGGCTTGTTCTACTGTGAATCTATCCCTTTGGATTTGTAAACTTTAGGTAGGTTAAGGCGATATAGCCTTCTCAGTGGGTCCATCACACACTACAAGGTCCATACATTAACTTCAGTTAAATTAAACCCAATCTAATTTTCCCTAGCGGAGTTAAATCACACCCCTCCCCAGTGGAGCCCTAAATCATATATAAAGAGGTCAAGCAAACAAATCAAATTCAAAACCAACTCCCCCAGTAGAGTCTAAATCAAAGAAATCTAATCAAACTCTTATTCATGCAGATACATCCCCAAACAAATTGGAAATCAAACTCAAATACCAATCCCAGTGAAGCAAACTGCCCTAGTGGAAGGTTCATATACCCGATCCCCAGTGGACTCGAGCCATATCTCTGGCAGATATGCCTCCACATCAATTAAAGTAAAACAAATTAAAGTTGATTCGATCTTAATCCCTGCTGGATTATAAATTTTTATACCCTATGAATCTTTTTTGCACAAATCATATAATCAAATCAAATTCAAACCTTATCCCAATAGATTTTCTTCTTCTATGCCCTCGACATAGACCCTTCACATGTCATGTCCAATGCATGTGTGGTCCCCTAGCGGGTCTCCCTCCATGTCCTTGACAAGGAATTCTCATCAAATCTTATTTCTTCTCTTATGCACACCTTTAATACTACAACCAAAAGCCTAACAATTTATTCATTCAAATTACATCATCTTAACATTGTACTCAACATTTTATGATTTATGATGTTGTAAGCTCAAACTAACTATACAATATCATGCTAAACATATTATAGTGTGAATTAACACACTATATTATTATCTTAATATATGATGTTATATTATAATTTGATATAATATAATATTGTCTAACATTACACCTCATTAGAATCACTTAAAAGGAACAAATAATAAAATTTCTCAAAATATGAATAATGTTCATTTTGGATGTAAAATTGTTATTTTCTATTAGAAATGGTACAATAAAATAACGGTGTTTCTTCTTGGTGTGTGCCATGAATTTGGCAAAATTCTTCCATCTCAACATTCAAATTAACATTTTTGTGAGTTTTGACCCAATGCATTATAACAAAAGTAAAACATACTAAAATGTACAATAACATTTAGTAACAGACCACCGCATTCATATATATGTGAAGTTATATTGTTATGTACATTATATTGTAATAAACTTTCATATAATATATTATCTTACATTACACCTTAAAATGAATCACTTTAAGAAAAAAATTTATAAAATTTTGTTGAAAAATGAACATTTATTTTGGATGCAAAATTCCATTCTTTTGATTAAATGACACACCAGCACACCCCCCAATGATGTTCCCTAAAGCTTACCTTAAATTTGGCCAAATCCCATCATCTCAACCTATAAATCAGTATTTTTATGAATTATTCTAGTACAAAATCTACTACATCATACCATAACAAACTAAAATATGCTAAACAATAAGTAGTAATACACAATAGTATGCTATAATGCATGATCTACACTACGTTATGGCATCCTATATTATAATACATTATAACATATTATATTATATTATATTGCATATCACTTCACAAGGGATTACTTAAGATAAAAAAAATAATAAAATTAGTCCAAACAATAAATACTATATATTTTAGTTGTATCACTTAAATATTTTAAATTGAAATAATACATTATGATGCCATGCTCTACCTATTATGAATCTGGCCAAATTCCACCATTTTAAAGTCTAAATCAATATTTTTATAAATAATGCTAGTGTAAACTTAACTTCATGATTGTAAAATACTAAAAGAATTTAAAATGCATATAAGATATATGATGGTATACTATGCTACAACATATAATATTTATTTTGAACATAAAATCTTACCTTTTAGGCTATAAGTGGCATAGCACACCTTTGGTACTACAACCTAATTCCCACTTTAAATTTAATAAATTTCATCACTTGATTTATTAAATCAATATTTTTATGATTTATATTAATATAGACTATAGGACACAATATCATAATATACTAAAACATTTCAAAACATCTTATAACATCCAAAAACACATCACTACATGCTTAAATATATGATGCTACATTATACTATAATATATGGCATTATTATATGATTTAGGGTTACGTTTTAGGGTATTCAAGTCTCTAATAATCAAGGGAAAGTCTCTTAAAGACATTTTCTTTAGCTATCATAACTATGTTAGGATTAGGTCATTCTTTAGATCTACTCCTAATGACATCTTTATTTAGTGTTTAGGGTTTTAGTGTTTAGGGTTAGGGTTTAGGGTTAGTTTAAAGTTTAGGGTTTAGGGTTTAGGGTTTATTTAGGGTTTAGGGTTTAGGGTTTTGGTTAGGTTAGGGTTTGTGGTTTTTGGGCTTGGGTTTAGGTTTTGGAGGTTTAGGGTTTAGAGTTTAGGGTTGTAAGTTTTAGGGTTTAGGGTTTATGGTTTAGGGTTTAGGGTTTTATGGTTTAGGGTTTAGGGTTTAGGGTTTATGATTTAGAGTTTTTAGGGTTTAGGGTTTACGATTTAGGTTTTAGGTTTAGGGTTTAAGTTTTAGTTTGGGGTTTAAGGTTTATTTTTTAATAGAGAACAAATTTAAATTCAACATTTCTACTTTTCAATTTCATTAACTAATTAACAAACCAAGTTTTCTAAGACACAAGCGATGACATAGATAAAAAATGAGCATGCATTGAGTAAATCAAAAATATAACTAGTCTCTGTAAAGACAGTTCCATAAGTAGCGGTCGGATCATTCTTTAGTTTCTCTAGTTCTCATCGACCTCCCGACTCTCAGTGGCGGGATCCACCATCATATCCCAATCTCTTCCTCACCACCATGGTTGTAACCTCTTTTCTCCTAACTTTGAACAACCACCACCTCCATATCCACCAGTACCTCTAGATCCCCACCACCATTGTTATAAATGCCACCTCTGCCTTCTCCTCCACCACCAGATTTAAATTGAGCCTAGTTGATGGTGATGTTCCTATTGTCAAGGTTCTGCACATTCTTAGGGTTTAAGGTTAGTTTAGGATTTAGGGTTTATGATTTAGGATTTTAAGGTTTTAGGGTTTAGGGTTTAGAGTTTAGGGTTTTAGTGTTTAGGGCTTAGAGTCTAAGGTTCCAGGTTTTAAGGTTTAGGGTTTAGGGCTTAGGGTTTAAGGTTTTTTTAGAGTTTAGGGTTTAGGGTTTTGGTTTTAGGATTTAGGATTTAGAGTTTAGTGTTTATTTTAATTAAGTAAATCGGTAGGTTTAGGTTTATTTAGTTTAATTTTTATTTATTTGCATTTTTTATTTTTATTTAGTTTAGTTTATTTATTTTAGGTTTATTTATTTTAGTTTAGGTTATTTATTTTAGTTTATTTTTTAGGTTTAGGTTTATTTTTTAGTTGAGTTTTATTTTTATTATATTTATTAAGTCTATGTTTTATTTTTATTTTTAGGTTTAGGTTTAGGATTTTATTTTATTTTTTTAGGTTTAGGTTTAAGGAATTTAATTTAAGTTAGTTTATTTTATTATTTAGGTTTAGTTTAGTTTATTTATATATGTTAGGTTTTATTTATTTAGTTTAGTTTATTTTAGTATTAGGTTTAGTTTAATTATTTTGTTTATTTATTTTATAAGTTTAGGTTTATTTGGGTTTAGGTTTTATTTTATTATTTAGGTTTATTTTAGGTTTAATTTTATTTTATTTTATTTTATTTTAGGTTTATTTTTTTATTTTAGTTTTAGTTTTATTTTATAGGCTTTTATTTTAGTTTAGTTTGGTTTTATTTATTTTAGTTTAGTTTATAGTCTATTTTATTTTCAAGTTTAGGTTTATTAGGTTTAGGTTTATGTATTATTTTATTTGGTTTAGGTTTTATTTATTTTGTTATGTTTATTTTATTTTAAGTTTTAGCTTTTAGGTTTAGGTTTAGGTTAGTTTAGAATTAGGTTTAGGGTTTAGGGTTTGGTTTAGGTTTTAGGGTTTAAGTTTTAGTTTAGTTTTTAGTTTAGGGTTTAGGGTTTAAGATTTTTTACAGAGAACAAATTCAGATTCAACATTTCTTTTTTTGATTTCACAACCAAGTAGCACCTAAGTTTTCTAAGACACAAGTGATGACATAGAGTAAAAATGAGCACCCATAGAGAAAGCAAAACCCTAGATAAGTAGAGCTCTATTAAAGATAGTTCCATAAGCGAGATCGATGCTCTTCGTTTCTCTAGTTCCAATCAGAACCACCCACGCCTCTCAAGTAGCAGGATCCACCATCATATCCTCGATCTCTCCCTCTACCACCACCACAGTTGTAACCTTCATCACTCCTCTCACCCCCATAACCACCACTGCTCTGACCACCACCTCCATATCCACCAGCACCTCTAGATTCCCCACCATCACTATGATAACTACTGCCTCCGCCTTAGCCTCCACCGCCACATCTAGACTGAGCCTTATTGACGGTGATGTTCCAACCGTCAAGGTTCATCTCATTCTGTGTTCAGGGTTAGTTTAGGGTTTAGGGTTTAGTGTTTAGGGTTAGTTTAGGGTTAAGGGTTTAGGGTTGTAGGTTTTAGTGTTTAGGGTTTAGGGTTTAGTCCTTATGGTTTAGAATTTAAGGTTTAGAGTTTAGGGTTGTAAGTTTAGGGTTTTGTGTTTAGGGTTTAGGGTTTAGGGTTTCTTTTTAAAATAAGTAAACCGTTAGGTTTAGGTTTATTTAGTTTATTTAGTTTATTATTTATTTATTTGAGTTTATTTTATTTTTTATTTTTATTGAGGTTTATTTTTAAAATTTATTTAGTTTAGTTTATTTATTTTAGGTTTATTTTCTTTTAATTTTAGGTTTAGTTTTTTTTTGTTTAAGGTTTAGGTTTTATTTTTTTATTTACTGTTAGGATTTATTTTTGGGTTTCTTTTTTAGATTTAGATTTTTATTTAGTTTTTATTTTCTTTTATTTTATGATTATTTTATTTTTATTTTTTGGTTTAGTTTTTATTTTATTTAGGTTTTTTATTTTTTAGTTTAGTTTAGGTTTTTATTTCTTTTATTTTAGTTTATTTTTTATTTTTATATTATTTTTTTTAGGTTTAGGTTTAGATTTTAGTTTAGATTTAGGTTTTAGGTTACTGAGCATTTAGGTTTATTAGTAGGGTTTTGAGTTTAGGTATAAGGTTTAGGGTTTAGGTTTAAAATTTGGGTTTGGGGTTAGTTTGGGTTTTAGGGTTTAGGTTTAGAGATTTCAAAGTTTAGGGTTAAGGGTTTAGGGTTTAGGATTTAGGGTTTAGGTTTTAGGTCTGGGGTTTAAGTTTTAGTTTAAGGTTTAGGGTTTTCTTTTTTTTATAACATAAATCAAATTAAGATTCAACATTTCTTCTTTTCGATTTCATCAACCAAGTAACACCAAGTTTTCTAAGACACAAGTGATGACATAGATGAAAAATTAGCATGCATAGAGTAAATCAAAAACCTTAGATAATTAGAACTATCTCTACTATAAAGATAGAGTTCCATGAGTCGACGCACCATTCTTGAGTTTCTCCAGTTCCCATCAGAACCACCCCGACCACTTGAGTAGTACGATCTTCCATGATATCCCCCATCTATACCTCCGCCACCACCATAGCTGTAACCTTCATCGCTACTCCCACCTCCATAACCACCACTACTCCGATCACCACCTCAATATTCTCAGGTTTAGATCCCCCACCACCACTGATAAGCCACCTTACTTTTCACCTCCATAGATCTAGATTGAGGTGATGTTCCTGCCATAAGGGTTATGCTTATTCTTAGGCTTTAGGTTTAGGATTAGGTTTATTAAGTTTTAGGGTCTATGCTTATTTTTAAATTTATTTAGTTACTTTAGGTTTTGCTTTAGGGTTTGGGGTTTGGGGTTTATGGTTTAGGGTTTTTTGGGTTTAGGTGTGGTTTAGGGTTAGGGTTTAAAGTTTAGCCTTAGGTTTTAGGGTTTATGCTTGTTATGGAGGGTTTATTATAGGTTTTAGTTTAGGTTTATGGTTTTTAAAAAGCAAGGAAGTTATATTTAGTTTATTTTTATTTATTTTAGTTTATTTTATTTAAATTTAGGTTTATTATTTATTTATTTAGATTATTATTTATAGTAATTATTTAGTTTAGGTTTAATTTTAGTTAATTTAGGTTTAGTTTAATTTTATTTAGTTTTATTTTATTTTATTTCAAGGTTTAGGTTTTATTTTTTATTTTAGGTTTAGGTTTAGGTTTTATTTTATTTTAATTTTATTTTGTTTTTAAGTTTATTTTTAGTTTAGGTTTATTTATTTGGAAGTTTTTTGTTTTATAATTAATTTTATTTTATATTAGGTAGTTTAGTTTAGGTTATTATATTTTTATTTATTTTAGGTTAGTTTTTATTTGGTATTTAGTTTAGTGTTTTATTTAGTTTATTTTATTTTACTAGTTTAGGTCTTTATTTTAGTTTAGATTTTATTTCTTTAATTTTAGGTTTAGTTTAGTTTTAGAGGTTTTATTTAATTTAATTATATTTAGGTTTATTTATTTATTATTAATAGAGGTTTTTAGGTTTAGGGAGTTAGGTTTAGGGTTTAAGGGTGGTAGGGTTAGGGTTTAGGTTCAGTGTTTAGTAGTGGTTGGTTTAGGATTTTGTGGAGGTCAGCTTTAGGGTGTGGTTTGGATTTAGGATTTTTATATTAGGGTAGGGTTAGGGTTAGGGTTTAGGATGATTTTTTTATAGTAAGTTTTGTGGTTGAAAGTTTTGTTAGGGTTTAGGATTTGGGTTAATGGTTTGTTTATGGTTTACCATTTTAAAATAATTAAGTAAACCAAGAGTTAGATTTATCTATTTTATTTTTATTTATTTTATTTATTAATTTTATTTAGATTTATTTTAATTTTATTTAGTATATTAATATTTTAGTTTATTTATTTTAGTTTTTTTTTATTTAATTTATTTTTTTAGTTTAGTTTATGTTCATTTTGTAGTTTTATTTTGTTTTATTTTTTTATGTTTAGGTTTTATTTTTTAATTTTAGGTTTAGGTATTTAGTTTATTTTATTTTTAGGTTTAGGTTTAGGTTTTATTTTGGTTTATTTATTTTATTTTTAGTTTAGGTTTTATTTATTTAATTTATTTTAGTTTTATTTAGTTTAGGGTTTAGGTTTAGGTTTTATTTTAATTTATTTTATTTTAGTTTATTTTAGTTTAGTTTATTTGTTTTATTTTGTTTATTTTAATTTTTATTTTAGTAGTTTTATTTTAGTTTACAATTTGGGTTTTATTTATTATTTACTTTTATTTTTGGTTTTAGTTTTATTTTTTTATTTTATTTCGTAATTTTATTTTAGGTTTTTATTTTTCATTTTATTTTATTTTATAGTTTAGTTTAGGTTTTAATTTATTTTATTTTTGTTTAATTTTTATTATTTTATTTTATTTTATTTTTAGGTTTAGGTTTTAGTTGAGGTTACTATTTTATTTTATGTTTTGATTTTATTTAGGTTTATGTTTTTTAATTATTTTATTTATAGGTTTTATTTAGTTTAGGTTTAGATTTTAGTTTGGTTTATTTAGGTTTATGGTTTTAGTGTAGTTTGGGTTGGGATTTAGGTTTATGGTTTTAGTATATTTTATTTGGGTTGGATTTAGTTTAGGTTTAGGTTTAGGGTTTAGATTTTGGGGGTTTAGTTTTTATTTGTTTTATTTTTAAATTATTTATCTTTTAAATTCAAACATAGGTTTTATGTTTATTTTATTTTATTATTTTATTTAGTTTATTTTATTTAGGTTTATTTATTTTATTTAGTTTAGTTTGTTTATTTTAGGTATAATTTTTATTTTATTTTAAGTTTAGGTTTACTTTTAGTTTAGTTTTATTTCATTTTATTTTTGGTTTGGTTTTATTTTTATTTTTGGTTTTTGTTATTTTTTTAGTTTAGGTTTTATTTTTATTTTAGTTTTATTTTAGGTATTATTTTTAGTTTAGGTTTTAGGTTTATTTTAGTTTATTTTATTTTATTATTTATTTAGGTTTATAGTTTTTTATTTTATGTTTAGGCTTAGGTTTTATTTCTTTTAGTTTATTTTATCTTAGTTTAGGATTAGGTTTATATTATTATTATTTTAGGTTTAGGTTTTTTTAGTTTAGGGTTTAGGTTTTATTTTTTTTATTTTTAAGTTTATTTATTTTATGTTTTATTTAGTTTTTTATTTTATTTTATTTTAGTGTATATTTTTATTTTATGTATTTATTTATTTAGTATTTTATTTTTAATTTAGTTTAGTTTTATTTTTATTTTATTTTCTTTAAGGTTTAGTTTAGGTTTAGTTTATGTTTTATTTTAAATTATTTATTTTATTTTATTTGGATTGTTTTCTATTTATTTTATTTTAGATTTTATTTAGTTTTTTAGTTTATTGCTTTGTGGTTAGGGTTTGTGTTTTAGGTTTTAGGTTTTATTTTTTAGTTTATTTTAGGTTTTATTTTATAGTTTAGGTTTTTATTTATTTTATTTTATTTATTTTAGGATTTAGGTTTAGTTTATTTTGTTTAGTTTAGTTTTAAGGTTTAAGTTAGTTAATTTTAGTTTAGTTTAGTTTATTTTATTTTGTTTATTGTATTTTATTTTAGGTCTTTATATTTTAGTTTAGATTTGGGTTTATTTTTATTTATTTTTAGGTTTTATTTATAGGTTTATTTTTGTTTTAAGTTTTATTTATTTTATTTAGGTTTTTTTTTATTTTACATTTAGTTTTATTTTATTTTAGTTTTTTATTCTTTGTTTATTTATATATTTTAGTTTAGTTTTTTATTTAATATTTTTATTTATTTTATTTTTATTATTTTATTTAGGTTTAGGTCAGTTTTATTAGGTTTTGTTTTATTTTATTATTTTATTTTATTTAGATTTTAGTTTTGATTTTATTTTAGTTTATTCACTAGTTTAGGTTTTAGATTTTTAGGGTAGTCATATTTTAATCAGGGTTTGGGTTTGGTTGGTTAGGTTTAGGTAGTAGTTTTTGGCTCAGTTTTATTTTTAGTTTAGGTCATTTTATATATTTTATAGTTTAGTAGTTTGTGGTTTAGGTTTATGGTTAGTTATTAGTTTATTTATATTTTTAGTTTTAGTTTTATTAGCATTATTTAGTTTATTTTTTAATTTTTTAGTTTTTTATTTATTATTTATTTGTTTTATATTTCATTTTTTTTTTATTTTTTCTTAGTTTATTTTTATATTTATTTATTTTAGTTTAGATTTTATTTTATTTAGTTTTTTAGGTTTAGGTTTTGGTTTATGTTTATTTCATAGTTTAGTTTTATTTTTATTTTATTTTTTAGGTTTAGGTTTAATTTTTTATTTTAAGGTTTATGTTTAGGTTTTTATTTTATTTTTTTTAGGTTTAGGTTATAGGTTTATTTTTAAGTTTTATTTTTTAGTTTCGGTTTAGGTTTATTTTTAGTTTATTTTATTTTATTTACTTTAGGGATTAGGTTTAGTTTATTTTAAGTTTAGTTTAGGTTTTATTCATTTTAGTTTAGGTTTAAATTTATCTTATTTTGTTTGTTTTATTTTTATTTTAGGTTTAGTTTTTATTTTAAATTTAATATTTGGATTTTATTTTTTTTTTATTTTTAAGTTTAGGTTTTTATTTAGTTTTTATTTTATTTTATTTTATTTTAGTTTATTTCATTTTTATTTTACATTTATTTTTATTTTATTTAGGTTTTTATTTTTATTTTATTTAGTAGTTTAGTTAGGTTTTATTTATTTTATTTTAGTAAGTTTATTTTTAATTAGGTTTATTTTAGTTTAGTTTTATTTTATTTTATTTTATTATGTTTATGTTTAATTATTTTTTTTTTTTAAGTTTTAGGTTTTAGGGTTTGCATTTTAGGTTTTAGGGTTTTGGTATAGATTTTTTGTGGTTAGGGTTTTATTTTATAGTTTTAAGGGCTCAGGGTTGGGCTTAGGTTTAGGTAAGATTTGGGTTTAAAGTTTGGGTAGTTTAGGGTTTAGGATTTTAGGATTAGTTTAGGGTTTTAGAGTTTATGGTTTTAATTTTATTTTATTATTTATTTAAATAAAATAAACTTAAGTTTAGTTTATTTAGTATTTTATTTATTTTATTTATTTTATTTTATTTTAATTTAGGTTTTTTTATTTATTTTAGTTTAGTTTATTTATTTTAGGTATTTATGTTTTTTAGGATTAGTTTTATTTTTAGTTTATTTATTTTATTTTATTTTATGTTTAGGTTTTAATTTTTTTTTTTTAGGTTTTATTTTGGTTTATTTTTTTTTCATTATTTTTAGTTTAGTTTTAAGTATTTCTAGTTTATTTTGTTTTATTTAGTTTAGGTTTAGGTTTAGGTTTAGTTTATTAGATTTAGATTTTTATTTATTTTAGTAGTTTATCTAGTTTAGGTTTATATATTATTATTTTAGTTTTAGTTTTTTTTAGTTTTTTAGGTTTATTTTTTATTTATTTTAGGTTTAGGATTATTTTAAGGTTTAGGTTTATTTTAGTTTTTATTTTTTAGGTTTTTTTATTATTTAGGTTTATTTATTTTGGTTAGTTTAGGTTTTATTTTATTTTATTTATAGTTTTATTTTTATTTTATTTTCTTTATGTTTAGGTTTAGTTTTTATTTTAGGTTTAGGTTTAGTTTTATTTTTATTTATTTAGGTTTTTATTTATTATTTGGTTTAGATTTATATTTTTTTTAATTATATTTTATTTATTTAGTATTATTTAAGTTATATTTATTTAGGTTTATTTTTATTTATTTATATTTATTTATTTTATTTTAGTTTATTTTATTTATTTATTTTAGTTTAGTTTAGTTTAGGTTTTATTTATTTTATTTTATTTAATAAGTTTAATTTAAGTTTTATTTTTATATTCATTTTAGGTTTAGATTTATTTATTTTAATTATAGGTTTATTAGTTTAGGATTCATTTTGTAGGTTTAGTTTTTATTTTAGTTTATTTTGGTTTTTTTAGTTTATGTTTAGTGTACTTAGTTTATTTATTTTAATTAGTTTGAGATTATAATTTAGTTTATTTGGTTTTTAAATTATTTTTTGTTTAGTTTATTTTAGTTTAGGTTTAGTTTATTATATTTATTTAGGTTTAATTTTATTTTATAGGTTTAGGTTTTATTTTAGTTTTAGGTTTTGATTAGTTTTATTTTTATTTTATTTTATTTTCATTATTTATTTATTATTTTAGTTTAGTTGGTTTATTTATTTATTTTATTTTCACATAGATTTAGGTTTAGGTTTTTTAGATTTAATTTAATTAATTTTTATTTTATTTATGTTGGTTTTCATTTATCTTTATAGACTTTATTTACTTTAAGTAGGTTTTAAGTTTTATGGTTTAGGATTTAGAGCCCAGGGTTAGAGTGGGTTTAGGGTTTAGGATGCAGGGTTAGGGTCTGGACTGAAGGGTTTTGGCTTTAAGCTTTAGTGGTTGGGGTCAGGTCAGTGGTAAGGTATGCTTAAGTTTGTGGGTTTCCATGGTTTATGGTTTAGGGTTAATTTAAGATTTGGTATTAGGGTTTAGATTAGGGTTTAGGGTTTAAGGGGTTTAGGGTTTTGGATTTGAGGTCCGGGGTTTTGGTTTAGGTTGTATGTTTGTCAGTTTAGGTTTAGGGTTAGTATTAGGGTTTAGGGTTGAGTTTTAGGGTTTTCAATTTAGGATTTAGGGTTTAGAGGTTTTTTAAAAAAAAATTAAGTAAGCTGGTAGGTTTAGGTTATTTTTAGTTTATTTTTTATTTATTTAAGTTTATTTTATTTTATTTTCTTTAGGTTTATTTTATATTTATTTATTTTAGTTTAGGTTTTATTTTAGTTTAATTTTACATTTATGTTTAGGTTTAGTTTATATTTCATTTAGATTTATTTTATTTTATTTTTTAAGTTTAGGTTTTATTATTTTTAGGTTTAGGTGAAGGTTTATATATTATTTTAGGTTTTGGTTTAGGTTTATTATTTTAGGTTTATTTTAGGTTTTATTTTTAGTTTAGGTTTATATTTATTTTAGTTTATTTTATTTTATTTACTTTAAGGTTTAAGTTTAGTTTTTTTTAGGTTTAGGTTTAGGTTTTATTAATTTTAGTTTAGTTTATTTTTGTTTATGTTTACATTTATTTTATTTTGTTTATTTTAGGTTTTGGTGTTTTTTTTAGTTTATGGCTTAGGTTTAATTTTTTATTTATTTTTATGTTTTATTTTTAGTTTTATTTTTTAGGTTTAAGTTCTTATTTAGGTTTTATTTTATTTTTTTAGGTTTATTTTATTTTTATTTTTCGTTAGTATTTATTTTGTTTAGGTTTTTTATTTTTAGGTTTATTTTATTTTATTTTATTTTAGGTTTTATTTATTTTATTTAGTTAGTTTTATTTTTTTATTTTATTGAATTTTTAGGTTTAAATTAGGTTTAGGTTTATGTTTAGATTTAAGTTTAATTTAGGTTTTATTTTATTTTATTTTTTTTATTTTATTTAGGTTTAGATTTTTATTTATTTTATTTTAGGTTTTTTATTTAGTTTAGGTAGGTTTTAGATTTTAGGGTTTAGAGTTTAGGGTTTTTAGGTTTGGGGTAGAGGTTTAGTGGTTAGTTTGGGAAGGTTTCTTTTTAGTGTTTAGAGCTAGTTTGTGGTTTAGGGTTTAGGTTTGGGGTTTAGTGTTTTAGGGTTTAGTGTTTAGGGTTTAGTGTTTAGGGTTTAGGGTTTAGGGTTATAGTTTAGGGTTTAGGGTTTAGTGTTAGTTTTAACATTTAAGGTTTAGGGTTAGGGTTTATTTTTAGGGTTTACATTTAGGGTTTAAGGTTTATGGTTTATGTTTTAGGTTTAGGGTTCAGGTTTTAATTTAGGATTTAGTGTTTTTGGCTTTTTTTAATAGAGAATAAATTCATATTCAACATTTCTTCTTTTTGATTTCATCAATCAAGTAACCCACCAAGTTCTTTAAGACACAAGTGACGACATAGATAAAAATGAGCACGCATAGATAACTAGAATCGTCTCTATTGTAAAGACATAGTTCCATATGTAGCAGATCATATCGACCATTCTTCTGTTTCTATAGTTCCCATTAACCACCCCAAACTCTCGATTAGCGGGATCCACCATCATATCCCCATCTCTCCCTTACCACCACCATAACCTCCATCGCTCCTCTCCTCCATAACCACCACTACTCTGACCACCACCTCCATATCCACAAGCACCTCCAAATCTAGACTAAGCCGACGGTCATGTTCCTAACAAGGTTACCATTCTTGGGTTTAGGTTTAGTTTATTGTTTTAGGTTTTAGGGTTTAGTTTATTTTTTTAATTTATTTAGACTTTAGGTTTAGTTTATGGTTTTATTTAAGGTTTTAGTTTAGGTTTTTTAGCATTTAGGGTTTGTGGGTTAGGGGTTTGGTGGGGTTTTAGGTTTTATGATTTAGGATTTGGGTTTAGTTTAGTGGGTTTAGGGTTTTAGGGTCAGTTAGTGGGTTTAGATATAGGATTTAGGGTTTAGGTTTAGGGTTTGTGGGTTTAGTAGTGGGTTTTAGGGTTTAGGGTTTTGTGATCAGTTAGTTTAATTTGTGGTTGGGTTTAGGATTTAGGGTTTAGCATGGTTAAGTATTTTTTTAGGGTCATGTTTAAAGTTTTTTTTAAAAAAATTAATTAAACCATTAGTTTAGGTTTATTTAATTTATTTTTATTTATTTTTATTTTATTATTTATTTTATTTAATTTAGTATATTCAATTTAGTTTAGGTTTTTTATTTTAGTTTATTATTTAGGTTTAGGTTTAGGTTTATGTTTTGTTTTTAGTTTAGTTTTTATTTTTATTTTATTTTTTAGGATTAGGTTTTATTTTTATTCTTTTAGGTTTAGCTTAGGTTTTTATTTTATTTTTTTAGGTTTAGGTTTTAGGTTTTTATTTTTGGTTAAATTTTAGGATTTATTTTTTAGTTTAGGTTTAGGTTTACTTTTAATTTATCTTATTTTATTTAGTTTAGGATTTAGGATTAGTTTATTTTAGGTTTAGGTTTAAGTTTTATTTCCTTTAGTTTAGTTTATTTTAGTTTAAGTTAGGTTTATTTTATTTAGTTTATTTTATTTTATTTTAGGTTTATTTTATTTTAGTTTAGGGTTTGGGTTTTATTTTTTTTTAATCCTAGGTTTTTATGTTTAGGTTTATTTTTTTAGGTTTATTTAGTTTTTTATTTATTTTATTTTAGGTTTATTTTATTTTTATTTTTGATTTAATTTTTTATTTTGGTTCTTTATTCTTAGGTTTGTTTTATTTTTAAATTTAGTTTAGGTTTTTATTTATTTTATTTTAGTTTATTTTTATATATTTTATTTTATTTTTAGGTTTAGGTTTAAATTTCTTTATTTATTTTTATTTTTGATGTTTTATTTAGTTTAGGTTTAACTTTTGTGGTTTGGCTTTTATTTTAGTCTTTAGATTTTGTTTAAGATTTTAGGCAGGTTTGAGGTTTAGGATTAGTGTTCAGCTTTAGGGTTTAGGGTAGGATTTTAGGGTTTAGGGTTTAAGGTGTTTAGGTGTCAATGTGGTCAGATCAGATTTAGTTTAAGCTCAGCTTTGGATTTGGTTTAGGGTTTTTAGGGTTTAGGCTCAGTGGTTGGGTGGTTAAGTTTAGGGTTAGCCCAGGATTAGAGGTGGTTCATAGTTTGGGTTAGTTTTAGGGTTTAGAGTTTAGGATTTAGTTTAGCTGGGGTTTAGGGTTTTTTTAAGTTACAAACCAAGTAGGTTTAGTTTATTTAGTTTATTTTATTTTTTTATTTTTTTTTTATTTTATGTATTTTATTTAGTTTAAGTTTATTTTAGTTTATTTTTTATGTTTAAGTTTAGGTTTATGTTTAATTTTAAGTTTATTTTATTTTATTTTATTTTTTAGGTTTAGGTTTTATTTTTTTATGTTTAGGTTTTGTTTTATTATTTTATTTTAGGTTTATTTTATGTTATATTTTAGTTTATATAAGTTTATTTTAGCTTATTTTATTTTATTTAGTTTAGTTTAGGTTTTGCTTATTTTAAGTTTAGGTTTAGGTTTTATTTATTTTAGTTTAGGTTTAGATTATTTTATTTTGTTTAATTTAGGTTTAGATTTTTTTAGCTTAGGGTTTAGGTTTTTTTATTCATTTATTTTTAGGTTCATTTTAGGTTTATTTGTAGTCACTATAGCACCAGAGGGGGGGATAATTGGGATATTAAAAATTTTCAAAGTTAAATCTTAAATTTTAAGTTTTAGTAGAAAATTAATTTTTGATTTTATAATGACAAGATACAATTCTTAATGCAGCAAAAATAAAATTAGAGTAAAGTAAATAGAGACAATAGGCACACAATTTTTATGTGGTTTGACTAAACCTCAAAATCGGCCTATGTCCACGCCTAGCCACCCCTGGCTAGGAATCCACTAAATGCAAAAATAGCTTACAAATAGTACTCTCCTATAACAGGGTGAGTACAACCCTACAATAATATGTACTCTCTTTCAAAGGGGCGAGTACAACCCCAATATAAATTTTGTAGCACAAAAAAAAATATAAAATAATAAATTTTGATAAAATAAATCTCTCACAAATATACCAAGCTATCCAATTCAAAAAATGATCTCACAACTTACAAATGATCACTTTGCAACTTAAAAATTTTGGCAAGATAAATGCTCACTTAATATTGATAAGAAATAATAAAATAAATATCTTAAAGTGATCTTACTAAGATGTTTATGTTATTACAATTTGTAGACTAATATAAAAATTATTTCAAAATAAATTCACAATATTCTTTTACGCAATTAAATAAATTTCATCAATGAATAATTTATTTTATTTTAGCCAAAAAGATTCTTTCAATTAAAGATAATGATCACAAAATACTTAAATAAAATGAGTATATGATCGATCTAAATAGGCTAGTAAGCTTTTAATTAAAAAGAGAGACCTAGCAAATATAAAAATAATTTCAGCATAATAATTTAATTTAAAATGCTTAAAATATACTTCTAAAATAGATCTAAGAAAAAATAATCTTTTAAAATAAGATTAATGAAGAAATATTTCAAGAAACCAAAAGAAATTTGTAGGAAGTGAAAAATTTCAACAAGTTGAAATGGATCCTACAAACTGTCACAAGAGTTTTTCACAAAAAAATGATAGAGGAACTTTGATGTGAAAAACAATGTCCACAAACTAATCCACCAAAAAGTATAAATTGGAAATAATAAATAGATGGTGAAAATAGCATGAACAACTAAAAAGGATTAAGATCAAGAAACCAAACTCAAGTAATTTGTGAAAGCTTGCTTAGTTGAAGATGTTGAAGCTTCCAAACTAAGGATTTGATCTTGCAATATTTGGAGAACACTTGGAAGGAAAATCTAAGAAATTTTCTCTTAGATTTGCTGGAGGGATTTTGAATTTTAAATGAGGAATGCTTTCATGAAGGGAATGAGAGTTATTTATAGGCAAGAAGGTCATTTTGAATTATTTCAAAAAAATATATAATTCTAACATCATGTTATCATCTAATAATTTAATATTCAATAAAAATATAATTTATATTAAATAAATATTAAATTTAGGCAACCAAAATTCGGCTATTCACATGTGCAAGTCAAAAATAATCAAATATGGCTCTTAATATATTCAGCACAAAGATGCATTCATTATTAAAATCCCTAATGTTTGAAAAGTCAGAATAAATTCAATTTTAATCAAACATGGGTCATATAACCTATCAAATTAAATGAAAAAATCCAAGGAATCCGTTGGAGATGAAATCAGATATAAATTCCTTGATTATAAAATGACTTTGTCTAAAATATAAAATTTCTCATATTTTTGTTAATTTTGAAATATGATATTTAAATATTATGATATAATTTATATATAATAATACATATATTAGTTATCATAAAACCTTCTAATTAAATTAAAATATTTAATTATATTAAGTGAATAAAATAATTACACTTAATAGTCATAATTTATTATCATTTATTATTTTGACAATTCAAATGCTATGTATGAAACATATAATTGAATGTTAATTAAACAGAGATTAATATAAATTAACCTCATTAAAATAATATGTTAAGTTGTGAGTAAATTGATTCATGCCAATGAACTGATACGAATTTCTAAGATTGTTATAAATGCATATAACCTAAAATATTGTATCTTGAGCTTCACATTATCCATTTTGATCTATCTTTCATTCTTCTACTCTTGCAATTTCCTCAAATATATTGTGAGATGTATTGGATATGTAATTAGCAATTGATATATCTGAAACACAAAAAAACATTCATTAGAACATCCAAACATTCATTTGTTATCATCAAAATTGATCGGATTGAACATGAGGCTCATTAAGCCAACATTATTTTCTAGGTTTAGGTTTTTATTTAGTTTTTATTTTATTTTATTTTAAGTTTAATTTAATTTTTTAGTTTAGTTTAGGTTTTTAATTATTTTAGTTTAGTTTAGTTTTTATTTTTTTATTTTATTTTACTTTTTGGTTTAGGTTTAGTTTTAGGTTTAGGTTTATGTTTTAGGTTTTAGTTCAGGTTTTTATTTTATTTAATTTTTTTAATTTATTTAGGTTTAGGTTTTTTTTAAGTTTTATTTTGTTTAGGTTTAGGTTTTTAGGTTTTTATGTTTTCAGGGTTTAGGGTTTAGGGTTTATGGTTTGGGGTTTAGGGTTTAGGGATTTAGGGTTTAGGGTTTATGGTTTGGGGTTTAGGGTTTAGGGATTTAGGGTTTATGGTTTAGGCCATAGCAGGTTTAGGGTGGGGTTAGGGTCTAGGGTTTAGGGTTTAGGGTTTATTATTTGGTGTGGGTGGGTTAGGATCAGGTTTAGGGTTTAGGGTTAGTTTTAAGGTCAGGGTTTTTTTATTATTTTTATTTTTTAAATTAAGTAAAATGGTGGGTTTATGTTTATTTAGTTTATTTTTTTATTTATTGTAGTTTATTGTATTTTATTTTATTTAGTTTACTTATTTTAGATTTATTTATTTTAGGTTTTTTATTTTAGTTTATTTTATAGGTTTAGTTTAGCTTTATTTTTTTTTATTTTCATTTTATTTTTTTTGTTTAGGTTTTATCTTATTTTAGGTTTAAGGTTTAGGTTTTATATTATTTATGTTTAGGTTTTAGGTTTTCATTTTAGGTTTATTTTTAGGTTTTAATTTTATAGGTTTAGGTTTAATTTTAATTTATTTTATTTTTTTTTTAGGTTTAGTTTTATTTTTAGGTTTTATTTATTTTAGTTTGGTTAGTCCATTTCATTATTTTATTTTATTTTTATTTTTAGGTTTTTATTATTTTTAATTTAGGGTTTAGGTTTTCTTTTTTATTTATTTATAGGTTTTATATCTAGGTTTATTTTTTTGGTTTTGGTTTTTATTTATTTTTTATTATATTTTATTTTAGGTTTAATTTATTTTTATTTTATGTTTAGTTTTTATTTTATTTTTGTTTTTTTCTTAGGTTTATTTTATTATTTAGTTTAGTTTAGGTTTATTTTATTTTATTTTAGTTTATTTTTATTTTTTAGTTTATTTTATTTTTAGGTTTAAGTTTAGGTTTTTATTTTATTTTATTATGATTTTTATTTAGATTTAGGTTTTTTTATTAATTTTTTTAGGTTTTATTTAGTTTAGGTTTAGGTTTTAGTTTTAGTTTAGGTTTTTTAGGGTTTAGTGGTGAGTTTTGAAGGGGTTTAAGGTTTATGGTTTAGGTTTGGAGGGTTTATGGTTTAGGTTTAGGTGGGCTTTAGGATGGGAATGTGGTTTAGGGGGTGGGTTTGAGTTTTAGGGTTTAGGGTTTAGGGTTGTAGGTTTAGGTCTTAGGGTTAGTTTTAGGGTTTAGTGTTTAGTGTTAGGGTTTTTTTTATTTTTTTTTAGGGATTAGGGTTTAGGTTTTACGTTTAGGGTTAAGCTTTTAGTTTAGGGTTTAGGGTTTTGGTTTTTTAATAGAGAATAAATTCAGATTCAACATTTCTTGTTTTCAATTTCATAACCAAGTAACACACCAAGTTCTCTAAGGCACAAGCGACGATATAGATAAAAAATGAACATGTATAGAGCAAAGCAAAAACCTTAGATTACTAAAACCGTCTCTACTATAAAACACTGATATAAGTAGCTGGATCGCCATTCTTCGCTTTCTCCATTCCAGAACCACCTTTGACCTCTCGAATAGCGGGATCCACCATCATATCCTGATCTCTCCTCCACCATGACCACCAGAACCTCACTCCTCCCTCCTCCTCAGAACCACCATGCTTGCACCACATCTAGCTCCCCCAAGACCACTGGGATAACTGTCGCCTCTATTTCACCTCCACCGTCAGATCTAGACTGAGCCTAGTTGACGGTAATGTTCCTACCGTTAATGTTCTTCCCATTCTTAGGGTTTTGGTATAGGTTTAGGGTTTAGGTTTAAGGGTTTATGTTTATTTTTTAATTTATTTAACTACTTTAGGTTTAGGTTTAGGGTTTGGGGTTTGGGGTTTATGGTTTAGGGTTTTTTTTAAACTTGAATGATTTCATAACAAATAAGAAATTACCAAATCAAACAAGACATTATCCTCTAATAACTAATAAAACATGATAAAATAAAATGCAATTAAAAAATTCACAAAAATGGTATTTCAGAAAATGATTTAACTCCTAGAGGAAATAAAATTTTATTTGGTAGAAGGCCAACAAAGCTTAGTTGAACAAGCTAAATCCCATATCATCATCAAATTTCTCAGCAGGCTCTTCCTTTTTCTTTTCCATTGTAGTAGCCGAAGCAGCAACAACAACAGTAGTAGTAGAAGCATTAGGTGCAGCAACCACAACAAATTTACTAGGATCCTTCAAATACTCCTTAACCTTCTCGGCCTATAGGTAAGTGTAATTAGTGGAAATCGTGATAGCGAGGACATTCTTGTAAACATTGATGAACATGTGGGGCGCTGCAGCAAGGGTGGGATAAGAGAGGGCTAATGAGAGAGAAGTGATCATTGAAAGGCCAACCAAAATTTTTTTGATGTGATCATGTTTAGTGAGGTCTAGCACCTCAAGACTGAACACCGATCAATCATCATACACACACAAGACGATAAGGCCATAAGAGAATGGCCTAATACCCAGCTTAGTGAGGAGTGCAGCCTCTAAAGATCCCATCTTATTGCCTTTTTTAATCAGCTTAATCGGGGTGATAATTTTAACAATACCCTTGTTGATCTTAGCTGGGATGTTGAGAACCTGGAAGAAACAATTCTGTGAAGGATCCAGACTAGTGTTTCTTGGAGGAAACACAACATCAATAAGTGCAATAAGACCAACATGGGCAGGAGCACTAACTTTTAGAGTTTTAGGGTTTTAGAGTTTATGCTTTTAAGGTTTAGTGGTTTAGTGGTTGGTGATTGTGGTTTAGTATTGTTTAGGTTTAGGGTTTAGGGTTTGTTTAGGGTTTAGGTTTAGGGTAGGTTTAGTGTAGGTAGGGTTTAGTTTTAGGTTTGGTTTGTTTAGCATTTAGGGTTTAAGATTTAAGGTTTAGGATTATTTAAAAAAAATTAAGTAAACTGGTAGGTTTAGGTTTACTTAGTTTATTTAGTTTATTTAGTTTATTTATTATTTATTTTAGTTTATTTTAATTTTTTTATTTAAGTTTATTTTATATTTTTATTTAGTTTAGTTTATTTATTTTAAATTTCTTTATTTTAGTTTAAGTGTTTTATTTTTGTTTATTTTTTAGGTTTAGGTTTAGGTTTAGGTTTAGTTGAGTTTTATCTTTATTTTATATTTGAAGTTTAGGTTTTATTTTTTATTTTTAGGTTCAGGTTTAGCTTTTTATTTTATTTTTTAGGTTTAGGTTTTAGGTTTATTTTTAGATTTTAGTTTGTTGTTTAGGTTTAAGTTTATTTTTAGTTTATTTTATTTTATTTAGTTTAGGTTTAGGTTTAGGTTTAGGTTTTATTTATTTTAGTTTTGTTTATTTTAGTTTAAGTTTAGGTTTATTTTAAGTTTAGGTTTAATTTTTTACTTATGGGTTTAGGTTTTATTTATTATTTATTTTAGTTATATTTTTATTTGGGTTTTATTTTATTTTATTTTATTTTATTTATTTTTTATTTTATTTTTAGTTTTATTTTATTTAGGTTTTTTTTTAGGTTTATTTTATTTTTCAGTTTAGTTTTGGTTTTTATTTATTATTTATTATTTTTATTTTTTGGTTTAGGTTTAAGATTTATTTTAGGTTTTTTTTATTTATTTTTGTATTTTATTTAGGTTTAGGTTTTATTTAGTTTAGGTTTAAGTTTTTAGGTTTTAGGTTTAGTGTTTAGGTTTGTTTTAGGGTTTTTAGGGTTTAAGGTTTATGGTTTAGGGTTCTTTTTTAACTAAAAGGAATTTATTGCTCAGAAAAATAGGTACAAGAATACCATATTAGAGACTAAACTCAAGAAGAAAGAAACTACTACTCAAATGAGCTAGAGGAGAATCCTAAAGAGTTTAGTCCCTAAAATAATACATGAAGAGCAATAAATAAAAAAATGAAGACAAAACTAAGAAAGCCAAGGAAAAGGCAGTAAAGGGGAAGAATCCACGGAGGTCCAAAAGAACCTCGAGAGAGATGAAGATCCATAAGAAATGGAAACCTTCAACCTACAACTGAAGATAACTCCAGCAATCTAAGAAAAAATAGACCATTAATAAGAATCCAGCTTCATCCAAGAAGAAGAAAAGACCAATCAAAAGAGAACCAACTGCAAGAAATCTCAGCCAGAAGGAGATCAAAAAACATAAAGAGGAAAAAACTCATGCTCAAGTATGAGAAAAGAAGGATAATCACAGTAATGAGGGGCATCAAATCCTAAGTGTATCCAGCTTCAAAGATGGGTTACAAACAGGAAAAGTAACCAACCACAAAAATATCAAGGAAAAAATCCATCATATCATTATAGCCATCCCAGCCAAAGAAAAATGCAAACCTATCATAAATAGCCACCTAGCCAAAGAAAAAGTGAAGCTAAAGAAATAGAAACAAAGAGGAGACCAATAGAAAAAATTAACATAAGGCAATCCCAACAAAACCAAATATGAAGACCTCTTAAAAAAGAGGGAAAAAAAGAAGCTCACAGCCCAAAAAAAAAAAAAGAGCCCACAAAGACAAATCCAACAGAGCCCACAACAACACCAATCCAAATCCACCAAGGCACCAAGCCAATAAATCTCACAACAACACCAATCCAAAGCCACCAAAGCACCAACCTAAGGAAAGGAAACAGCCAACAGAGCAACCACACAATAGAGAACCCAAGAAAAATAGCCCAGGAAAGAGCAAGAGAACCAAACCAACAAAAAGAAAAAAAAAGAAGGCTAGCAAAAGCTAAAATATATAGCTAGAGAAACAACCAGCCAATGGACAAACCACACACCAAAGACATAAAGCCCAACCTTCCACCAACAAAGAGATCAAAAGAACCAACCAAAGAATGGCAAACTAATAGGAATAAAGCCACCAACACAAAACCAACTAGCTAAAGGTCACCAAAAAAAACCCAACACAGAGAAACCAAACAAGCCAAAAAAGAAGAAAAATTAGCCAAGAAGCCAATACTCTAGCTAGCAAGAAAACACACAACAAAAGCTCAACTAACAGAGAAAAAATAAGCCAAAAGCAAAAACATACCAAGGACAGGAGAGATTATTTCCAAGAAGCTTTAAAATGAGTAACCCTCAAGTGAGGAGGGGCATAAATCACTTTTCTTCTTCTTCTTCTTATAATAGTTTTATAACCATGCCCTTTCTCCAAAAAATCTCCATCCAAAATGAATCAATTATAAAAGGCATGGGATCAAAGCTATCAATTTCAAATTAAGAGCATTAATCATCCACAACATTAGATAAAAAAAAATAAATAGTATGCATTTCAGAATTAGAAGTGCAAGGAGCAAAAAATAGCTTTATTAAGAGACAATTATCAATATTTTCACCTTCCAACAAAATCTAAAGAGTATCCTCCTTTCATTCATAAAAGAAGCAAGAGAAATAGAATCTAGATTTTAGTATAATCTTCATGTAAGGGAATAAAATAAGAATCAAATCCTTTAGAAACACATAGCATATTACCAAAATTTTGAAATAATTACCATTAGAAAACCATCATTTTGAACTAAAATAGAACTATTCATAATGAGAGAATTGTCATAGGTATCTAAATCTTATTTTTTTAAAGAAGGATCACCAATATTAACAAGATTGTCGTGAAAGTTAAAATAACAAAATAAGAATTTTTTTAATTCCAATGAAGAAATTGTCTCTTTCCCATGATCTAAAGGAGACATAGAAGAAAGAGAAACAACATCCAACTGATTGGAAGAAATGGTGTTAGCATCAACAATATTCAAACTATCATCATGAAAGCACTTATGCACAACATCCAAACCATTAGAATCATTAACCATAGCCTCTAAAGTATTCTCTTTAACAAAATCATCTAAAGAAACACTTAGAGCATGAATATTAGTTAAAACTTATTCAGAAACATCAAAATTACCTTCCACATTAAACAAATCATTAATAGGTAAAACTTTTTCAAAAGATTCATAAATCTGGCTTTGCAAAACATCAGAATTTTGAAAAGCATATTTTCCTTATCCAACTTGAGAGAATCATCAATTTTTTCAACAATTGAATTCTTACTGGTGATTTTCTTCCTAAGAGAGGGATGACTAATAAAGCATTCAGAAATTTCATGCCCATGAATCTTACGATTATTACAAAAAATGGGAAAGTTCTCAAAAATAACTTTCTTAAAATAACCACATTTCTCTGAACCCAACCAAATTTCTTTCAGATATTTTTTAGTAATATCAATCTCTACAAGAATTCTTGCAACAGATGGTCTAGAAGAAGCTGTTGTTCCTTGATCAACTTGCAAAGGCCGACCAAAAATCAACCTAATAGCATAAAGAATCGGATAATTAAATAGATGAATTTTCAAGTTAGGTAAAGAAATCCAAATGGGAACATAGGAGACTCTTCATTAACATCAATCATAGGCATCCAATTTAGAATACACATTTGTCAATTAGAAACATAGTAAGAATGCCTAGAAAAAATTATTCCATAATCAAGGTCATTAGAAAGTTTAATCGAAACTGCGCCAATCATTAATAAAAAGAACGGATAAATTTAAGCTATGAAAAAATGGTCGAATATCTTCAATCTTTGGCCGTTTAAATGAAAACTTTCCAATCAAAGAAAAAGCAAAAGGCTCAGCTAATCTTTTAATATCCTCACCTGAAATCATAATTGCTAGAGTACCTTTAAAAGTCGTATGAAGCAAACTCAAAAGAGGCTTGGTAGAGGAATTCTTACTAGCTTTCTTTAAAAGATTTAGTAACAATAGGAAATTTAGTGGTCGGACTACCCCAAAAATTTGATGCCCTAGCGGGATCCATCGGCACAAGGGATTTACCCCATGGATTTGAAGAAGTCGACGCCATGATTCATGGCGTCGTGACAAGAATAGGTCGATATCGGCCCAAGGCCGACAATCTATAGGGAATCCAAGAGACAAAGCACTAAATAACTCACCAAGAACATAATAGTTTTATGGTTTAGGTTTTAGGTTTGGTGTTTATTAGTTATTATTAGGTTTTATTAGTTTAAGGTTATTATTAGTTTATTATTAGTTTTATGTTCAGTTTACTTAGTTTAGTTTTAGTTAGGTTATTAGTTTAGTTTTATTAGTTTTAGTTTTAGTTATTATTATTTTAAGTTAGTTTAGTGAGGGGGGGGGGGGGTTAGGTTTATTTTATTAGTTTATTTAGTTAGTTTATTTAGTTTATTTCTTGGGGTTTAGTTCATTTTAGTTTTATTAGTTATTATTAGTTATTAGTTAGTTTATTATTAGTTTAGTTAGTTATTATTTAGTTATTTTATGGCTTTATTATTATTTAAGTTTTTTAGTTTTTGTGAGTGGTTTAGATTTATTAGTTTAGTTTTATTTGTTTATTTATTAGTTTATTTGTTTAGTTTATTAGTTTTATTAGTTTATTTATCTATTTAGTTTTATTAGTTTATTATTATTTTTTTTAATTTAGCTTATGGTTTAGTTTCTTATTAGTTATTATTAGTTATTTATTATTTATTATTATTTATAGTTAAGTTAGTTGGTTTATTATTAGTTTTATTTTAGATCAGTTTTTTCAATTTATTATTATAATTAGTTTTAGTTTATTATTATTAGTTTATTATTATTATTTAGTTTATTTATTTAGTTAGGGTTTAGGGTTTAGTTATTTAGTTATTTATTAGTTATTTATTATTACTTTTATTATTATTAGTTTAGTTAGTTAGTTATTAGTTATTATTATTATTATTATTAATATTATTATTATTTTTAGTTTTTATTAATTTAGTTATTGTTAGTTAATTTTATTATTATTATTTAGTTATTATTATGTTTAATTATTGGTTTTTTTTTTTTTTTGGTTTTAGTTTAGGTTTAGGGTTTAGTTTAGTTGGTTATTTAGCTTTTTTATTATTATTATTTAGTTTATTTAGTTTAGTTTTAGTGTTATTATTTATTAGAGTTTATGTTTATTTATTAATTAGTTTAGTTTTATTAGTTAGTTTGTTTATTAGTTTATTAGTTTATTAGTTAGTTAGTTATTTATTTAGTTTAGTTAGTTATTATTATTAGTTTATGGTTTTATTATTATTTAGTTTTAGTTGGTTTAGTTGGTGATTTAATTAGTTTATTTATTAGTTTATTAGTTTAGTTTATTAGTTTTATTAGTTTAGTTATGGGATTAGGATTATTAGTTTATTATTAATAGTCTTTTAGTTTAGTTTATGGTTTAGTTTTTATATTAGTTATTATTGGTTATTTATTATTATTATTATTAGTTAGTTGGTTTATTATTAGTTTAGTTTTAGATTATTTTTTAGATTATTATTATTAGTATATGTTTATTATTGTTAATTTTATTATTATTATTATTATTATTATTATTATTATTATTATTATTATTTAGTTTATTTATTTAGTTAGGGTTTAGGGTTTAGTTGTTTAGTTATTCATTAGTTAGTTTATTCCTAGTTTTATTATTATTAGTTTATTAGTTTAGTTAGTTAATTATTAATTATTATTATTATTATTATTATTATTATTTATTAGTTTAGTTATTACTTAGTTTTATTATTATTTTTTTATTTATTAGATTTATTAGTTTAGTTATTTAGTTAATTTTGCTTTATTTAGTTATTAGTTTATTAGTTTATTCTTGGTCAGTTATTATTAATATTTTTAGTTAGGTGTTTTATTATTAGTTTATTATTAGTTATTAGTTAGTTTATTATGTTTAATTATTATTATGTTTATTTATTAGTTAGTTTTTATGGTTTATTAGTTTAGATTTAGGGTTTACTTTTAGTTAGTTATTTAGTTATTTATTATTAGTTTTAATATTGATTATTTATTAGGGTTTAGGTTTATTTATTAATTAGTTTAGTTTTATTAGTTAGTTTTTTTAGTTAGTTAGTTTATTAGTTTATTAGTTTATTAGTTATTAGTTTTGGTTATTAGTTATATATTATTAGTTTTAGTTTTATTATATTATTTAGTTTATTATTAGTTCTTATTTTTCATTAGTTATTATTAGGTTTCTAGTTTATTAGTTTTATTAGTTTATTATTTATTAGTTTATTAGGTTTTATTAGTTAGTTATTAGTTAGTTTTAGTTTAGTTTTATTATTAGTTTATTAGTTTTTTTAGTTATTATTTAATTATTATTATTAGTTTTATTAGTTTATTTATTAGTTATTTTAGTTTAGTTTAGTTTATTATTATTAGTTTTATTATTATTAGTTTTATTAGTTTAGGTTTAGGGGTTTAGTGTTTAGTTTATTTAGTTTTATTATTATTATTATTATTTTTTCTGATTAGTTTTAGTTATTATTATTATTAGTTTATTTATTTTAGTTCATTTAGTTATTAGTTATTTATTTAGTTTATTTAGTTATTATTAGTTTATTATTATTAGTTTTATTAGTTAGTTTTTATTTAGTTTATTATTATTTATTAGTTTAGTTAGTTTAGTGTTTAGTTTTGTCTAGTTTTAATAATTTATTATTTATTTTATGATTATTATTAGTTTAGTTTAGTTAATTTTTATGTTGTTAAGTATATTATTATTTAGTGTTTTTTTAGTTATTATTAGCTTTTAGTTTAGTTTATTTTTAATTATTATTACTTATTAGTTTTTTAGTTTAGTCAATTTTATTAGTTTATTATTATTAGTTAGTTTATAAGGTTTAATTATTATTATAAGGTTTAGTTTATTTATTATTTAGTTTATTATTAGTTTAGTATTTTATTATCATTAGTTTAGTTATTAGTTATATTTAGTTTAGTTATTATTTGTTATTTAGTTTTAGATTATTAGTTTTCTTTATTTTATTATTAGTTTTAGTTTTTATTATTTAGTTAATTTATTATTAGGTTTAGTTAGTTTACTAGTTTATTAGTTTAGTTTAGTTATTATTTTTAGTTGTTAGTTAGTTATTATTATTAGTTATTTATTAGTTATTTAGTTAGTTTATTAGTTCTAGTTTATTAGTTATTAGTTTTATTTTAGTTAGTTTAGTTATTATTAGTTTAATTATTGGGTTTAGTTTTATTATTAATTAGTTATTTTTTAGGTTAGTTAAGTTTACAGTTTAGGTTTATTTGTTAGTTATTATAATTAGTTACTTATTTATTAGGGTTTAGTTTAATTAGTCTATTAGTTTAGTTTTAGTTATTAGTTTAGGTTTAGTTTAGTTTTTATTAGTTTTCTTAGTTTAGTTTATTTTTAGTTAGTTTATTAGTTGGGTTTTTTTGTTTATGTTTAATTTAGCTATTAGTTTGTTCATTAGTTTAGTTAGTTTTTTGTTATTAGTTTACTAGATTTCTAGTTATTATTTAGTTAGTTTAGTTTAGTTTGTTTATTAGTTTTGTTTTAATTTTATTATTATTTTTGTTTTTATAAGTTTATTAGTTTTAGTTTATTATTTATTAGTTTTAGTTTTAGTTAGTTTTGCTTAGTGTTTTATTAGTGTTTTATTAAGGTTAGGGTTTAGGGTTTAGGACTTGGGGTTTATGGTTTTAGTGTTTAGGGTTTAGGGTTTAGGGTTAGTCCTAGGGTTTAGGGTTTAGTGTTAGGTCTTTTTTATTTTTATTTTTTTATTTTTTTATATTTAGGGTTTAGGGTTTACGGTTTAGGTTTTAGGTTTAGAGTTCAAGTTATAATTTAAGGTTTAGAGTTTTTTTTTTTTATAGAGAATAAATTCAAATTGAACATTTCTTCTTTTCGATTTAATCAACAAAGTAACACACCAAGTTCTCTAGACACCTGCAAGACATAGATAAAAAATGAATGCAGCTTAAAATCAAAACCCTAGATAACTAGAATCGTCAAAAGACATAGTTCCATAGAGATCAGTCGTTCTTGGTTTCTCTAGTTCTGTCAGAACCACCAGCCTTTCAAGTAGGTCCAATCATATCACGATCTCTTCCTCCACCACCACCATGTTATCGCTCCTCTCCGCCTCCATAACCACCATGCTTTCACGATCACCACCTCCATATCCCAACACCTCCATATCCCCACCTCTCACGATAACCACCACCTCGCCTCCCTGACCAAATCTAGGCCGAGCTTAGTTGGCGTGATGTTCATGTCATCAAGGTTCTGCCCATTCATAGAGTTTAGTTTTAGGTTTAGGTTTATTAAGTTTTAGGATTTAGGTTTATTTTTTAATTTATTTAGTTAATTTAAGTTTAGGTTTAGGGATTGAGGTTTAGAGTTTATGGTTTAGGGTTAGGATTTAGGGTTTTGGGCTTAGGGTTTAAGGTTTAAGGTTTAGGGTTAGGGATTAGGGTTTAGGGTTTAGGGTTTAGGGTCTTTTAGGGTTTTGGTTTAGGGTTTAAGGTTTAATGTTTAGGGTTTAGGGTTTAGGGTTTAGAGTTTAGGGTTTTTAGTGTTTAGGGTTTAAGGTTAGCCTAGGGTTTAAGGTTAGTTTAGGGTTTAGGATTTAGGGTTTAAGCTTTAGGCTTTAGGGTTTAGGGTTTTTAGGGTTTAGCGCTTAGGGTTAATTTAACATTTAGAGTTTTTAGGGTTTAGTGTTTAGAGTTTAAAGTTTAGGGTTTATGGTTAGTTTAGGGTTTAGGGTTTAGGGTTGTAGGTTTAGGGTGTAGGGTTAGTTTTAGGGTTATGGGTTTAGGGTTTAAGATTTAGGGTTTAGGGTTTATGGTTTAGGTTTTTTTTAAATTAAGTAAACCGACAGGTTTATGTTTATTTAGTTTATTTTTTATTTATTTTTCTTTATTTTACTTTTTTATTTAAGTTTATCTTTTATTTTTATTTAGTTTAGTTTATTTATTTTAGTTTATTTTTTAGGTTTAAGTTTAGGTTTATGTATATTTTTTAGTTTAGTTTTATTTTTATTTTATTTTTTAGGTTTAGGTTTATTTTTTTTTTTGGTTTAGGTTTAGGTTTTCATTTTATTTTTCTAGCTTTAGGTTTTAGGTTTTTTTTTTAGCTTTATTTCTAGGTTTTATTTTTTAGTTTAGGTTTATTTTATTAGTTTATGGTTTAAGCTTAGGTTTAGGTTTTATTTATTTTAGTTTAGTTTATTTTAGTTTTGTTTTAGGTTAATTTTATTTTGGTTATTTTAGGTTTAGGTTTTTGTTTTTAGTTTAGGGTTTAGGTTTTATTTTTTATATATTTTTATGTTTTATTTTTAGGTTTATCTTTTTGGTTTAGGTTTTTATTTAGTTTTTATTTTATTTTATTTTAGGTTTATTTTAATTTTATTTTAGGTTTATATTTTTTTATTTAGGTTTTTTATTTTTAGTTTTATTTTATTTTTTTAGTTTGGTTTAGGTTTTTATTTATTTTATTTTGGTTTAATTTTTATTTTTTTTATTTTATCTTATTTTTAGGTTTAGGTTAAGTTTAGGTTTAATTTAAGATTACATTTTTATTTTACTTAATTTTATATATTTTATTTATGTTTTGTTTTTTTAACTATTTTATTTTTAGGTTTTATTTAGTTTAGATTTAGGATTTTAGATTTTTAGGGTTTAGGGTTTATGGTTTAGGGTTTAGGGTAGTAGGTTTCATGCTTTAGGGTTTTAAGTTTAGGGTTTAAGGTTTAGGGTTTAGTGTTAGTTTTAAGGCTTAGGGTTTTGGGTTTTGGGTTTACGGTTTAGGGTTGGTTATAGAGTTTAGGGTTTAGGATTTATGGTATAGGGTTTAGGATTTAGGGTTTAGGGTATAGAGTTTAGGATTTCTTTTTTAAATTCAATAAACTAATTTATTTAGGTTTATTTATTTATTTAGTTTATTTATTTATTTTAGTTTTTTTATTTTTATTTGTGTTTATTTTTAATTTTTATTTAGTTTAGTTTATTTATTTTAGGCTTATTTATTTTACTTCCATTTTTTATTTTTGTTTATTTTTTAGGTTTAGGTTTAGGTTTATGTTTATTTTTTAGTTTAGTTTTATTTTTATTTTAGAATTTAGGATTTTGGATTTAGGTTTTAGGGTTAACTTAGGTTTTAGGGTTAGATTAGGGTTTATGGTTTAGGGTTTAGGGTTTATGGTTAAGGTTATTATTATTTTTAAATTTTTTTAATTTTTTTTAATTAAGTAAACTAGTAGGTTTATGTTTATTTAGTTTATTTCTTATTTATTTTTATTTTATTTTATTTTTATTTTTAGTTATCTTTATTTTTATTTTTATTTAGTTTAGTGTATTTATTTTAGTTTGTTTTTTAGCTTTAGGTTTATTTTTTACTGTAGTTTTATTTTTATTATATTTTTTAGGTTTAGGTTTTATTTTTTATTTTTAGGTTTAGATTTAGGTTTTTTTTTTAGGTTTAGGTTTTATGTTTTAATTTTAGGTTTACTTTTAGGTTTTCTTTTTAGTTCAGGTTTAGATTTAGGTTTAGTTTATTTTAGGTTTAAGTTTTCATTTTATTTATTTTAGTTTAGGTTTAGGTTTATTTTATTTTTATTTTAGGTTTAACCTTTTTACAGTTTAGGGTTTAGGATTTATTTTTATTTATTTTTTAGTTTTACTTTTTGGTTTGTTTTTTAGATTTAGGTTTTTGTTTAGTTTTTATTTTAGTTTATTTTAGGTTTACTGTTATTTTTATTTTATGTTTAGTTTTTATTTTATTTAGGTTTTCTTTTAGTTTAGTTAGATTTTTATTTATTTTATTTTAGTTTAGTTTTTATTGTTTATTTTATTTTCTTCTTAGGTTTAGGTTTAGGTTTAGGTTTTAGTTTATGTTTTTATTTTATTTTATTTTTTAATTTTATTTTGGTTTAAATTTTCTATTTATTTTATTTTTAAGTTTCATTTAGTTTTGGTTTAGGTTTTTAGCTTTTTAAGGTTTACAGTTTCGGGTTTAGGGTTTAGGGTTAGTCGAGGGTTTAGGGTTTAGGGTTTATGGGATGGGATTTAGGGTTTTGAGTTTAGGGTTTAGGGTTTAGGGTTTATGGTTTTGGGTCTGGTTTAAGTTTTAGGGTTTAATGTTTAGGGTTTTAGTGTTTAAGGTTTAGGGTTTAGGGTTTAGGTTTTAGGTTTAGGGTTCAGGTTTTAGTTTAGGATTTAGGGTCTTTGGTTTTTTTTTTTTTTTCCTTTTGAATAGAGAAAAAATTCAGATTGAACATTTCATCATTTCGGAACCAAGTAAAACACCAAGTTTTCTAAGACACAAGTGATGACATAGATAAAAAATGAGCACGGACAGAGCAAATCAAAAACCCTAGATAACTAGAACCATCTCTACTATAAAGACATTGTTTTGATAAGCGTGGTCGGTCATGGTTCTTCAATTTCTCTAGTTCCCTTTAAAACCACCGCCTCTTTAGTAGCGGGATCCACCACCATATCTGATCTCTCCCTCCACCATATCCATGGCTATAACCTCCATCGCTGCTTCCGCCTCCATAACCACCACTTATCCGACCATCACCTCCATATCCACCAGCACCTCCATATCCCCGACCACCACTATGCTAATCGCTGCCTCTGCCTTCACCTTCATTGCCAGATCTAGACTAAGCCTGGTTGACGGTGATGTTCCTTCCTTCAAGGTTCTGCCCAGATTTAGGTTATGGTTTTTTAGGTTTTAGGGTTTAGGTTTATTTTTTAATTTATTTAGTTACTTTAGGTTCAGGTTTAGGGTTTGGGGTTTGGGGTTTAGGGATTAGGGATAGGATTTAGGGTTTAGGGTTTAGGGTTTTAGGGTTTATGTTTTTATGGTTTATGGTTTAGGGTTAGGGTTTAGTGTTTTGGGTTTAGGGTTTTTTAGGGTGTAAGGATTAAGGTTTAGGGTTTAGAGTTTAAGGTGTAGGTTTTTTTATGGTTTAGGGTTTAGGTTTTTAGGGTTTAGGGCTTAGGGTTTAGGATTTAGGGTTTAGGGTTTAGGGTTAAAGTTTTAGGTTTATGGTTCAAGTTTTAGCTTAGGGTTTAGGGTTTTTGGTTTTTTTTGAATAAATTCATATTCAATATTTCTTTTTTTCGATTTCATCAACTAGGTAACACACCAAATTTTCTAAGGCACAAGTGACAACATAGATAAAAGCAAATAATAGAAACAAATCAAAATACTAGATAACTAGAACCGTCTCTATTGTACAAAGATAGTTCCATAAGCAAAAGATCAAATCCACCGTTCTTCAGTTTCTCCAGTTCCCATCAGAACCACCCCATCCTCTCGAGTAGCGGGGTCCACCATCAAATCCTCGATCTCTCCCTCCGCCATGACCACGGCTGTAACCTTCATCACTCCTCCCGCCTCCATAACCACCACTGCTTCGACCACCACCTCAATATTCACTAGCACCTCTAGACCCCCCACCACCATTGCGATAAATGTCGCCTCTACCTTCAACTCCACCACCAGATCTAGATGGATCCTGGTTGATGGTGATGTTCCTGCCATCAAGGTTCTTCCCATTCTTAGGGTTTAGGTTTTTTTTATGGAAAGTTAGAATTTTAATACCTTAAAAATAAAGGATAAAATGACTTTAAAAGGGGTAAAGCTCAAATTTTTACTGCTCACAGAGCTACAAGAAACCTAAAGGGCTAAACCCCTATCTAAGTACAATGGGAAAAAGAAAATAAAAGTTCAAAAGCAATAGCATAAAATCAAATCAGAAAGTACACAAAAAAGAATAATAAAACTTAAGAAAATAGTAAAAGGACTAGTCAACCACAGTTCATGATCCCTTTGAGAAGGCAAGATAAGCAAGATCCACATCAATGGTACTTGAGTTGAGAAAGAGAAGGCTTGGGCTCAGTTAAGATCATCTCAAGGGGCAACAATAAATATGAGCATCCAAACTTTATGAGAAGGGTTACAATCATATGCATGCTACCAACTAGAGAGAAGTTATAGGGAAACATCAAGGCCATCATAGCCAACATACCTAATATAAGCAACCATCCAAGGAAAAATAGTCCATAGTGATCTAGTTCCAGCACCAAAAAATAGAGAAAGATAGCCCCACCAAACCCACAAAACCCACAACACATAAACACATCTCGAATTCTGACAGGTTAAGTGGGAGAACAACCCATAACTATCTCTAGAGTAGTTGCAATCCAAATTCAAGGGAAAAACCTCCACCCAAATAACAAAATAGTAGAAGATAAGTAGCACTAGAGAGAGGGAAGCCATAGCATAGAGAGACCAAAAGGGCATCTAGAAGTTGCCATCAAAACCACCACCAAGGCAGACAAAAGGAAAGCAAATCCACCATCACCAACCAAGAGGCAAATATGAGGAAACAAGGAGAGCCAACTAAACCAAAGGGAGTCAATACTGGCATCCAACATAAAGTCTAAAACACCAAGCCACAACACAAGCATCCAAGGCAAGATAGCACCACAAAAACCCTCAAGCAGCCAAACCCCAATAATAAGTCCTAAAATATGACAAAAAAAATCATAAGAGCTTATATCCTCCACCAACAAAATAACTAATAAAACCACCCATGCTAGTAGGCAATAGGATGAGCAGCAGGAGATGTCAGAGCAGCAGGAAAACTGACACCCAAATCGGGAAGAAAAAATAAAGGAAAAATAACTGCACCTAAGAGAGGATAACCAACCTAGGAGCAGACCAGAAACCCAACCAAAAGCACCTAAACCAACCATCAAACATAGGCAACACATCCACCAAGCCAACCAACCAAGACAGACAGCCAACCAGCCCAGTCAGGCAACAAAACCAACCAACAGATAGAGCAAATACAAAGCCTAAAAAGAGGGAAAAGAACAACAATAGACAAAGCCACAACCCACATGGAGATCTCCAAAATAACCAAGAAACAAAAATGGTAGTCACCCAACCAAACTAGAAAAGGCCGAGGAGGAGCACCCAACCACAAGTAGCAAAAATGTAAGGAAAGAAACAAGGCCAGAGGCAAACAAAACCACTTCCAAATCCCAAAGAAAAGATAGTCACTAAAAGGAGAAAAAGGGGAGACAACAACCACAGAATAGCTAACTCCAATTCGTAAGGTAGACGTAACAAACTAGTAGAAACCTCCAAGCCAAACTAAGTAAGGAGAACATCAACCACCAACAAACCCAAAACTAAGCCAAGCTATAAGAGGCCAATAGTAGCCATGAAAAAATAACCACCCAAAATAGCCAAGCAGAAGAAAGAAACAAATAGCATCAATCAGCATAGCCAACCATAGCATCTACAAATCCAATTCAAAAAAGGCCACAACCAGCCAAAACTAGAGGCAAACCCAACATTCATTGGAAGAAAGGGTAGGCCAAAATTTGGCACAACCATAACCCAACAGAGACACAAAGCATGAGCCACAGAAAGAAAACCACCAGGCTCAAAGGATAGGGAATCCAATTAAAAATAGCACCACAAAGACAAAAAAAAAGGAAAGGAAGGGGGTTTAAGTATAGAAATAAACTCCACAAAAATCCACTTCTAGTGAGGGGAGCACAAAAAAACAATAAAAATAGACTAAATAAAACCACCATAGCAAAAGAGCATAAGGTTAAAATCTGAGGTAAGGTAGCCCAATGTTATCCGGATTGACCAGACCACGTAGATGCTTAGGTAAGCTATGGTTATCAAATAATGTGAGCTCATTTAATTCACTTCCCTAATTAGCTAGGAAATCAGCAAAGGCATTACCTTCATGAAGAATGTGAGAAATTTTGTAGAAAACATTAGGGGTGTGCACTAGTTGCTTCAAATCAAAAAATCGAACCGAATCAATGTTATTTGGTCAGTTTGGTTCGATTTTAAATCTCACAGTTCAATTTTTGGTTGTAAATACCTAATTATTCGAACATATTTACCAATGCTCACCCCTAAAAAACATAAGAAAGAATCTTTTTAGTGTGATTAAGATGATAAAATAAGTTAGTATTTACTATTTTATTATTATTAAGCATATCAAGTAAAAGAAGAGCATCAACTATAATCTAAATATTATAGAGGCCTTTGCTTAAACAAATATCAAAATCTTTGTTAACAGCCATGAGTTCAGCATAAATAACTAAACAAGCTTTGAGGGGGTAGGCAAAAGCACAAATGACAGTTCCTTTAGAATCCCTAAGAATTCCACCATAGCCATATTAGTTTGGGGAAACAAAACCATGAGTATTGATCTTAATAGAATTTTCTTTAGGCTTAATCCAACGTATAATGCTAATACTCTTGTAAGAAGAATCATTATGCAAAGTGATACCTATTTTTTTAGCTGCAAATTTATAACCTCTAAAGTGAAAATTGCTAATTAAATTTGCATTAAACAAAGCATGAATTTTTGTTTAGTTCTAGCAAGGATCCTTTTATGGTTCATAGGAATGCCACGATATTTAACATCATTTCTATCCATCCTAATGAACCAAATAAGGGTAATAACAATTAAAACTTTGCTATAAACTTTCACAATTTTATGGGAACAAACATCAAGAAGTAGATATAATGAAAGAGAGTCGTGAAAATAATTAGTGTTAAATAAATCATCATACCATATCCAAAGTTTGGAAATAATAGCACCATTGACAAAAAAACATAATTAACATTTTTAATATGAAAGCAATAATATCATTTATAAGGTAAGTAAAACCCCTTTAGCTAGAGCAAAGAATCAACCGGGATGAAGTTATTCAAAATCCTCCAAGCTAAAACTGAATAATAAAGGGGAATGATATTATTCCAAAGTTTAATGAAAACATTTGAGGTGCTTTATTTATTTCTAATAAAATTCCAAACTTTTTAAGAATGAAATCACCATTTTAAGAGAGCTTAAAAAGGATTTGACTCAGTTTATTAGAAAAGATAGCGATGTTGTAAAACTTGTCAAAAATAGAAATAGGAATGTAGTTCTCGAGTTTGTTTTCATTCTGATTATTATTAAGCCGAGTTGTAGGTTTAGGGTTTTGGGTTTAGTGTTAGTTTTAGGGTTTAGGGTTTAGGATTTAGGGTTTAAGGTTTTTCTTTTTAAATTATGCAAACTAGTGGGTTTAGGTTTATTTTGTATATTTAGTTTATTTTTTATTTATTTAGGGTTTAGGGTTTAAGGTTTATGTTTTAGGGTTTAGGGTTTAGGGTTTAGGATTTTGGGTTTTAGGGTTTAGGGATTAGGGTTTAAGGTTTAGAGTTTAGGGGTTTAGGGTTTAGGGTTTAGGATTTAGGATTTAGGTTTTAGGTTTAGGGTTCAAGTTTTAGTGTAAGGTTTAGGGTTTAGCTTTTAGGTTTAGGGTTCAGGTTTTAGTTTAAGGTTTAGGTTTTTTAGTTTTTTTTTAATAGAGAACAAATTCAAATTTAACATTTCTTCTTTTCGGTTTGATCAACCAAGTAACACGCCAAGTTTTTTAAGACACAAGCGACAACATAGATAAAAAATGAGAACGCATAGAGCAAATCAAAAACCCTAGATAACTAGAATCGTCTCTACTGTAAAGACACCATTCCATACATAGCAGATCAGATTGGCCGATTTTCATTTTCTCCAATTCCCATCAGAACCACCCCAGCCTCTCGACTAGTGGGATCCACCATCATATCCCCGATCTCTCCCTCCATCGCCACCACGATTGTAACCTCCTTCGCTCCTCCCGCCTCCATAACCACCACTGCTCTGACCACCACCTCCATATCCACCATCACCTCCAGATCCCCCATCACCACTGCAATAACTGCCACCTCCACCTTCCTCCACCGCTAGATCTAGACTAAGCTTGGTTGATGGAGATGTTCCTACCATCAAGGTTCTACCCATTCTTAGGGTTTAGGTTTATTAGGTTTTAGGTTTTAGGTTTATTTTCTAATTTATTTAGTTACTTTAGGGTTAGGTTTAGGGTTTAGTGTTTAGGGTTTTAGGGTTTATGCTTTTAGGGTTTATGATTTCGGGTTAGGGTTTAGGGTTTAGGGATTAGGATTTAGGGTTTAAGGTTTTTTTAAAAAAATTAAGTAAACTGGCAGGTTTATGTTTATTTAGTTTATTTATTATTTATTTTAGTTTATTTTATTTTTTATTTTTATTTATGTTTATTTTTTTATTTAGTTTAGTTTATTTATTTTAAGTTTATTTACTTTTAGTTTAGGGTTTTTATTTTAGTTTATTTTTTTAGGTTTATGTTTAGGTTTAACTTTATTTTTAGGTTGAGTTTTATTTTTATTTTATTTTATAGGTTTAAGTTTTATTTTTTATTTTCAGGTTTAGGTTTTTATTTTATTTTTTTAGGTTTAGGTTTTAGGTTTTTATTTTAAGCTTATTTTAGGTTTTATTTTTTAGTTTAGGTTTAGTTTAGGTTTCATTTATTTTGGTTTAGGTTTAGATATATTTTAGGTTGTTTATTTTATTTTTATTTTAAGTTTAGGTTATTTTTTTACTTTAGAGTTTATGTTTTATTTTTAATTTATTTTTAGGTTTATTTTTTTGGTTTAGGTTTTTACTTAGTTTTTATTTAATTTTATTTTATGTTTATTTATTTTTAATTCATGTTTAATTTTTTATTTTATTTAGGTTTTATATTCTTAGGTTTATTTTAATTTTTAATTTAGTTTTGATCTTTACTTATTTTAATTTTATTTATTTTTACTTTTTTATGTTATTTTATTTTTAGGTTTAAGTTTAGGTTTGAGTTTAGGTCTTTATTTTATTTTAATATTTTATTCAAGTTTAGGATTTTTATTTATTATATTTTTTAGGTTTTATTTAGTTTAGGTTTATGTTTTTAGGTTTTTAGGTTTTTAGGGTTTAAGGTTTAAGGTTTAGGGTTTAACGTTTAGGCTTTATGGTTTAAGATTATTAGGGTATAGGGTTTAGGGTTTAGGCTTTATGCTTTAGGCTTTAGCATTTAGGTCTTTTAGGGTTTAGGGTTTAGGGTTTATGGTTAGTTTAGAGTTTAGGGTTTAGGGTTTTAAGGTTTAGGGTTTAGGTTTAGTTTAGTTTAGGCAGTTTAGTTTAGGTTAGGTTTAGGGTTTAGTGTTTAGGTTTAGTTTAGGTTTAAGTTGAGTTTTAGGGTTTAGGCCTTTTAAGGTTTAGGGTTTAGGTTTTAGGGTTTAAGTTTAGTTTTAGGTTTTGGGTTTAGGTTTAATTTAAACTTTAAGGTTTAGGCTTTAGGGTTTAGGTTAGGGTTTAGCTCAGTTAGGTAATTAGGGTAGTTAGTTGGGTTTAGAGTTGGTTAGGGTTTAGGTTTGTTTTAGGTTTTAGGGTTGGGGTTTAAGGTTGGGTTTAGTGTTTAGGGTTTAAGGTTTAAGGTTTAGCGATTAGGGTTTAGGGTTTAAGGATTAGGATTTAGGGTTTAAGGCTTTTTTTAAAAAAAAAATTAAGTAAACTGGTAGGTTTAGGTTTATTTAGTGTATTTTTTATTTATTTTAGTTTATTCTCTTCTTTATTTTTATTTATGATTATTTTTTATTTAGTTTAGTTTATTTACTTTAAGTTTATTTATTTTTAGTTTAGCATTTTTATTTTAGTTTATTTTTTTAGGTTTAGGTTTAGGTTTAACATTATTTTTACGTTGAGATTTATTTTTATTTTTTATTTTTAGGTTTAGGTTTTTATTTTATTTTTTTAGGTTTAGGTTTTAGGTTTTTATTTTAAGCTTATTTTAGGTTTTATTTTTTAGTTTAGGTTTAGATTTAGGTTTTATTTATTTTAGTTTAGGTTTAGGTTTATTTTTTGTTATTTATTTTATTTTTATTTTAAGTGTAGGTTTTTTTTAATTTAGAGTTTAGGTTTTATTTCTAATTTATTTTTAGGTTTATTTTTTAGGTTTAGGTTTTTATTTTATTTATTTAATTTAATTTTATGTTTATTTTATTTTTAATTTACATTTAATTTATTATTTTATTTAGGTTTTATATTCTTAGGTTTATTTTATTTTTTATTTTAGTTTTGATCTTTATTTATTTTATTTTCATTTATTTTTACTTTTTTATGTTATTTTATTTTTAGGTTTAAGTGTAGGTCTTTATTTTATTTTATTTTATTATTATATTTAGGTTTAGGTTTTTTTTATTATTTTATTTTTAGGTTTTTAATTATTTTATTTTTAGGTTTTATTTAGTGTAGGTTTATGTTTTTAGGTTTTTAGGGTTTAAGGTTTAGGGTTTAGGGTTTAGTGTTTAGGCTTTATGGTTTAGTATTATTAAGGTATATGGTTTATGGTTTAGGCTTTAGGCTTTAGGCTTTAGCATTTAGGGCTTTTTGGGTTTAGGGTTTAGGGTTTATGGTTAGTTTAGAGTTTAGGGTTTAGGGTTTTAAGGTTTAGAGTTTAGGGTTTAGGTTTAGGGTTTGGGGTTAGGGTTTAGGGTTTAGGGTTTAGGGTTTAGGGTTTAGGGTTAGCTTTTAGCCTTTATGGTTTAGGGTTTAGGGTTTAGGTTTAGTGTTTAGGGTTTAAGGTTTAGGAGTTTAGGGTTTAGGGTTTATAGTTTTGGGTTTTACTTTTAGGGTGGGTTTATGGTTTAGGGTTTAGAGCTTTTAGGATTTAGGTTTAAGTTTTGGTTTTAGTTTAGGAGTTTAGATTTCTTAGTTTAGGTTTTAAGTTTAGGGTTTAGTTTAGTTATCTCAGGTTTAGGGTTTAATTTATAGTTTAGGTCAGTCTTTAGAATTTAGGTTTTAGATTTAGTTTAGGTTAAGTTGTTTAGAGTTTAGGTTTAGGGTTTTAGGTTTTGAGTCAGGTTTTGGGGTTTAGTTAGGTTAGGGTTTAGAGTTTGAGTTTATATGGTTTTAGTGTTTAGGGTTTAAGGTTTAGGCTTTAGTGTTTGTTTAGGGTTTAGGATTTGGGTTTAGGTTAGTTTAGGTTTAAGTGGGTTTAGGTTGTTTAGTTTAGGGTTCAAGGTAGCTTTAGGGTTAGTTTTAGGGTTTAGTTTTTTTTTTAAATTAAGTAAACTATAGGTTTAGGTTTATTTAATTTATTTATTATATCTTTTATTTATTTTAGTTTTATTTTTATTTTTTGTTAGGATTAGTTTTTTTTATTTTAGGTTTATTTATGTTAGTTTATTTTATTTTATTTTATTCTATTTTTAAGGTTTAGGTTTAGGTTTATGTTTATGTTTATTTTTTTAGTTTAGTTTTATTTTTATTTTTATTTTTTTGGTTAAGTTTTATTTTTTATTTATAGGTTTTGGTTTTGGTTATTATTTTATTTCTTTAAGTTTAGGTTTTAGGTTTTTATTTAATGTTTATTTTTAGTTTTATTTTTTAGTTTAGGTTTATTTTTATTTTTAGTTTATTTTATTTTATTTAGTTCAGGTTTAGGTTTAGGTTTTATTTATTTTAGTTTAGTTTATTTTAGTTTAGGTTTTGGCTTATTTTATTTTTATTTTAAGTTTAGGTTTTTTTTTAGTTTAGGGTTTAAGTTTTATTTTTTATTTATTTTTAAGTTTTATTATTAGGTTTATTATTTAGATTTAAGTTTTTATTTAGTTTTTATTTTATTGTATTTTAGGTTTGTTTATTTTTATTTTAGATTTAGTTTTTATTTTATTTAAGTTTTTTATTTTTTAGGTTTGTTTAGGTTTTTATTTATTTTATTTTTTGATCAGTTTTTACTTTTTATTTTATTTTCTTTTTAGGTTTATGTTTAGGTTTAGGTTTAGGTTTTAGTTTATGTTTTTATTTTATTTTGGTTTAATTAATTAGTTAATTAATTAATTATATTTTTATGTTTTATTTAGTTTAGGTTTAGGTTTTTAGGGTTTAGGGTTTAGGATTTATGGTTTTTTTTGTGGGCGTAGTGTTTAAAATTTTAAGGGTTTGGGTTTGGGGTTTAGGGTTTAAGTTTTGCGATTTTGGAATTAAGGATTAGGGTATTAAGTTTTAGGGTATAGGGTTTAGGTATTTTAGGGTTTAGGGTTTAGGGTTTATGTTTTAGGTTTAGGGTTTAGTTTTTTGTTTAAGGTTTTTGGTTTTTGCATTTTTTTTCAATAGAGAACAAATTCAGATTCAACATTTCATCTTTTATTTATTTAGTTTATTTATTTTATTTTTTTATTTATGTTTACTTTTTTTATTTAGTTTAGTTTATTAATTTTGGATTTATTTATTTTAGTATAGGTTTATTTATTTTAGTTTACTATTTAGGTTTAAGTTTAGGTTTAGGTTTATTTTTTAGTTAAGTTTTATCTATATTATATTTTTCTGATTTAGGTTTAATTTTTTTGATTTTAGGTTTTGGTTTATGTTTTAATTTTATTCTTTTAGGTTTAGGTTTTATATTTTTATTTTAGGGTTATTTTTAGGTTTAATTTTTTAGTTTCGGTTTAGGTTTATTTTTAGTATATTTTTATGTTTAGGTTTTGGTTAATTTATTTGTTTAGTTTATTTTTGTTTAGGTTTAGTTTTATTTTATTTTGTTTTTTTATTTAAGGTTTAGTTTATTTTTTACTTTAGGGTTTAGGTTTTTATTTATTTATTTTTAAGTTTTATTTTCAAGTTTATTTTTTAAGTTTAGATCTTTGTTTATTTTATATTTTATTTTATTTAAGGTTTATTTTATTTTTACTTTATGTTTAGTTTTTATTTTATTTAGATATGTTATTCTTAAGTTCATTTTTTTATTTAGTTTAGGTATTTATTTATTTTATTTTATTTTATTATTATTAGTTTATTTTATTTTATATTTAGGTTTTCATTTTGGTTTTACTTTACATATTAATTTTATTTTATTTTTTATTTTATTTAGGTTTAAGTTTATTTAATTATTTTATTTTTAGGTTTTATTTAGTTTAGGTTTAGGTTTTTAGGTTTTACAGTTTTGGGTTAAAAGTTTTATGGTTTAAAGTTTTAAGGTTTAGGGTTTAGGGTTTAGGGTTAGGGTTTAGGGTTTAGTGTTTAGGGTTTAGGGTTTAGCATTTATGCTTTAGGGTTTAGGGTTTTTACGATTTAGGGTTTAGGGTTTAGGGTTGGCTTAAGGTTTAGGGTTAGCTTAGTGTTTAGGGTTTCAGGTTTAGGGTTTAGGCTTTAGGGTTTAATGTTTAGGGTTTAGGGTTAGTTTAGCGGGTTTAGGGTTTAGGGTTTAGGGTTTAGGGTTTAGGGTTTAAAGTTTAGGGTTTAGGGTTTTAGGATTTTAGGGTTTAGTGTTTGGGGTTTAGGGTTTAGAGTTTAAGGTTTAGGGATAGTTTTAGGGTTTAAGGTTTAGGGTTTAGGGTTAGGGTTTTTTGTATATAAAACTTTTTTTACTTTTTTTTAATTTTTATTTTTTTAAATGATGTAAACTAGTAGGTTTAGGTTTGTTTAGTTTATTTTTTATTTTGATTTTATTTTATTTTAATTTTTATTTAGTTTAGTTTATTTATTTTAGGCTTATTTATTTTAGTTTAGGTTTTTTATTTTAGTTTATTTTTTAGGTTTAGGTTTAGGTTTATTTTTTAGTTTAGTTTTATTTTTATTTTATTATTTAGATTTAGGTTTTATTTTTTATTTTAAGGTTTAGGCTTATGTTTTTATATTATTTTTTTAGGTTTAGGTTTTATGTTTTTATTTAAGGTTTTATTTTTTAGTTTAGGTTTAGGTTTATTTTTGTTTATTTTATTTTATTTAGTTTAGGTTTAGGTTTAGGTTTAGTTTATTTTATGTTTAGGTTTAGTTTTTTATTTATTTATTTCAGTTTAGGTTTAGGTTTATTTTATTTTTATTTTAGGTTCAAAATTTCTTTTTTAGTTTAGGGTTTCAGTTATATTTTTTATTTATTTTTAGGTTTAACTTTTAGGTTTAATTTTTAGGTGTAGGTTTTTATTTAGTTTATTTTATTTTATTTTTATTTTAGGTTTAGTTTTTATTTTATTAGGTTTTTTATTTCTTAATTTAGGGTTTAAGGTTAGGGTTTAGGGTTTAAGGTTTTTGGTTTAGGGTTTAGGGTTTAGGATTTAGGCTTTAGGGTTTAGGGTTTTAAAGGTTTAGGGTTTAGGGTTAGGGTTTAAGGTTAACTTAGGGTTTAGGGTTAATTTAGGTTTTAAGGGTTTAAGCTTTAGGATTTAGGGTTTTAGGGTTTAGGGTTTGGGGTTAAGGGTTTATTTAGAGTTTAGGGTTTAGGGTTTTAGGGTTTTGGGTATTAGGTTTTGGTTTTAGGGTTAGGTCAGGGTTTTGGGTTTAAGGTTTAAGGTTTATGGTTTAGGCTTTAGGCTTTAGGGTTTTTGGTTAGTTTAGGGTTTAGGGTTTAGGGTTTAAGGTTTAGGGTTGTAAGTTTAAGGTTATTTTTAGGGTTTAGTTTTTTTTTTAATTTAGTAAACTGATAGGTTTATGTTTATTTAGTTTATTTAGTATATCTTTTATTTATTTTAGTGTTTTTTATTTTATATTTTTATTAGGTTTATTTTATTTATTTTAGGTTTATTTATGCCAGTTTAGATTTTTTTTTAGTTTATTTTTTCAGTTTAGGTTTAGGTTTTTGTTATATTTATTTTTTTTAGTTCAGTTTTATTTTTATTTTTATTTTTTTGGTTAAGGTTTTATTTTTTATTTTTAGGTTTAGGTTTAGGTTTTTATTTTATTTCTTTAAGTTTAGGTTTTAGGTTTTTATTTAATGTTTATTTTTAGGTTTTATTTTATAGTTTAGGTTTAGGTTTATTTTTAGTTTATTTTATTTTATTTAGTTTAGGTTTAGGTTTAGGTTTAGCTTATTTTTGGTTTAGGTTTAGGTTTTATTTATTTTAATTTAGTTTATTTTAGTGTTGGTTTTGGTTTATTTTAATTTTATTTTACGTTTAGCTTTTTTTTAGTTTTAGGTTTTATTTTTTATTTATTTTTAGGTATTATTATTAGGTTCATTGTTTATGTTTAGGTTTTTATTTTGTTTTTATTATATTGTATTTTAGGTTTATTTTATTTTTATTTTAGATTTAGTTTTTCTTGTATTTAAGTTTTTTATTTTTTAGTTTAGATTAGGTTTTTATTTATTTTATTTTTAATTTAGTTTTTATTTTTTTATTTTATTTTCTTTTTAGGTTTATGTTTAGGTTTAGGTTTAGGTTTAGGTTTTAGTTTATGTTTTTATTATATTTTATTTTGGTTTTTTTTTTCTTTAGGTTTAGGTTGTTAGGGTCTAGGGTTTAGGGTTTAGGGTTTTTTTTGGGTTTAAGGTTTAGGGGTTTGGGTTTGGGGTTTAGGGTTTAGGTTTTAGGGTTTAGGAATTAAGGATTAGGGTTTTAAGGCTTAGGGTTTAGGGTTTAGGGTTTAAGGTTTTTAGGGTTTATGGTTTAGGGTTTAGGGCTTATATTTTGTGTTTAGGGTTCAGGTTTTTATTTTGGGTTTAGGGATTTTGGTTTTTTTTTTAACAGTTAACAAATTCATATTCAACATTTCTTCTTTTGTTTATTTAGTTTATCTATTTTATTTTTATATTTTTATTTATGTTTGCTTTTTATTTTTATTTAATTTAGTTTATTTATTTTAGGTTTATTTGTTTTAGTTTAGGTTTTTTATTTTAGTTTACTATTTAGCTTTAGCTTTAGGTTTAGGTTTATTTTTTAGTTGAGTTTTATTTATATTATATTTTTCAGGTTTAGGTTTTATTTTCTATTTTTAGGGATAAATAAAATCTAAAATTAAAAATAATTGAAAAAAACCTAAACTAAATAAAATAAAATAAAATAAAAAATAACATAAAAACCTAAACTAAAACCTAAATCTAAACCTAAACATAAACCTAAACCAAAAAATAAAATAATATAAAAAATAAAACTAAACTCAAATAAAATAAATAAAAACCTAAACTAAATTAAAAAAAATAAAATAAACCTAAAAATAAAAAGACCAAATAAAATAAAAACTAAACATAAAATAAAAATAAACTAAACCTAAAATAAAATAAAATAAATACTAAATAAAAGCCTAAGCCAAAAAAAATAAATAGAAAAATAAAATCTAAAAATAAATAAAAAAGCCTAAACCGAAAAGAAATAGAAAAACCTAAACCTAAAATAAACAAAATAAAATATACCTAAACCTAAACTAAAATAAATAAAACCCAAACCTAAACCTAAAATAAACTAAACCTAAACCCTAAACTAAATAAACCTAAACCTACCAATTTTCTTAATTTAAACAAAAAAAAAAAAACCCTGAGTACTAAATCGAAAACCTAAAAACCCTAAACCTACTGCCACTAAAAAAACCAACCCTAAATCTTAAATAAATAAATAAAATAAACCCTAACCCTAAACCCTAAACCCTAAAACCAACCCTAAATCTATACCCTAAACCCTAAACCATACACCCCCCTACTAAACCTTAAAGCCTAAATCCTGCAATCCTAAACCCTAAATAATAAATCCCACCCTAAACCCAAACTAATCCCAAAAGCCTAAAACCTAAACCTAAACCTACTGCATAAAAATAGAATAAATAAAACCTAAACATAAATAAATTATAAAAAATTAAAATAAAATCCTAAACTTAAACATAAATCTAAAAAATAAAATAAAATAAAAAATAAATTAAAATAAGATAAATTAAAACCTACACTAAACTAAAATAAAATAAACCTAAAATGAAAACCCTAAATAAAATAAAATATAAACATAAATAAAAAGAAAACCTAAACTAAACTAAATAAAACTTAAACTACTAAAACATAAACCTAAAAAATAAACATAAAAATAAATAAAAAATAAACCTAAAAAATAAAAAAACCTAAACTTAAAATAAACTAAACTAAACTCTAAATAAATAAAATAAACTAAAATTTAACAAAATCCTAAACCTAAAAAAAATAAACTAAAATAAAAAACATAAACTAAATTAAATAAACCAAAAATAAATTAACTATACTAAATAAAATAGATAAAATAAATAAATAAACTAAACTAAAATAAATAAAAAAAATAAACTTAATAAACTACCTACCGGGTTTTCTTGGCAAAAACCTTAAACTCAAACCCTCTAAACACTAAACCCTAAACTAAATAGCCTACCACCCTAAACTAAACCCTAAATAAAATAATAAAATAAACCTTACCACCCACTAAGCATAAAATCATGAACCAAACCAACACTAAACCCACCCTAAACCTAAACCTCTAAACCTACAACCCTAAACCCAAAAACCTTAAAACCTAAACCTAAACCCTAAACCCTAAACCCCATGCCCATGCCTAAACCCTAAAAAGCTAAAAACTTGAACCTAAACTAAATGAACCCTCAAAATAAAATATTTCAAAAAACCTAGACTAAAATAAAATAAAAAAATAAAATTAAAAAAACATAAAATAAAACCTAAACCAAAATCTAAACCTAAAAAGAAAAAAATAAAAACTAAATTAAAATAAAATAAAAGAAAACCTAAACTAAATTAAAAATAAAATCTAAATAAAGAAAAAACTAAACCAAAGAAAATAAATAAATAAAACTTGAATAAAAATATAAATAAAAATAAAAATAAAAGTGAATAAAAATAAAATAAAATAAAATAAACTAAATAAATAAAAATTAATTAAATAAACGTAAACTTACAAGTTTACTTAATTTAAAAAATAAAAAAATAGAAAATCCCCTAACCCTAAATCCTAAATCCTAAACCAACAACTCTAATCCCTAAACCCTAAACCCTAAAACCCTAAAACCCTAAACCCTAAACCCAAAAACACTAAACCCTAAATCCTAAATGTTAAACCCTAAACCTAAACCAAACCTGACCACCTACTACCCCTAAACCCTAAACCCTAAAACTAAAGTTAAACATATAATAAATAAAATTAAAAATAAAATAAATAGAAAACCTAAATCTAAATAAAATAAAATAATAAAGAAAATAAAATCTAAAAACATAAACCTAAACCAAAACTTAAAATAAAATAATATTGAAAATGAAAACTAAACTAAATTATAATAAATAAAACCTAAACTAAACTAAAAAAATAAAATAAACCTAAAATAATAAACCTAAATAAAATAAAACTAAACATAAATAAATAAAGTAAACTTAAAATAAAAATAAATAATAAAACCCAAAACCTAAAAAAGAAACCTAAAGATAAAACCTTAAAGTAAATAACAAAATAAAATAAACCTAAACCTAAACTCAAATAAACTAAACTAAAATAAAACCTAGACCAAAACCTAAAATAAATTAAACCTAGACCCTAAACTAAATATAAAAAAATAAATTAAAAGTAAACATTAACCTAAACTAGAAAATAATACCTAAAAGTAAACCTAAAATAAAAAACCTAAACTTAAGGAAATAAAATAACAACCTAAACCTAAACCTAAAAATAAAAAATAAAACCTAAACCAAAAAAATATAAATAAAAATAGAACTAAACTAAAAAAATAAACATAGCATATACCTAAACCTAAATTGAAAAAATAAACTAAAATAAAACAATAAATCTAAACTTGCATAAATAAACCTAAAATAAATAAACTAAACCTAATAAAAATATAAAATAAAAAACTCTAAAATAAATAAAAGATATACTAAATAAACTAAATAAACATCGATAATTAAATTTAAAAAAATTAAACCTTAAAACTAACGTTAAACCTACAACCTAAACCTTAAAGCTTATAGTTTATTTATGGAGTGTAATTTTAGTTGTAGAAGTTATATAGTGGTAGTGTTGTGACATTAAGTGAACAAGTCAATAAAAGAGTGAGTGATTCAGATTTTTAGGCTCCATTATTCCAAATGATGGTGAAATAGATGAACATGTTATCTGTAGAATTCAAGTTGGATGGTTGAAGTAGAATGCATCTAGCCTATTGTGTGATAGAAAAGTACCACTTAAATTTAGGGGAAAAGTTTATAAGATGGTGGTGATATTTACAATGATTTATGGTCTAATGTTGGCCAATAAAAGAGAAGCATGAGACTAAGTTAAGTATTGCAGAGATGAGGATGATTAGGTGGGTGAGTGGCTTTACTCTTAGAGGTAAAATGTGGAATGTGTACGTTCAGGAAAAAGTTGGAGTAGCTCTAGTAGCAGATAAAATTAGAGAGAGTGGGTTTAGATGGTTCAGCCACATGAACCGTTGGTCATCTAATGACCCGGATAGGAGAGCAGATGCATTGGATTTGCCTTATGTTAAGAAAGGTTGAGGTTGACCTAAAAATACATGGTTAAGATGTATAAAAAATGGCTTAAGTATACTTGAATTGAATGAGCATTTGACACATAATAAGACACAATGGAGATGAAGGATTCATGTAGCCAACCCAACTTAGTGGGATGATGGCTTATTATTATTATTGTCAAAGTTTTGTTTATTTATTTTATTTTAGGTTCTTAATTTTAGTTTATTTTTTAGGTTTAGGTTTAGGTTTATTTATTTAGTTTAGTTTTATTTTTATTTTAGTTTTTAGGTTTAAGTTTTATTTTTTATTTTTAGGTTTTGGATTAGGTTTTTATTTTATTTTTTAGGTTTAGGTTTTAGGTTTTTAGTCGAGGTTTACTTTTAGGTTTTATCTTTTACTTTAGATTTAGGTTTATTTTTAGTTTATTTTATTTTATTTAGGGTTTAGGTTTAAGTTTAGGTTTAATTTATTTTAGGTTTAGGTTTAGGTTTTATTTATTTTAGCTTAGTTTGTTTTAGATTATGTTTAGGTTTGTTTTATTTTTATTTTAGGTTTAGTTTTTTTTAGTTTAGGGTTTATAGTTTATCTATTTTTAGGTTTATTTTTTAACTTTAGGTTTTATTTAGTTTTATTTTATTTCGATTAAGTTTTATTTTATTTAGGGTTTTATTTCTTAGTGTAGTTTAGGTTTATATTTATTTTATTATAGATTTTTTATTTCTATTTTATTTTATTTTAAGTTTAAGTTTAGGTTTTATTTTAGGTTTTTATTTTATTATATTTTATTATCTTATTTTTTATTTATTTTATATTTAGGTTTTATTTAGTTTAGGTTTAGCTTTTTAGTTTTTTATGGTTTAGGGTTTAGGGTTAGTTGAGGGTTTAGGATTTAAGGTTTATTAGGGTTTAGGGTTAATGGTTTAGGGTTTGAGGTCACATCCAGGGGCTGGCCCAGGATCAGGGTTTTGGCCCAAAGTTTAGATTTAGGATCAGGGTAGGGTTTATGGTTTTATGGTTTAGAGTGGGTGGAGGTGTATGCAGGTTTAGAATTTAGTGTTTAGGGTCATAGTGTGGTTTTTAGGCCTCTCACTGGCTCAGTGGTAGGGCCTGGATCCGGGTTAAGATCAGAGTTTCAGCTTTAGTTTGGTAGTTTCAGTGGCCCATGGTTTGATCAAGTGGCCTGGGCTCAGTTTAGGTGGTCAGAGTTTAGGGCCTTGCCCAGGTCAGGGTAACATTTAGGGTCATGGTTTAGGGTTTTGGGTTTGGGTTTAAGGTTTAGGTTTGGATTTATGGTAGTTTAGGGTTTAGGGTTTAGTGGCAGGTAGTGGGTGATCCAGGATTTAGAGTTTAGGGTTTAGGTTTTAGGGGTAGTTTTAGGGTTTAGGATCTAGGATTTAGGGTTTAGGTTTTGGGGTTTTGTTTTAAATTAAGTAAACCTGTAGGTTTAGGTTTATTTAGTTTATTTTATTTTTTTATTTAGGTTTATTTTTAGTTTTATTTAGTTTAATTTATTTATTTTAGTTTATGTTTTTTATTTTATTTTATTTTTTAGGTCTAGGTTTGGGTTTTAGGTTAGGGTTTATTTTTTTTAGTTTAGGTTTTTATTTAATTTTTTTAGGTTAAGGTTTTAGGTATTTATTTTAGGTTTTTTTTTTAGTTTAGGTTTAGGTTTATTTTTACCTTATGTTATTTTATTTAGTTTAAGTTTAGGTTTTATTTTATGTTTAGGTTTAAGTTTTATTTATTTTAGTTTAGTTTTTATTTTAATTTTGGTTTAGTTTATCTTATTTTGTTTATTTTATTTTTATTTTATGTTTAGGTTTTTTTTTTAGTTTAGATTTTGGTTTTATTTTTTATTTTATTTATTTTTTTTTTATTTTATTTTAGTTTATATTTTATTTAGTTTTATTTTATTTTATTTAGTTTATTTTATTTTTAGTTTTTATTTTATTTATGTTTTATTTAATGTTTATTTGTTTAGTTTATTTATTTATTTATTTTATTTATTTATTTTATTTATTTATTTATTTAGGTTTAGTTTAGGTTTATTTATTATTTAGGTCAGGTTTTATTAGTCAGGTTTAGGGTTTAGGGGTGTGTGGTAGTGGTGTGGTTGGTCATGGAGGGTGGAGAACCCAGGTCAGGGTTTAGGGTTTAGGGTGAGGGTGTGTGGGTTTAGGGTTTGAGGTGGGGTTTAGAGTTTAGGGGGTGGCCCAAGGGCTCAGCCTGTGGCTTGGAAGGTTTAGTGTTTAGGGTGGTGTCCCAGTAGAGTTTAGTGTCAGTTATAGGGTTTCCTGGGGTCAGGGCATTTTTAATCAAGCAAACCCGACATAGGTTTATGTTTATTTAGGTTTTATTTTATTTTATTTTTATTTTTTAGTTTTATTTTATTATGTTTATTCATAGATTTATTTTATTTTTTGTTGGTTTAGGTTTTATTTATTTATTTATAGTTTTTATTTTATTTTATTTTATTTTTAGGTTTAAGTTTTAGTTTAGGTTTCTATTTTATTTTAATTTATTTTATTTTATTTAAGTTTAGCTTTATTTATTTATTTTATTTTTAGGTTTTATTTAGTTTAAGTTTAGGTTTTTAGATTTTTAGGGTTTACGGTTTAGGGTTTATGGTTTATGGTTTAGGATTTTAGGGCTTAGGGTTTAGGGTTAGGGTTTAGAATTTAGGGTTAAGCGTTTAGTGTTTAGGCTTTGGGTTTTTTGGGTGTTTAAGGTTTAGGGTTTAGGGTTAGTTTAGGGTTCAGGGTTTAGGTTTTAGGGTTTAGGGTTTAGGGTTTAGGATTAGGGTTACGATTTAGGGTTTAGGATTTAAAGTTTAAGGTTTAGTTATGGGTTTAGTGTTTAGTGTTACCTAAACCTAAACATAAATCTAAACCTAAGCCTAAAAATAAAATAAAATAAAAAATAAAAAATAAAAACTAAACTAAAATAAAAAATAAAACCAAAATAAACTAAAAAATAAAATGAACTTAAAAATAAAAAAGCTTAAATAAAATAAAACCTAAATGTAAAATAAAAATAAAATGAATCTAAAATAAAATAAAATATAAACTGAATAAAAATGTAAACCTGAACAATAAACCTAAAAATAAAACCTAAAAATAAATAAAAAATAAAATCTAAACCCTAAACTAAAAAAAAAAACCTAAACCTAAAATAAATAAAAAATAAACTTAAACCTAAACTAAAATAAACCAAACTAAAATAAATAAAAACTAAACGTAAACCTAAACCTAAACTAAATAAAACAAAATAAATTAAAATAAACCTAAACCTAAACTAAAAAAACCTAAAAGTAAACCTTAAACTAAATCAAAACCTAAACCTAAAATAAAAATAAAATAAACCAAAACCTAAACTAAAATAAACTAAACTAAAATAAATAAAACCTAAAATAAACTAAACCTAAACCTAAACCTAAAGTAGATGGACAAAATAAACTAAAATTAAACCTAAACCTAAACTAAAATATAAAACCTAAAATAAAACTTAAAACCTAAACATAAAAAAATGAAATAAAAACCTAAACCTAAACTTAAAAATAAAAAATAAAAGTTAAACTTAAAAATAAAATAAAAATAAAAAAAACTAAGAAATAAACCTAAACATAAACTTAAACATAAAAAATAAATTAAAATAAAAATCCTAAACTAAAATAAATAAACATAAAATATATAAACTAAGCTAAATAAAAAATAAACCTAAATAAAAATATAAAATAAACCTAAACCTATCGGTTTACTTAATTTAAAAAAAAAAACTTAATCCCTAAACCTTAAACCCAAAACCTTAAACCCTAAACCCTAAGCCCTAAACCAGAACCCTAAACCCTGACCTTAAACTCTAAACCCCAACCTACAACCCCAAACCAACAACCTTAAAACAAAAACTCTAAACCCTAAACTAACCCTAAACCTTAAAAAGCTAAAAACCTAAACCTAAACTAAATAAACCTAAAAATGAAATAAATAAAAAACTTAAACCAAATAATAGTAATAATAATAATAATAATAATAATAATAATAATAATAATAATAATAATAATAATAATAACATAAATTAAAACCTAAACCTAAATTTAAACCTCAACCTACATCTAAAAGAAAATTAAATTAAAAACTTAAATAAAAAATACTAAACCTAAAGTAAAAATAAAATAAACCTAAAATAAAATAAAATAAAAACTTAAATAAAAATACAAATAAAAATAAACCTAAACAAAAATAAAATAAAAAAACTAAAATAAATAAAAATAAACTAAATAAACCTAAATTTATTTATAGAATTTAAAAAAAAACCTTAACCATAAACCCTAAATCAGAAATTAACCTAAACACTAAACCCTAAACCCTAAATCTTAAACCCTAAATCCTAAACCTAAACCCAAAACCCTAAACTCTAAACCCTAAACCCTAAACCATAAACCATAAACCTATACCAAACCCTAAACCCTAAACCCTAAACCTTAAAGCCTAAATCCTACAACACTAAACCCTACACCCTAAACCCCAAACCCTAAATCCTAATCATTAAACCCTAAAAACCTAAAAACCTAAACCTAAATTAAATAAAATCTAAAAATAAAAGAATTATAAAACCTAGAGCTAAATAAAATAAAAATAAAATAAAATAAAACCTAAACTAAAACCTAAATCTAAACCTAAACATAAACCTAAACCTAAAAAATAAAATAATATAAAAAATAAAACTAAACTCAAATAAAATAAATAAAACCTAAACTAAATTAAAATATAAAATAAACCTAAAATAAAAGTATAAATAAAATAAAACTAAACATAAAATAAAAATAAAGTAAACCTAAAATAAAATAAAATAAAAACTAAATAAAAGCCTAAACCAAAAACATAAATAGAAAAACAAAATCTAAAAATAAATAAAAAAACCTAAACCATAAACAAAAAAAAAAAAATCAAAACCTAAAATAAACAAAATAAAATTTACCTAAACCTAAACTAAAATAAATAAAACCCAAACCTAAAGAAAAATAAACTAAACCTAAACCCTAAACTAAATAAACCTAAACCTACCAATTTTCTAAATTTAAACAAAAAAACCCTAAACACTATATCGTAAACCCTAAACCTTAAAAGTAACCCTAAACCCTAAACCCTAAACTTACAACCCTAAACCATAAACACTAAACCCTAAACTAACCCTAAACCCTAAACTGTAAATAAAGAAATATATAAAAAATAAAAATAAAACCCTTACCCTAAATCCTAAATACTAAAACTAACACTAAACCCTAAAACCATAAACCATACACCCTAAACCCTAAACCCTAAACCCTAAATCATACAATCCTAAACCCTAAACCATAAACCCCAAACCCTAAACCTTAAACCCTAATCCACAAAGCCTAAAACCTAAAAACCTAAACCTAAACTACATAAAACCTAAAAATAGAATAAATAAATAAACCTAAAAATAATTAAATTAAAAAAATAAAATAAAATAAAAACCTAAACCTAAACATAGACCTAAAATAAAATAAAATAAAAAATATAAACTAAACTAAAATAAAATAAATTAAAACCTAAACTAAACTAAAAAAAATAAAATAAACCTAAAATAAAAAACCTAAATAAAATAAAAACTAAATGTAAAATAAAAATAAAATAAAAACTAAATATAAACTTAAACCTAAAAAATAATCATAAAATAAATAAAAATAAAACCTAAACCATAAACTAAAAAAAAACTAAACTTAAAATAAACTAATCCTAAACTCTGAACTAAATAAAATAAAATAAACTAAAATTAAACCAAATCCTAAACCTAAAAAATAATCTAAAATAAAAACATAAACTAAAATAAATAAACCAAAAATAAATTAACTAAACTAAATAAAAATAAATAAATAAAATAAAATAAAATAAACTAAAATAAAAAAATAAACTTAATAAACCTAAAACTACCAGTTTTCTTAATTTTTAAAAAAAAACCTTAAACTCTAAACCCTAATTCCTAAACACTAAACCCTAAACCCTAAAACTAACTGTAAACCCTATACCCTAAACCCTAAAGAATAAACCCTAAATAAAAATAATAAAAAATAATAAAATAAACCTTAACTTAAACCCTAGACGCTAAGCCATAAAATCCTAAACCCTAAACCTTAAATCCTAAACCCTAAACGCTAAACCCTTAAACCTTAAACCCTAAACCCTAAAACCTACAACCCTGAATCTTAAACTCTAAACCTTAAAACCAAAACCCTAAACCCTATACCCTAAACGCTAATCCCTAAACTAACCCTAAACCCTAAAAAGCTAAAAAGCTGAACCTAAACTAAATAAATTGTAAAAATAAAATGTATAAAAAACTTAAACTAAAATAAAATAAAATAATAAAATAATATAAAAACATAAAATAAAACCTAAACCAAAACCTAAACCTAAAATAAAAAAAAATAAAATAAAACTAAACTAAAATAAAATAAATAAAAACCTAAACTAAACTAAAAAAAACCTTAATAAAAGAAAAACTAAACCTAAAATAAAAATAAAATAAAACCTAAATAAAAATCCAAAATAAAATAAAAATAAAAAAAATAAAATTTAATAAAAATAAAAAAAATAAAATAAACTAAAATAAATAAAAATAAACTAAATAAACCTAAACTTACCTATTTACTTAATTTAAAAATAAAAAATAAAAAATCCCCTAACCCTAAATCCTAAAATTAACCCTAAACCTTATAGCCTGAATCCTAAACCAACAACTCTATACCCTAAACCTTAAACCCTAAAACCCTAAAACCTTAAACCCTAAACCCTAAATCCTAAACCCAAAAACACTAGACCCTAAATCCTAAACCTTAAACCTAAACCCTAAACCATAAACTTACATCCCTAAAACCTACAACCCTAAACCCTAAACCCTAAAAACTTGAAAAGTTAAACAAAATAAATTAAATTAAAAATAAAATAAATAGAAAAACTTAAATCTAAATAAAATAAAATAATAAAATAGAATAAAAACCTTAACTATAAACTAAACCTAAACCTAAACCAAAACTTAAAAATAAAATAATAATAAAAATAAAAATTAAACTAAACTAAAATAAATAAATACCTAAAATATACTACAAAAATAAAATAAACCTAAAAATAATAAACCTAAATAAAATAAAAGCTAAACGTAAAGTAAAAGTAAAATAAACTGAACGAAACTAAAATAAACACTAAATAAAAACCTAAACCTAAAAAAATAAACCTCAAAATAAAACCTTAAAGTAAATAACAAAATAAAACCTAAACCATAATAATAAAACCTAAACCTAAAATAAACAAAATAAAATGACGAACCTAAACTAAAATAAATAAAACCTAGACCTAAACCCTAAAATAAAACCCTAACCCTAAACCCTAAACCCTAAAACTAACCCTAAACCCTAAATCTATAACCCTAAACCCTAAACCCTAAAACCCTAAACCATACACCCTAAACCCTAAACCTTAAACCCTAAATCCTACAATCCTAAACCATAATAAATCCCAAACCCTAAACCTGAAACCCTAATCCCAAAAGCCTAAAACCTAAAAACCTAAACCTAAGCTACATAAAACCTAAAAATAGAATAAATAAAAAAAACCTAAACATAAATAAATTATAAAAAATTAAAATAAAATCCTAAACTTAAACATAAATCTAAAAATAAAATAAAATAAAAAATAAAAACTAAATTAAAATAAGATAAATTAAAACCTACACTAAACTAAAAAAATAAAATAAACCTAAAAATGAAAACCCTAAATAAAATAAAATATAAACATAAATAAAAAATAAAACCTAAACTCTAAACTAAATAAAACCTAAACCTAAAAACTAAATAAAAACATAAACCTAAAAAATAAACATAAAAATAAATAAAAAAATAAAACCTAAACCATAAACTAAAAAAAAACTTAAACTTAAAATAAACTAAACCTAAACTCTAAACTAAATAAAATAAAATAAACTAAAATTTAACAAAATCCTAAACCTAAAAAATAAACTAAAATAAAAAACATAAACTAAAATAAATAAACCAAAAATAAATTAACTATACTAAATAAAAATAGATAAATAAATAAAATAAACTAAACTAAAATAAATAAAAAATAAACTAAATAAACTTAATAAACCTGAACCTACCAGTTTTCTTAACTTAAAAAAAAAACCTTAAACTCAAAACCCTAACTCCTAAACACTAAACCCTAAACCCTAAAACTAATTGTAAACCTACCACCCTAAACCCTAAACCCTAAACCCTAAATAAAAATAATAAAATAAACCTTAACTTAAACCCTAAACCCTAAGCCATAAAATCATGAACCCTGAACCTTAAACCCTAAACCCTAAACACTAAACCCTTAAACCCTAAACCTACAACCCTAAACCCTAAAACCTACAACCCTAAACCCTAAATTGTAAACCTTAAAACCTAAACCCTAAACCCTAAACCCTAAGCCCTATGCCCTATACCCTAAGCCCTAAACCCTAAAAAGCTAAAAACTTGAACCTAAACTAAATGAACCCTCAAAATAAAATATTTCAAAAAACCTAGACTAAAATAAAATAAAAAATAAATTAAATAAAAAACATAAAATAAAACCTAAACCAAAATCTAAACCTAAAAAGAAAAAAATAAAAACTAAATTAAAATAAAATAAAAGAAAACCTAAACTAAACTTAAAAATAAAAAACCTAAATAAAAGAAAAACTAAACCAAAGAAAAATAAATAAATAAAAACTTGAATAAAAATATAAATAAAAATAAAAATAAAAGTGAATAAAAATAAAATAAAATAAAATAAACTAAATAAATAAAAATTAATTAAATAAACGAACTTCCTAAACCTTTAAATTAAAACCTCTAAACCTCCCTAAACCCAAAAACACTAAACCCTAAATCCTAAACCTTAAACCCTAAACCCTAAACCTTAAACCTACAACCCTAAAACCTACAACCCTAAACCCTAAACCCTAAAAACTTGAAAAGTTAAACATATAATAAATAAAATTAAAAATAAAATAAATAGAAAAACCTAAATCTAAATAAAATAAAATAATAAAAGAAAATAAAAACCTAAACTAAAACATAAACCTAAACCAAAACTTAAAAATAAAATAATATTGAAAATGAAAACTAAACTAAATTATAATAAATAAAAACCTAAACTAAACTAAAAAAATAAAATAAACCTAAAAATAATAAACCTAAATAAAATAAAAACTAAACATAAAATAAATAAAGTAAACTTAAAATAAGCTAAAATAAACAATAAATAAAACCCAAAACCTAAAAAAGAAACCTAAAGATAAAACCTTAAAGTAAATAACAAAATAAAATAAACCTAAACCTAAACTCAAATAAACTAAACTAAAATAAATAAAACCTAGACCAAAACCTAAAATAAATTAAACCTAGACCCTAAACTAAATATAAAAAAATAAATTAAAAGTAAACATTAACCTAAACTAGAAAATAATACCTAAAAGTAAACCTAAAATAAAAACCTAAAACCTAAACTTAAGGAAATAAAATAACAACCTAAACCTAAACCTAAAAATAAAAAATAAAACCTAAACCAAAAAAATATAAATAAAAATAGAACTAAACTAAAAAAATAAACATAGCATATACCTAAACCTAAACTGAAAAAATAAACTAAAATAAAACAATAAATCTAAACTCGCATAAATAAACCTAAAATAAATAAACTAAACCTAATAAAAATATAAAATAAAAAACTCTAAAATAAATAAAAGATATACTAAATAAACTAAATAAACATAAACCTATCAGTTTAATTAAATTTAAAAAAATTAAACCTTAAAACTAACGTTAAACCTACAACCCTAAACCTTAAACTGTATAGTTTATTTATGGAGTGTAATTTTAGTTGTAGAAGTTATAGTGGTAGTGTTGTGACATTAAGTGAACAAGTCAATAAAAAGAGTGAGTGATTCAGATTTTTAGGCTCCATTATTCCAAATGATGGTGAAATAGATGAACATGTTATCTGTAGAATTCAAGTTGGATGGTTGAAGTAGAATGCATCTATTTATTGTGATGAAAAAGTACCACTTAAATTTAGGGAAAAGTTTATAAGATGGTGGTGATATTTACAATGATTTATGGTCTAATGTTGGCCAATAAAAGAGAAGCATGAGACTAAGTTAAGTATTGTAGAGATGAGGATGATTAGGTGGGTGAGTGGCTTTACTCTTAAAGGTAAAATGTGGAATGTGTACGTTCAGGAAAAAGTTGGAGTAGCTCTAGTAGCAGATAAAATTAGAGAGAGTGGCTTTAGATGGTTCAGCCACATGAACCATTGGTCATCTAATGACCCGGATAGGAGAGCAGATGCATTGGATTTGCCTTATGTTAAGAAAGGTTGAGGTTGACCTAAAAATACATGGTTAAGATGTATAAAAAATGGCTTAAGTATACTTGAATTGAATGAGCATTTGACACATAATAAGACACAATGGAGATGAAGGATTCATGTAGCCAACCCAACTTAGTGGGATGATGGCTTATTATTATTATTGTCAAAAGTTTTGTTTATTTATTTTATTTTAGGTTCTTAATTTTAGTTTATTTTTAGGTTTAGGTTTATTTATTTAGTTTAGTTTTATTTTTTATTTTAGAATTTAGGTTTAAGTTTTATTTTTTATTTTTAGTTTTGGATTAGGTTTTATTTTATTTTAGGTTTAGGTTTTAGGTTTTAATGAGGTTTACTTTTAGGTTTTATCTTTTACTTTAGATTTAGGTTTATTTTAGTTTATTTTATTTTATTTAGGGTTTAGGTTTAAGTTTAGTTTAATTTATTTTAGGTTTAGGTTTAGGTTTTATTTATTTTAGCTTAGTTTGTTTTAGATTATGTTTAGGTTTGTTTTATTTTTATTTTAGGTTTAGTTTTTTTTAGTTTAGGGTTTATAGTTTATCTATTTTTAGGTTTATTTTTTAACTTTAGGTTTTTATTTAGTTTTTATTTTATTTTCGATTAAGTTTTTATTTTATTTAGGGTTTTTATTTCTTAGTGTAGTTTAGGTTTATATTTATTTTATTATAGATTAATTTTTATTTCCTATTTTATTTTATTTTTAAGTTTAAGTTTAGGTTTTATTTTAGGTTTTATTTTATTATATTTTATTATATTTTATTATCTTATTTTTTATTTATTTTATATTTAGGTTTTATTTAGTTTAGGTTTAGCTTTTTAGTTTTTTATGGTTTAGGGTCAGGGTAGTGTGGGATTTAGGTATTAGGGTTTAGGGTTAATGGTTTAGGGTGAGGTTATTTAGGTTTAGGGGATCAGGGTTTGGTTTAAAGCCCAGATTTTGGATCAGTGGGGTTTGGCTTTATGGTTTGAGCCTAGTAGGGTTTTAGGGTGCATGGCTCAGGGTTTAACTCAGGGGTATAGATTTAGTTTTCAGTTGCCTTTGCATGGTGTGGGTTTTGTGGCTCAGATCCGGCTGGGGTCAGAGATGGTGGCCAGTTTTCAGGCTCATGTTATTGAGGTTTATGTTTAGGATTACCTAGGGTTTAAGGTTTAGGCCCAGGTTTAGAGTTTAGGGTTTAGGGTTTGGTCAGGTTAATATTTAGGGTTGGCTGGCCAGTTTTGGGTCTGGTTAAGGTTTAGGGTTTAGGGCTCAGGTATGGTATATGGTTTAGGGTTTAGTGTTTTAGGTTTAGGATCCAGGATTTAGAGTTTAGGGTTTAGGTTTTAGTAGTTTTAGGGTTTCAGGATCCAGGATTTGTGGCTCAGGTTGGGGTTTTGTATTAAATTAAGCAAACCCAGGTTTAGTTTATTTAGTTTATCTATTTTATTTAGGTTTATTTTAGTTTTATTTAGTTTAATTTATTTATTTTAGTTTATGTTTTATTTTATTTTATTTAGTCCAGGTTTGGGTTTTAGGTTAGGTTTATTTTTTTTTTTTAGTTTAGGTTTTTATTTAATTTAGGTTAAGGTTTTAGGTATTTATTTTAGGTATATTTTTAGGTTTTTTTTTTAGTTTAGGTTTAGGTTTATTTTTACCTTATGTTATTTTATTTAGTTTAAGTTTATGTTTTATTTTATGTTTAGGTTTAGGTTTTATTTATTTTAGTTTAGTTTATTTTAATTTTGGTTTAGGTTTATCTTATTTTGTTTATTTTATTTTTATTTTATGTTTAGGTTTTTTTTTAGTTTAGGATTTAGGTTTTATTTTTATTTATTTTTAGGTTTAATTTTGGTTTATTTTTGGTTTATTTTTATTTCTTAGTTTCTATTTTATTTTATTTTAGGTTTATTTTATTTTTAGTTTTTATTTTATTTATGTTTTTTATTCTAATGTTTATTTTATTTTTTGTTTAGTTTATGTTTTATTTATTTTATTTTAGTTTATTTTTATATTTTATTTTATTTTATTTTTTAGGTTTAGCTTTAGGTTTTAGTTTAGGTTTTTATTTTATTTATTTTATTTAGGTTTAGGTTTATTTATTTTTAGGTTTTATTTAGTTTAGGTTTAGGTTTTTAAGTTTTTATGGTTTTAGGTTTAGGGTTTAGGGTTTGGTTTGCAGCCATGGTTTAGGGTTTGTGGCCTGGGTTAGTTTTGGGTTTAGTTTAGGGTTTTGGGTTTAGGTCTGGGTGTTTGCTTTGTTTCAGGGTTTGAGGGTTTATGGGTTTAGAGCCCAGGCCCAGGTCAGTTATTAAGGGTTTAGCTTTAGCTCAGGGTTTAGTGTTTAGGGTTCAGTTTAGAGTCAGTGGTTAGGTGTAGAGCTCTCAGGGTTAGTATTTTAATTAAGCAAACCCGACAGGTTTATGTTTTAGGTTTTATTTTATCTTTATTTTAGTATTTTATTTTATTTTATTTTATTATGTTTTATCCATAGATTTATTTTATTTTGGTTTAGGTTTTTATTTATTTATTTATAGTTTATTTTTATTTTTTATTTTATTTTATTTTTAGGTTTAAGTTTTAGTTTAGGTTTCTATTTTATTTTAATTTATTTTATTTTATTTAAGTTTAGCTTTATTTATTTTATTTTTTATTTAGTTTAAGTTTAGGTTTTAGATGGTTTATGAGTTTATGGTTTATGGAGATTTAGATTTAGGGTTTAGGGTTAGGGTTTAGAATTTAGGGTTAAGCTTAGTGTTTAGTGGGGGGTTTTGAGGGGGGTAGGTTTAGGTAGTTTGGTTTTTAGGGTCTGGGGGTTTAGTTTTAGGGTTTGTGGTCTAGGGTTTAGGATTGGGTTACGATTTAGGGTTTAGGATTTAAAGTTTAAGGTTTAGGGTTAGTTATGGGTTTAGTGTTTAGTGTTACCTAAACCTAAACATAAATCTAAACCTAAGCCTAAAAATAAAATAAAATAAAAAATAAAAAATAAAAACTAAACTAAAATAAAAAAATAAAAACCAAAAATAAACTAAAAAATAAAATGAACATAAAAATAAAAAAGCTTAAATAAAATAAAACCTAAATGTAAAATAAAAATAAAATGAATCTAAAATAAAATAAAATATAAACTGAATAAAATGTAAACCTGAACAATAAACCTAAAAATAAAACCTAAAAATAAATAAAAAATAAAATCTAAACCCTAAACTAAAAAAAAAACCTAAACCTAAAATAAATAAAAAATAAACTTAAACCTAAACTAAAATAAACCAAACTAAAATAAATAAAAACTAAACGTAAACCTAAACCTAAACTAAATAAAACAAAATAAATTAAAAATAAACCTAAACCTAAACTAAAAAAACCTAAAAGTAAACCTTAAACTAAATCAAAACCTAAACCTAAAATAAAAATAAAATAAACCAAAACCTAAACTAAAATAAACTAAACTAAAATAAATAAAACCTAAAATAAACTAAACCTAAACCTAAACCTAAAGTAGATAGGACAAAACAAACTAAAATTAAACCTAAACCTAAACTAAAATATAAAACCTAAAATAAAAACTTAAAACCTAAACATAAAAAAATGAAATAAAAACCTAAACCTAAACTTAAAAATAAAAAATAAAAGTTAAACTTAAAAATAAAATAAAATAAAAAAAAAACTAAGAAATAAACCTAAACATAAACTTAAACATAAAAATAAATTAAAATAAAATCCTAAACTAAAATAAATAAACATAAAATATATAAACTAAGCTAAATAAAAAATAAACCTAAATAAAAATATAAAATAAACCTAAACCTATCGGTTTACTTAATTTAAAAAAAGACTTAATCCCTAAACCTTAAACCCAAAAAAACCTTAAACCCTAAACCCTAAGCCCTAAACCGTAAACCCTAAACCCTAGACCTTAAACTCTAAACCCTAAACCCTGAACCTACAACCCCAAACCAACAACCTTAAAACAAAAACTCTAAACCCTAAACTAACCCTAAACCTTAAAAAGCTAAAAACCTAAACCTAAACTAAATAAACCTAAAAATGAAATAAATAAAAAACTTAAACCAAATAATAAATAATAATAATAATACTAATAATAATAATAATAATAATAATAATAACATAAATTAAAACCTAAACCTAAATTTAAACCTCAACCTACATCTAAAAAGAAAATTAAATTTAAAACTTAAATAAAAAATACTAAACCTAAAGTAAAAATAAAATAAACCTAAAATAAAATAAAATAAAAACTTAAATAAAAATACAAATAAAAATAAACCTAAACAAAAATAAAAATAAAAAAAAACTAAAATAAATAAAAAATAAACTAAATAAACCTAACCTATTAGTTTATAGAATTTAAAAAAATTAAAAAAAACCTTAACCATAAACCCTAAACTGTAAAATTAACCCTAAACACTAAACCCTAAACCCTAAATCTTAAACCCTAAATCCTAAACCCTAAACCCAAAACCCTAAACCCTAAACCCTAAACCCTAAACCATAAACCCTAAACCCCTATACCGTAAACCCTAAACCCTAAACCCTAAACCTTAAAGCCTAAATCCTACAACACTAAACCCTACACCCTAAACCCCAAACCCTAAATCCTAATAATTAAACCCTAAAAACCTAAAAACCTAAACCTAAATTAAATAAAATCTAAAAATAAAAAGAATTATAAAAAACCTAGAGCTAAATAAAATAAAAAATAAAATAAAATAAAAACCTAAACTAAAACCTAAATCTAAACCTAAACATAAACCTAAACCTAAAAATAAAATAATATAAAAAATAAAAACTAAACTCAAATAAAATAAATAAAAACCTAAACTAAATTAAAAATATAAAATAAACCTAAAAATAAAAAGTATAAATAAAATAAAACTAAACATAAAATAAAAATAAAGTAAACCTAAAATAAAATAAAATAAAAACTAAATAAAAGCCTAAACCAAAAACATAAATAGAAAAACAAAATCTAAAAATAAATAAAAAAACCTAAACCATAAACAAACAAAAAAAATCTAAACCTAAAATAAACAAAATAAAATTTACCTAAACCTAAACTAAAATAAATAAAACCCAAACCTAAAGAAAAAATAAACTAAACCTAAACCCTAAACTAAATAAACCTAAACCTACCATCTTTCTTATTTAAACAAAAAAAAACCCCTAAACACTATATCGTAAACCCTAAACCTTAAAAGTAACCCTAAACCCTAAACCCTAAACTTACAACCCTAAACCATAAACACTAAACCCTAAACTAACCCTAAACCCTAAACTGTAAATAAAAAAATATATAAAAAATAAAAATAAAACCCTTACCCTAAATCCTAAACACTAAAACTAACACTAAACCCTAAAACCATAAACCATACACCCTAAACCCTAAACCCTAAACCCTAAATCATACAATCCTAAACCCTAAACCATAAACCCCAAACCCTAAACCTTAAACCCTAATCCACAAAGCCTAAAACCTAAAACCTAAACCTAAACTACATAAAACCTAAAAATAGAATAAATAAATAAACCTAAAAATAATTAAATTAAAAAAATAAAATAAAATAAAAACCTAAACCTAAACATAAACCTAAAAATAAAATAAAATAAAAAATTAAAACTAAACTAAAATAAAATAAATTAAAACCTAAACTAAACTAAAAAAAATAAAATAAACCTAAAAATAAAAAAACCTAAATAAAATAAAATCTAAACATAAAATAAAAATAAAATAAAAACTAAATATAAACCTAAACCTAAAAAATAATCATAAAAATAAATAAAAATAAAACCTAAACCATAAACTAAAAAAAAAACTAAACTTAAAATAAACTAATCCTAAACTCTGAACTAAATAAAATAAAATAAACTAAAATTAAACCAAATCCTAAACCTAAAAAAATAAACTAAAATAAAAAACATAAACTAAAATAAATAAACCAAAAATAAATTAACTAAACTAAATAAAAATAAATAAATAAAATAAAATAAAATAAACTAAAATAAACTAAATAAACTTAATAAACCTAAACCTACCAGTTTTCTTAATTTAAAAAAAAAACCTTAAACTCTAAACCCTAAATCCTAAACACTAAACCCTAAACCCTAAACTACCCATGCCCTAAACTAAAGAATAAACCCTAAATAAAATAATAAAAATAATAAAATACCACCCACCACAGGCTAGCCATAAAATCCTACCCTAATCCTAAACCCTGGCTACCAAAACCACCACAACCTGCAACCACGGATCTTACTCTGAGCCTAAAACTAGCCTAAACCCATGCCCTAAATCTTTGATCCCTAAACTAACCCTAAACTAAAGCTAAAAGTGGACCTAAACTAAATAAATTGTAAAAATAAAATGTATAAACTTAAACTAAAATAAAATAAAATAATAAAATAATATAAAACATAAAATAAACCTAAACCTACTAAAATAAAATAAAATAAAACTAAAACTAAAATAAAATAAATAAAACCTAAACTAAACTAAAAAACCAATAAAGAAAACTAAACCTAAAATAAAATAAAATAAAACCTAAATAAAAATCTAAAATAAAATAAAAATAAAAATAAAATTGAATAAAATAAAAAAATAAAATAAACTAAAATAAATAAAATAAACTAAATAAACCTAAACTTACCTGTTGCTTAATTTAAAATAAAAAAATAAAAATCCTAACCCTAAATCCTAAAATTAACCTAAACCTAGCTGGCAATCTAAACCAACAACTCTCTGCCTAAACCACCCACCACCTTCAAACCCTAAATCCTAAACCCAAAACACTGGACCCTAAATCCTAGGCAAACCTAAACCCTAAACCATAAACTTACATCCCTAACTACACCCTAAACCCTAAAACCACAAAACTTGAAGTTAAAGCGGAAAATAAATTAAATTAAAAATAAAATAAATAGAAAAACTTAAATCTAAATAAAATAAAATAATAAAATAGAATAAAAACCTTAACTATAAACTAAACCTAAACCTAAACCTAAACCTAAACCTAAACCAAAACCTAAAAATAAAATAATAATAAAAATAAAAATTAAACTAAACTAAAATAAATAAATACCTAAAATATACTACAAAAATAAAATAAACCTAAAAATAATAAACCTAAATAAAATAAAAGCTAAAAATAAAGTAAAAGTAAAATAAACCTGAACGAAACTAAAATAAACACTAAATAAAAACCTAAACCTAAAAAAATAAACCTCAAAATAAAACCTTAAAGTAAATAACAAAATAAAACCTAAACCATAATAATAAAAACCTAAACCTAAAATAAACAAAATAAAATAGACGTAAACCTAAACTAAAATAAATAAAACCTAGACCTAAACCTAAAATAATCTAAACCTAAACCCTAAACTAAATATAAAAAAATAAATTAAAAATAAAAATAAACCTAAAAATAAACCTAAAATAAAAGCCTAAAACCTAAACCTTAAAAAATAAAATAGAAACCTAAACCTAAAAATAAAAAATAAAACCTGAACCTAAAAAATAAAATAAATAAAAAGCTAAACTAAAATAGTAAACATAAATGTAAACCTAAATCTAAAAATAAACTAAAATAAAAAACTTAAACTAGAATAAATAAACCTAAAATTAATAAACTAACTAAATAAAAATTAAAAATAAACTTAAATAAAAAAAGTAAATTTAACTAAAATAAATTAGAAATATACTAAATGAACTAAATAAACCTAAACCCTAAACCCTATGCCCTAAAGTTTAAACCCTACACTAAATAAAAAAATAAAAATAAAATAAAATAAAAACCCTAAGCATTACACCTCATTAGAATCACTTAAAAGGAATAAATAATGAAATTTTCTCAAAATATGAATAATCTTTACTTTGGATGTAAAATTGTTATCTCCTGTTAGAAATGGTACAAAATAGCATAATTTTGGTGTTGCTTTTAGTGTGTGCCATGAATTTGGCCAAATTCTTTCATCTCAACCTTCAAATTAACAGTTTTGTGAGTTTAGGCCCAATATAATATAACAAAAGTAAAACATACTAAAATGTATAATAATATTTAGTAACACACCACCACATTCATATATATGTGAAGTTATATTGTTATGTAGATTATATTTTAATATGCTTTCATATAATATATTATCTTACATTACACCTTAAAATGAATCACTATAAGCAAAAAATTTATAAATTTGGTTGAAAAATTAACATTTATTTTGGCTGCAAAATTCTATTCTTTTGATTAAATGACACACCATAGCATACCCCCAATGATGTTCCCTAAAGCTTACCTTAAATTTGGCCAAATCCCATCATCTCAGCCTATAAATCAGTATTTTTATGAATTATACCAGTACAAACTCTACTACATCATACTATAACAAACTAAAAGATGCTAAACAATAAGTAATAATACACAATAGTATCCTATAATGCATGATGCTACATTATGTTATGAAATCCTATATTATAATACATTATAACATATAATATTATATTATATTGCGTATCAAATCACAAGGGATTTCTTTAGATAAAAAATGATAAAATTAGTCTAACCAATAAAAACTATATATTTTAATTGTATCATTTACATATTTTAAATTTAAATAATACATTATGAAGCCATACTCTACCTATTATGAATTTGGCCAAATTCCACTATTTTAAAGTCTAAATCAACATTTTTATAAATAATGCTAGTGTTGGCTCGACTGCATGATTGTAAAATACTACAAGGATTTAAAATGCATAAAACAATATATTATGATATATGTTGTTATACTATGCTACAACATATAATATTGAATTTTGAACATAAAATCTTACTTTTTTAGAATTCAAGTGGCGTAGCGCACCTTTGGTACTACAACCTAATTCCCACTTCAAATTTAACAAATTTCATCATCTGATTTATTAAATCAATATTTTTATGATATATATTAATATAAATTATATGGCATAATACCATAATACATTAAAACATTTTAAAACATCTTATAACATCCAAAAACACATCATTACATGCTCAAATATATGATGCTACATTATACTATAATATATGGTATTATAAAATGACTTAGCATTCGGGTTTAGGGTATTCAAATCTCTAATAGTCAAGGGAAACTCTCTTGAAGACATTTTCTTCAGCTTCCATAACTATGTTAGGATTAGGTCATTCTTTAAATCTACTCCTAATGACATCTTTATTCAAGGTTTAGGGTTTAGGGATTAAGGTTAGGGTTTAGGGTTAGTTTAGGGTTTAGGGTTTAATGTTAGCATAAGATTTAGGGTTTATGGTTAAATTAGGGTTTAGGGTTTGGCGTTTAGGATTTATGTTTTAGTGTTGTAAGTTTTATGGTTTAGGGTTTAGGGTTTTAAGGTTTAGGGTCTAGGGTTTTAGGGTTTAGGGTTTAGGGTTTAGGGTTTAGGGTTTAGGGTTTTAGCATTTAAGGTTTAGTGTTTAGGGTTTAGGGTTTAAGGTTTAGGATTTTGGATTTATGGTTTAGTATTTAGGGTTTAGGGTTTAGTGTATAGGGTTTAAGGATTATAGGGTTTAGTGTTTAGGGTATAGGGTATAGGGTTTAGTTTTTAGGTTTAGAATTTAAGATTTAGTTTAGGTTTTAGGGTTTAAGATATTTTTTTAACAAAGAACTAATTCAAATTCAACATTTATTCTTTTTTATTTCATCAACTAAGTAGCACCCCAAGTTTTCTAAGACACAAATGATGACATATATCAAAAATGGGCACCCATAAAGCAAATCAAAAACCCTATATAAGTAGAACCGTCTCCATCATAAAGAAATAGTTGCATTAGCAGCTCGATTAGCTATTTTTCAATTTCTCCAGTTCCCATCAAAACCACCCCTACCTCTCGAGTAGCAGGATCCGCCATCATATCCCTGATCTCTCCCTCTGCCACAACCACGGTCGTAACCTTCGTCGCTCCTCTAGGCTCCATATTCACCACTACTTTGACCACCACCTCCATATCCACCAGCACCTCTGGATCCCCCACCACCACTACGATAACAGCCACCTCCACCTTCATCTCCACTATCAGATCTAGACTGAGCCTAGCTAATAGTGATGTTCCTGCCATCAAGGTTCTGCCCATTCTTAAGGTTTAGGGTTAGTTTATTGTTTAAGGTCTAGAGTTAGTTTAGGATTTAGGGTTTGGGGTTTATGGTTTAGGGTTGTAGGTTTTAGGGTTTAGGATTTAGGGTTTAGGGTTTAGGGTTTAGGGTTTAGGGATTTAGGGTATAGGGTTTGGGGTTTAGCATTTAGGGTTTATGGTTTAGGTTTTAAGGAATAGGTTTTAAGCTTAGGGTTTTATGGTTTTGGGTTTTGGGTTTTGGGTTTAAGGATTAGGGTTGTAGGTTTAGGGTTAATTTTGGGGATTACTTTTTTTTAAATTAAATAAATCAGTATGTTTAGGTTTATTTAGTTTATTTTTTATTTATTTGAGTTTACTTTATTTTTTATTTTTCTTTAGGTTTAATTTTTATTTCTATTTAATTTAGTTTTTTTATTTAATGTTTATTTATTTTAGTTTAGGTTTTTCATTTTGTTTATTTTTTTATTTAGGTTTGTTTTTAGTTGAGTTTTATTTTTATTTTATTTTTTACGTTTAGGTTTTAATTATTTTGTTAGCTTTAGGTTAAGTTTTTATTTAATTTTTTTTAGAATTAAGTTTTAGGCATTTATTTTAGGTTTACTTTTAGGTTTTGTTTTTTTAGTTTAGGTTTAGGTTTATTTTTACATTATGTTATTTTATTTAACTTAGGTTTAGGTTTAGTTTATTTTAGTTTTAGGTTAAGGTTTTATTTATTTAGTTTAGTTTATTTTAATTTTGTTTAGGTTTATCTTATTTTGTATATTTTATTTTTATTTTAGGTTTAGTTTTTTTTAGTTTAGGATTTAGGTTTTATTTTTATTTATTTTTTGGTTTTATTTTTTGGTTTATTTTTTAGGTTTATATTTTTATTTAATTTTTTTAGGTTTATTTTACTTTTTTTATTTAGTTATGTTTTTTATTCTTATGTTTACTTTATTTTTTAGTTTAGTTTATGTTTTTATTTATTTTATTTTAGTTTTATTTTATTTTTTATTTTAATTAATTTTTAAGTTTAGGTTTAGGTTTTAGTTTAGGTTTTATTTTATTTTTTTTTATTTAGGTTTAGGTTTTTTAATTTTTAGGTTTTATTTAGTTTAGGTTTAGGTTTTTATGTTTTTAGGGTTTAAGGTTTAAGGTTTAGTGTTTAGGGTTTAGGGTTTAGGGTTTATAGTTTAGGGTTTTATGGTTTAGGGTTTTAGGGTTTAGGGTTTAGCATTTAGGGTTTAGGGTTTAGGGTTTAGTGTTTAGGCTTTAGGGATTAGGGTTTTGAGGGTTTATGGGTTTAGAGTTTAAGTTTTAGGGTTAGTTTAGGGTTTATTGTTTAAGCTTTAGGGTTTAGGGTGTTTAGTGTTTAGGGTTTATGGTTAGTTTAATGTTTAGGGTTTAGGGTTTTAGGGTTTAGGGTTTAGGGTTTAGGGTTTAGGGTTTAGGGTTAGGGTTAAGGTTTAGGGTTTAGGGGTTAGGTTTTTTTAATTAAGTAAATCAATAGGTTTATGTTTATTTAGGTTTTTATTTTATTTTATTTTAGGTTTCTTTTATTTTTAGTTTTTATTTTATTATGTTTTTTATTCTTAGATTTATTTTATTTTTTAGTTTAGTTTAGGTTTTATTTATTTATTTTTAGTTTATTTTTATTTTTTATTTTATTTTATTTTAAATTTTAGGTTTCTATTTTATTTTAATTATTTCATTTTATTTAAGTTTAGCTTTATTTATTTATTTTACTTTTAGGTTTTATTTAGTTTAGGTTTAGGTTTTTAGGTTTTCAGGGTTTAAGGTTTAGGGTTTAGTGTTTAGGGTTTAGGGTTTAGGGTTTATGGTTTAGGGTTTTATGGTTTAGGGTTTTAGGGTTTAGAGTTTAGGGTTTAGGGTTTTAGGTTTAGGGTTTAGTGTTTAGGATTTAGGGTTTAGGGTTTTGAGGGTTTATGGGTTTAGGTTTTAGGGTTAGTTTAGGGTTTAGTGTTTAGGCTTTAGGGTTTAGGGTGTTTAGTGTTTAGGGTTTATGGTTAGTTTAATGTTTAGGGTTTAGGGTTTTAGGGTTTAGGGTTTAGGTTTAGGGTTTAGGGTTAGGGTTAAGGTTTAGGGTTTAGGGTTTAGGGGTTAGGTTTTTTTTTTAATTAAGTAAATCAATAGGTTTATGCTTATTTAGGTTTTTATTTTATTTTATTTTAGGTTTCTTTTATTTTTAGTTTTTATTTTATTATGTTTTTTATTCTTAGATTTATTTTTTTTTTTTAGTTTAGTTTAGGTTTTTATTTATTTATTTTAAGTTTATTTTTATTTTTTATTTTATTTTATTTTTAAGTTTTGGTTTCTATTTTATTTTAATTTATTTCATTTTATTTAAGTTTAGCTTTATTTATTTATTTTACTTTTAGGTTTTATTTAGTTTAAGTTTAGGTTTTTAGGTTTTTAGGGTTTAGGGTTTAGGGTTTAGGGTTTTCAATTTATGGTTTATGGTTTAGGGTTTTAGGGTTTAGGGTTTAGGGTTAGGGTTTAGCATTTAGGGTTTAGGGTTTAGTGTTTAGGCTTTAAGGTTTTGGGTTTTGAGTGTTTAATGTTTAAGGTTTTGGGTTTAGTGTTAGTTTATGGTTCATAATTTAGGTTTTAGGGTTTAGTGTTTAGGGTTTAGGGTTTAGTTTTAAGTTTAGGGTTTTAGGATTTAAGTTTGAGTTTAGTGTTTAGGAATTAAGGTTAGGGTTTAAGTTTAGAATTTAAGGTTTAGTTTAGGTATATGGTTTAGGGTTGTTGGTTTAGGGTTTTTGGGTTTAGTGTTTAGGGTTTAAGGTTTAGTATTTAGGGTTTAGTGTTTAGGGTTTGGGGTTTAGGGTTTTTTTATTTTTATTTTTAAATTAAGTAAACCAGTAGGTTTAGGTTTGTTTGGTTTATCTTTTTATTTCTTTTAGTTTATTTTATTTCATTTCCTTTTAATTAGGATTATTTTTTATTTTTATTTAGTTTAGTGTATTAATTTTAGGTTTATTTATTTTAGAGTAGGTTTTTTATTTTAGCTTATTTTTCAATTTAGGTTTATGTTTATGTTTCTTTTGTAGTTTAATTTTATTTTTATTTTCTTTTTGTTTAGGTTTTATTTTTTATTTTTGGACCCAGGTTTAGGTTTTTATTTTATTATTTTATGTTTAGGTTTTAAGCTTTTTTTAGGTTTATTTTTTAGTTTAGGATTAGGTTTATTTGTAGTTTATTTTATTTTATTTAGTTAAGGGTTTAGGTTTAGTTTATATTAGGTTTAGGTTTTATTTTATTTATTTTAGTTTAGATTTAGGTTTATTTTATTTTGCTTATTTTAGGTTTAGGTTTTTTTTTTATTTATTTTTAGGTTTATTTTTTGTTTAAGTATTTTATTTAATTTATTTTATGTTTATTTTCTTTTTATATTATGTTTAGTTTTTATTTTATTTAGGTTTTTTATTTTTTTTTGTATTATTTTATTTTTTAGTTCACTTTAGGCTTTTATTTATTTTACTTTAGTTTAGTTTTTATTTTATTTTTACTTTATTTTTACATTTAGGTTTAGGCTTAGGTTAAGGTTTTTGTTTGGATAATTATTTTTATTTTATTTTATTTTTTTAGGTTTAGGGTATTTGATTTATTTTAATTTTATATTTTATTTAGTTCAGGTTTAGGTTTTTAGATTTTTAGGGTTTAGGGTTTGGGGTTTTGGGTTTAGGGTTTAGGGTTGTAGGTTTTAGGGTTTAGGGTTTAGGGTTAGCTCAGGATTTAGGGTTTAGGGTTGTAGGTCTAGGATTTAGGGTTTAGGGTTAGTGTTTTTTTAATTTTATTTGATTTAATTTTATTATTATTTTTTAAATAAAGTAAACTGGTAGGTTAAGGTTTATTTAGTTTATTTAGTTTAAGTTTTTTATTTTAATTTATTTTTTAGGTTTAGGTTTATTTTTTAATTTAGTTTTACTTTTAATTTAATTTTTTGATTTAGGTTTTTCTTTTTTAGGTTTATGTTTAGGTTTTTATTTGATTTGTTTAGGTTTATGTTTAAAGTTTTTATTTTAAGCTTATTTTTCAATTTTATTTTTTTAGTTTAGGTTTAGGTTTATTTTATTTTATTTAGGGTTTAGGTTTAGGTTTAGGTTTTGTTTATTTTAGGTTTATGTTAAGGTTTTATGTATTTTAGTTTAGTTCATTTTAGTTAGGTTTAGGATTATTTAATTTTTATTTTAGGTTCATGTTTTTTTTTTAGTCTAAGGTTTAAGTTTTATTCTTTATTTATATTTATGTTTTATTTTTAGGATTATTTTAAGGTTTAGTTTTTATTTATTTTTATTTTATTTTATTTTAGGTTTAGTTTATTTTTATTTTAGTTTACTTTTTTTATTTAGGTTTTCTATTTTTTAGTTCAGTTTAAGTTTTTATTTATTATATTTTAGTTTAGTTTTTTTATTTTATTTTCTTTTTAGGTTTAGGTTTTAACTTAAGTTTTTAAATTATTTTCTAGGACACAAACAATGACATAGATAAAAAATGAGCAATCATATACCAAATCAAAAACTCTAGATAACTAGAATTGTTTCTACTATAAAGACATAGTTCCATAAGCAACAGATCGGATCAGCCATTCTATAGTTTCTCTAGTTCCCATCAGAACCACCTAACCTCTCGATTAGCGGGATCCCTCCGTCACCACCACTACTCCGACCACCACCTCCATATCCACCAGCACCTACAGATCCCCCATTAGCACTGTGATAACCACCGCCTCTGCCTTCACCTCCACCACTAGATCTAGATTGAGCCTGGTTGACATTGATGATCCTACTGTCAAGGTTCTACCTATTCTTAGGGTTCAGGTTTAGGTTTATTAGGTTTTAGGGTTTAAGTTTACTTATCAATTTATTTAGTTACTTTAGGTTTAAGTTTAGGGTTTGGGGTATAGGGTTTAAGGTTTAGGGTTTAGGTTTAGGGTTTAGGGTTTTAGGGTTTTAGGCTTTATGCTTTTAAGGTTTAGAGTTTAGGGTTTAGGGTTTAGGGTTTCTAGTTTAGGGTTTAGGCTTTAGGGTTTAGGGTTGTAGGTTTAGTGTTGTAGGTTTAGTTTTAGGGTTTAGGGTTTAAGTTTTTTTAAAAAAAAAATAAAGTAAACCGATAGGTTTAGGATTATTTACTTTATTTAGTTTATTTTTTATTTATTTTAGTTTTTTTTATTTTTTTTATTTTTATTGTAGTTGATTTTTTATTTTTATTTCATTTATTTTATTTATTTTAGGTTTATTTATTTTTGTTTAGGTTTTTTATTCCAGTTTGTTTTTTAGGTTTAGATTTAGGTTTATGATTATTTTTTGTCTATTTTTATTTTAATTTTCTTTTCTAGGTTTATGTTTTATTTTTTATTTTTAGGTTTAGGTTTAGGTTTTATTTTATTTTTTTATGTTTAAGTTTTAGGTTTTTATTTTAGGTTTATTTATAAGTTTTTTTTATTTTAGGTTTATTTTTATTTTTTATTTTATTTAATTTAGTGTTTAGGTTTAGTTTATTTTATGTTTAGGTTTAGGTTTTACATATTTTATTTTAGTTTATTTTAGTTTTGGTTTAGGTTTATTTTATTTTTTTTAGTTTAGGTTTAGTTTTTTTTTTTTTAGTTTAGGGTGTAGGTTTTATTTGTTATTTATTTTTAGATATTAATTTTAAGTTTATTTTTTAGGTTTTGGTTTTTATTTAGTTTTTATTTTATTTCATTTTAGGTTTATTTTATTTTTATTTTACATTTTGTTTTTACTTTATTTAGGTTTATTATTTATAGGTTTATTTTATTTTTTTTAGTTTAGTTTATTTATTTTTATTTTTGTTCAGTTTTTATTTTTTATTTTATTTTAATTTTAATTTAGGTTTAAGTTTATTTATTTATTTTACTTTTAGGTTTTATTTAGCTTAGGTTTTTAGTTTTTAGGGTTTATTATTTAGTGTTTAGGGTTTATGGTTTTAGGGTTTAGGGTTTAGGTTTTTAGGGTTTAGAGCTTAGGGTTTAGTGTTTAGGATTTCGGGTTTTAAAGTTTAGGGTTTAGGGTTTAAGGGTTAGGGTTGTAGGTTTAGGGTTCAGGGTTTAGGGTTAAGGTTAGTTTTGTGGTTTAGGGTTTAGGGTTAGGGTTTTTTTAAATTAAGTAAACTGGTCGATTTAGGTTTATTTAGTTTATTTTTTATTTATTTTAGGTTAGTTTTGTGGTTTAAGGTTTAGGGTTAGGGTTTTTTTTAAATTAAATAAACTGGTCAATTTAGGTTTATTTAGTTTATTTTTTATTTATTTTAGGTTAGTTTATTTTTTATTTTTATTTAGGTTTATTTTTTTATTTAGTTTAGTTTATTTATGGAGTGTAATTTTAGTTGTAGAAGTTATAGTGGTAGTGTTGTGACATTAAGTGAACAAGTCATTAAAAAGATTGAGTGATTCAGATTTTTAGGCTCTATTACTCCAAATGATGGTGAAATAGATGGACATGTTCTCTGTAGAATTCAAGTTGGAAGGTTGAAGTGGATGAATGCATCTAGCCTATTGTGTGATAGAAAAGTACTCGCTTCAATTTAAGGGAAAAGTTTATAAGATGGTGGTGATATTTGTAATGATTTATGGTCTAATGTTGGCCAATAAAAGAGAAGCATGAGACTAAGTTAAGTGTTGCAGAGATGAGGATGATTAGGTGGATGAGTGGCTTTACTTTTAGAAATAAAATATAGAATGTGTATATTCGGGAAAAAGTTGGAGTAGCTCTAGTGGTAGATAAAATTAGAGAGAGTGGCTTTAGATGGTTCGGTCACATGAAGCGTTGGTCATCCAATGACTCGGTTAGGAAAGTAGATGCATTAGATTTGCCTTATGTTAAGAAAGGTAGAGGTTGACCTAAAAAGACATGGTTAAGATGCATAAAAAATGTCCTAAGTATACTTGAATTGAATGAGCATTTGGCACAAAATAGGACAAAATGGAGATGAAAGATTCATGTTTACTGGGATAATGGCTTGTTATTGTTGTTGTTAAAGTTTAGTTTATTTATTTTAGTTTAGGTTTTTAATTTTAGTTTATTTTTTAGGTTTAAGTTTAGGTTTAGTTTATTTTTTAGTTTAGTTTTATTTTTATTTTATTTTTAAGGTTCAGGTTTTATTTTTTATTTTTAAGTTTAGGTTTAGGTTTTTATTTTATTTTTTAGGTTTAGGTTTTAGGTTTTTAGTCTAAGTTTATTTTTAGTTTTTATCTTTTAGTTTAGATTTAGGTTTACTTTTAGTTTATTTTATTTTATTTAGGGTTTAGGTTTAAGTTTAGGTTTAATTTATTTTAGGTTTAAGTTTAGGTTTTATTTATTTTAGCTTAGTTTGTTTTTGTTTATGTTTAGGTTTTTTTTTATTTTTTATTTTAGGTTTAGTTTTTTTTATAGTTTAGGCTTTATAGTTTATCTACTTTTAGGTTTATATTTTTTATGTTTAGGTTTTTATTTAGTTTTTATTTTATTTTAGGTTAATTTTATTTTATTTAAGGTATTTATTTCTTAATGTAGTTTAAGTTTTAATTTATTTAATTTTAGATTAATTTTTATTTTTTATTTTATTTTATTTTTAAGTTTAAGATTAGGTTTTAGTTTAGGTTTTTATTTTATTTTATTTTATTATCTTATTTTTTATTTATTTTCTATTTAAGTTTTATTTAGTTTAGGTTTAGCTTTTTAGCTTTTTATGGTTTAGGGTTTAGGGTTAGTTGAGGGTTTAAGGTTTATGGTTTATGGTTTGAGGTTAATGATTTAGGGTTTAAGGTTTAGGGATTAGGTTTTATGGTTTAAAGTTTAGATTTTAGGGATTAAGGTTTAAGGTTTATGGTTTTATGGTTTCGAGTTTAGGGTTTAGGGTTTTAGGGTGTAGGGTTTAGGATTTTAGAATTTAGTGTTTAGGTTTATAGTTTAGGGTTTAGGGTTTAGTGCTTAGGATTTATGGTTTAGGGTTTTAAGGTTTGAGTTTTAGTTTAGGTTGAATTTATAGATTAGAATTTAAACTTTAAACTTTAAGTTTGTAGTGTAGTTAGTTTAGGGTTTAAGGTTTAAGGTTTTAGGGTTTATGGTTTAGGGTTTAGGGTTTAGGGTTTAGGGTTAGGGTTAAGATTTAGGGTTTAGGGTTTAGGGTTTAGTGTTTAGGTTTTAAGGTTTAGGGTTTAAGGTTTACAATAGTTTATGGTTTTGGGTTTAGGGTTTAGGGTTTAGGGCTAGTTTTAGGGTTTAGGGTCTAGGATTTAGGGTTTAGGGTTTAGTGTTTAGGTTTTGGGGTTTTGTTTAAATTAAGTAAAATTGTAGGTTTAGGTTTATTTAGTTTATTTTATTTTTTTATTTAGGTTTATTTTTTTATTTAGTTTAGTTTATTTATTTTAGGTTTATTTATTTCAGTTTAAGTATTTTATTTTAGTTTATTTTTTAGGTTTAGGTTTAGGTTTATGGTTTTTTTAGTTTAGTTTTATTTTATTTTATTTTTTAAGTTTAGGTTTAATTTTTTTTTTTTGGGTCTAGGTTTAAGGTTTTTTTTTTAGGTTTAGGTTTTAGGTTTATTTTTAGGTTTTATTTTTTAGTTTAGGTTTAGGTCTATTATTAGTTTAATTTATTTATTTAGTTTAGCATTTTTGTTTAGGTTCAGGTTTTATTTATTTTATTTTAGTTTATTTTAGTTTTGGTTTAACTTTTATTTATTTTATTCATTTTAGGTTTATATTTTATTTATTTTAGGCATTAGGTTTTAATTTTTATTTATTTATTTGTTTTATTATTGGGTTTATTTTTTAAGTTTAGATCTTTATTTAGTTTTTATTTTTATTTTTTATTTTAGGTTTATTTTATTTTTATTTTACATTTAGTTATAATTTTATTTATGTTTTTTTATTTTTAGGTTTATTTTATTTTTTAGTTTAGTTTAGCTCGTTATTTATTTTTTGTTTATTTTTATTTTATTTTATTTCATTTTTACGTTTAGGTTTAGGGTTCGGTTTTTATTTAGGTTTTTATTTTTTTTATTTTTTTATTTAGGTAAAGGTATTTTTTTAGTTATTTTATTTTTAGGTTTTATTTAATTTAGGTTTAGATTTTTAGGTTTTTAGGGTTTAGGGTTTAGTGTTCAAGTGTTCGAGTTTAGGGTTTATTATTATAGGTTTTAGGGTTTAGAATTTAGGGTTTTAGGGTTTTTGGCTTAGGGTTTAGGGTTTAAGGTTTAGGTTTTAAGGTTTAGGGTTTAGGGTTTAGGGTTTAGGGTTGTAGGTTTAGGGTTTAGGGTTTTAGGGTTAGTTTTAAGGTTTAGGGTTGGGGATGAGGTTTTTTTATTTTTTTCTTTTTTTCTTTTTAAAATTTTTTAAATTAAGTAAACTAGTAGGTTTAGGATTATTTAATTTATTTATTTAATTAATTAATTTATTTTATTTTATTTTATTTATTTTATTTTATTTAAGTTTATTTTTTATCTAGTTTAATTTATTTTTGGAGTGTAATTTTAGTTATAGAAGTTATAGTGGTGGTGTTGTGACATTAGGAGAACAAGTCAATAAAAAGAGTGTGTGATTCAGATATTTAGGCTCTATTGTTCAAAATGATGGTGAAATAGATGGAGATGTTATTAGTAGAATTCAAGTTGGATGGTTGAAATGGATTAATGCATCTGCCCTATTGTGTGATAAAAAAGTATCGTATAAACTTAAAGAAAAATTTTATAAGTGGTGGTTAGACCTGCAATGCTTTATGGTGCAGAATGTTGGCCAATAAAAGAGAAGCATGAGACTAAGTCAAGTGTTGCAGAGAATGCTCAGGTGTATGAGTGGCTTTACTCTTAGAGATAAAATCTGAAATGTGTATGATCAGAAAAAAGTTGGAGTAGCTCTAATGGCAGATAAATTTGGAGAGACTGGCCTTAGATGGTTTAGCCACATAAAGCGTCGGCCATCCAATGACCCATTTAAGAGAGTAGATTCATTAGATTTGTTTTATGTTAAGAACGGTAGAGGTAGACCTGAAAAGACATTGTTAAGATATATATAAAATGACCTTAGTATACTTGAATTGAATGAGAATTTGACACATAATAAGACACAATAGAGACAAGGATTCATGTAGCCGACCCCACTTAGTGGGATAATGGCTTGTTGTTGTTGTTATTGTTGTTTAGTTTATTTATTTTAGGTTTATTTATTCTAATTTTGGTTTTTTTACTTTAGTTTATTTTTTAGGTTTAAGTTTAAGTTTAGGTTAATTTTTAGTTTAATTTTATTTTTATTTTATTTTTTTAAGTTTAGGTTTTAGGTTTTAATTTAGGTTTTTTTTTTTAGGTTTTATTTTCTAGTTTAGGTTTATTTTTATTTTTAGTTTATTTTATGTTATTTAGGGTTCAGGTTTAAGTTTAGGTTTAGTTTATCTTAAGTTGAGGTTTAGGTTTTATTTATTTTAGTTTTATTTATTTTAGTTTTGGTATAGGTTTATTTTATTTTTATATTTGGTTTAGGTTTTTTTTAGTTTAGGCTTTAAGTTTTATTGTATATTTATTTTTAGTTTTATTTTTTAGGTTTATGTTTTTATTTAGTTTTTATTTTATTTTATTTTAGCTTTATTTAAATTTTATTTTTGGTTTAGTTTTTATTTTATTTAGTTTTTTTATTTTTTAGTTTAGTTTAGATTTTTATTTATTATATTCTAGTTTAGTTTTTATTTTTTATTTTATTTTCTTTTTAGGTTTTGGTTTTGATTTTTATTTTATTTTAGTTTAGGTTTTTTATTTATTATAAATTTAGGTTTTATTTAATTTATGCTTAGGTTTTTAGCTTTTAGAGTTTAGGCATGAGTTAAAGGGCTTAGTGTTATTGAGGGTTAGTCAGGGTTAAGGGTTTAGGGTTTAGGATCAGTTTGGGTTGGGGTGGTTTAGGCACAGGTCTGTGGGATTAAGGATGGTCAGCAGGATTTAGGGTTTAGTGTTTAGAGTTTAGGGTCTGGTCTTATGTTTATGGTCTTAGGGTTTAAGTTTAAAAAACCTTTGATTTAGGTCAGGGTAGGTTTAAGGCTCATGACCCAGTGTTTAGGGCCCAGGGTTTAGGGTTTAGGGTTCCGGCCTAGGGCCCAGAGCGGGGTCAGCTTTAGAGATCTCGAGGGTCTGGGATCAGTTTAGTTTTATAGTTAGGTATGAGTGGAGTTTATTTAGGGTTTTAGGGTTTAGGGCCCAGGTTTAGGGCCCATGTTCAGGGTGGGAGGGTTTAAGGTGGTTTAGGGTTTAGCCCAGGGGGTTAGTCAGTGGAGGGTTTAGTTTAGGTTTAGAATTTTAGGGTTTAGGATTTAGGGTTTTGGGTTTAGGTGTTCTTTTTTAAAAAAAAATTAAGTAAATTAATAGGTTTATGTTTATTTAGTTTATTTAGTTATTTTAGTTATCTTTATTTATATATTTTATATTTAGTTTTATATATTTATGTTTTTATTCTTAGCTTTATTTTATTTTTAGTGGGGCTTCTTCTTTATTTTATCTTCTTTATTTAGCCCAGTTTAGGTTTAAGGCCCAGGTTAGGATGGGCCCAGGGTTTAGTAGGTGTATTTGGAGGGCCCAGGTTTAGAGGGCCCAGGGTAAGTGTTTAGACCCAGGGCCCAGTTTAGGGTGTTAGTGAGGGTTTAGGGAGTTAATTTAGGGCCCAGTGGGGAGTTTAGTAGTTTAGGGCCCAAAGTTTTTTAGGTCAGATTTAGGGTCAGGTTAGGTTTAGGTGGAGAATAGGGCCCAGGGTTTAGGATTTAGTTTAGGAGTTTCAGGTTTAGGGTTAGTTTAGGGTTTAAAGGTCAGGTTTGGGGTTAGTGGAGGTTAGTTTAGTTTAGTTTAGGGAGTTTAATGTTTAGGGTTTTTTTTTTGGGTTTAGGTTTAGTTTTTTTTTTTAGGTTTAGGTTTTAGGTTTTATTTTAGGTTTTATTTTTTAGTTTCGGTTTACGTCTATTTTTAGTTTAACATATTTTATTTAGTTTAGGGTTTTGGTTTAGGTTTAGGTTTTATTTATTTTAATTTAATTTATTTTAGTTTTGATTTAGGTTTAATTTATTTTAGGTTTATGTTTTTTTAGTTTAGACTTTTGGTTTTAATTTTTATTTATTTTTTATTTTATTATTGGGTTTATTTTTTAGTTTTAGATTTTTATTTAGTTTTTATTTTATTTTATTTTATGTTTATTTATTTTAATTTTATGTTTAGTTTTAATTCTATTTAGGTTTTTTAATTTTAGGTTTATTTTATTTTTTAGTTTAGTTTAGGTCTTTATTTTTTTTATTTATTTTTGTTTATTTTATTTTATTTTTTATGTTTAGGTTTAGGGTTCAATTTTAATTTAGGTTTTCATGTTTTTCATTTTTTTATTTACTTTTAGGATTTTATTTATTTATTTTATTTTTAGGTTTTATTTATTTTAGGTTTAAACTTTTGAGGTTTTTTGGGTTTAGTGTTCAGGTGTTCGGGTTTAGGGTTTATAATTGTATGTTTTAGGGTTTAAGATTTATGGTTTTAGGGTTTTTGGCTTAGGTTTTGTTGTTTAGCGTTTAAGGTTTAGGGTTTTAAGGTTTAGGGTTTAGGGTTTAGGGTTGTAGGTTTAGGGTTTATGCTTTAGGGTTTAGGGTTAGTTTTTAGGTTTAGGGTTGAGGGTTAGGGTTTTTTCATTTTTTATTTTTTTATTTTTTTTATTTTTTTATTTTTTAAAATTAAGTAAACTAGTAGGTTTAGGTTTACTTAATTTATTTAGTTTATTTTTTTATTTATTTTTATTTATTTATTTATTTTTATTTTTTTATTTTTATTTAAGTTTATTTTTTATTTAGTTTAGTTTATTTTTGGAGTGTAATTTTAGTTGTAGAAGTTATAATGGTGGTGTTATGACATTAAGTGAACAAGTCTTTAAAAAGAGTGAGCGATTCAGATATTTAGGCTCTATTGTTCAAAATGTTGGTGAAATAGATGGAGATGTTATTAGTAGAATTCAAGTTGGATGGTTGAAGTGGAGAAATGCATCTGGCCTATTGTGTGATAGAAAAGTACTGCATAAACATAAGGAAACATTTTATAAGTGGTGGTTAGACCTACAATGATTTATGGTAAAAAAGGTTGGCCAATAAAAGAGAAGCATGAGACTAAGTTAAGTGTTGTAGAGAATGCTCAGGTGTATGAGTGGCTTTACTCTTTGAGATAAAATGTGAAATGTGTATGTTCGGGAAAAAGTTGGAGTAGCTCGAAAGGTAGATAAATTTGGAGAGACTGGCCTTAGATGGTTTGGCCACATAAAGCGTTAGTCGTCCAATTACCCCTTTAAGAGAGTAGATGCATTAGATTTGCTTTATGTTAAGAATGGCAGAGGTAGACCTAAAAAGACATGGTTAAGATGTATATAAAATGACCTTGGTATACTTGAATTGAATGAGAATTTGACACATAATAGGACATAATAGAGACGAAGGATTCATGTAGCCGACCCCACTTAGTGGGATAATGGCTTGTTGTTGTTGTTGTTGTTTAGTTTATTTATTTTAGGTTTATTTATTTTAGTTTTGGATTTTTTACCTTAGTTTATTTTTTAGGTTTAAGTTTAGGTTTTGGTTTATTTTTTAGTTTAGTTTTATTTTTTTTATTTTTAGGCTTAAGTTTTATTTTTTATTTTTTGGTTTAGGTTTAGCTTTTTATTTTATTTTTTTAAGTTTAGGTTTTAGGTTTATTTTTAGGTTTTATTTTCTAGTTTAGGTTTGTTTTTATTTTTAGTCTATTTTATATTATTTAGGGTTAAGTTTAAGTTTAGATTTAGTTTATTTTAAGTTTAGGTTTAGGTTTTATTTATTTTAGTTTAGGTTTAGGTTTATTTTATTTTTATTTTAGGTTTAGATCTTTTTTTAGTTTTGGGTTTATGTTTTATTGTTTATTTACTTTTAATTTTATTTTTAAGGTTTTGGTTTTTATTTAGTTTTTATTTTATTTTATTTTAGCTTTAATTTTAGGTTTAGTTATTATTTTATTTATTTTTGTTATATTTTAGTTTAGTTTATATTTTTATTTATTTTAGTTTAGTTTAGTTTTTATTTTTTATTTTATTTTCTTTTTAGGTTTTGGTTTAGGTTTTCATTTTATTTTGATCTAAGTTTTTTTATTTATTATATTTTAGGTTTTATTTAATTTATGTTTACATTTTTAGCTTTTAGAGTTTAGGTCACAGTTAGTTAATTTTTTAGTTGAGGGTTTAGGGTTTAGGTGGGTCAGGGTTGGCCCAGGTTTAGGGTTTATATTTGGCAGGTTTTGGGATCAGGAGTCAGCTGGGAGTGCTTTTTAAGGTTTAGTTTTTAGGTTTTATGGTTTAGGGTTTATAGTTTTGGTTATTTTAGAATCAGTTTAGGTTAGGTCAGGGTTTAGGCCCATTTAGTGTTTAGAGTTTAGGAGTTAGAGCTCAGTTTGGGATTTTTTAGGGATTTAGTAGTTTGGGTTTAGGTTAATTTAGTGGTAGTGTTGGCTCAGTTAGTAGTTAGATTTAGGGTTTAGGGTTTAGATTTAGGTTTAGGTCAGGGTTAGGTTTAGGGCCTAGGGTAGTTTTAGGATTGCAGTATAGTTTGTTTAAGATTTAAGGTTTATGTTTTTGATTAAACAAACTTATAGGTTTATTTATTTATTTAGTTTATTTATTTTATTTTATTTTATGTTTATTTTTATTTTATTTAGTTTAGTTTATTTATTTTAATTTTATTTATTTTAGTCCGTGTTTATTTTAGTTTTTTTTTTTATTTGTATATGTTTATTTTTTTAGAGTTTATTTTATTTTTTTTAGGTTTAGTTTTTAGTTTTATTTTATATTTTTGGTTTTTTTAAGTTTATTTAGTTTTAGTTTTTTAAGTTTAGGTGTAAGTTTTATTTATTTTAGTTTAGTTTATTTTATTTTATTTTATTTTATATTTTAGGTTTATTATTTATTTTTAGTTTAGGATTTAGATTTTATTATTTATTTATTTTTAAGTTTTATTTTAAGGTTTATTTTTTAGGATTAGGTTTTTATTTAGTTTTCATTTTATTTTATTTTAGGTTTATTTTATTTTTATTTTACCTTTAGTTTTTATTTTATTTAGGACTTTTGCTCTTAGGTTTATTTTATTTTTTATAGTTTAGGTTTTTATTTATTTTATTTTAGATTATTTTTATTAATTCATTTTATTTTCTCTTTAAGTTTAGGTTTAGGGTTTAGTTTAAAGTTTTTACTTTATTTTATTTTCTATTTTATTTAGGTTTAGGTTTTCTTATTTATTTTATTTTTAGGTTCTATTTAGTTTAAGTTTAGGATTTTGTGGTTTAGGGCCTAGTAGTTTAGGGATGGTAAGGTGGGAGTGGAGATTTAGGTCAGTTTGGCCTGGGTAGGGTTTGGTCAGGTGTGGTAGCTTTTAGGTGGAGTGGCCCAGTGGTCAGCCATGGTTAAGTTTTTGGTTTAGAGTTTAGGGCCCAAGATCTGGCAGGGTTTAGAGTATAGGTAGTTTAGGATTTAGGGAGCAGGGTTTAGGGTTTAGAGTGGTCAGTTAGGGCCCAGGTTTAGTGGTTTAGGGTTTTAGAGGTTTAGGTTTAGGGCCTGGTTAGGGTTTAGGGTAGGTTGCAGGTTTAGGGTTTAGGTTAGTTTAGGGTTTAGGGTTTAGGGTTTATGGTTTAGTGATTTTAAATTAAGCAACCCAGTTTAGTTTACTTAGTTTAGATTATTTTTTTTATCTATTTGAGTTTATTTATTTTTTATCTTTATTTAGGTTTATTTTTTATTTTTATTTAGTTTTGTTTATTTATTTTATGTTTATTTATTTTAGTTTAGATTTTTTTATTTTAGTTTATTTTTCAAGTTTATGTTTATTTTTTTGTTTAGTTTTTTTTTTAGGTTTAGGTTTTGTTTTTTATTCTTAGGTTTAGGATTATGTTTTTATTTTATTTTTTTAAGTTTAGGTTTAAGGTTTATTTTAAGTTTTTTATTTTTAGTTTAGGTTTATTTTTAGTTTATTTTATTTTATTTAATTTAGGGTTTAGGTTTGGTTTATTTAAGGTTTAGGTTTAGGTTTTATTTATTTTAGTTTAGTTTATTTTAGTTTTGGTTTATATTTATTTTATTTATTTTATTTAGGTTTTTTTTTAGTTTAGGTTTAGGTTGTTTTTATTTTTTTTATTTTAGGTTTAGGTTTTATTTAGTTTTTATTTTATTTTATATTTCATTTACTTTTATTTTACGTTTAGTTTTTATTTTATTTAGGTTTTTTATATTTATGTTTAATTTATTTTTTAGTTTAGTGTAGGTTTTTATTTATTTTATCATATTTTAGTTTTTATTTTTTATTTTATTATATTTTTAAGTTTAGGTTTAGGTTTTGGTTTTGGTTTAAGTTTTTATTTTTTTTTTTTTTTATTTTATATAGGGTTAGGTTTTTTTATTTATTTTATTTTTATGCATTATTTAGTTTATGTTTATGTTTTTAGATTTTTAGGGTTTATAGTTTAGGGTTTAGGTTTAGGGTTTAGGGTTATGGTTGTAGGTTTTAGGGTTTAGGGTTATTAGGGTTTAGGTTCTAGGTTTAAGGTTTGGGGTTAGGGTTTAGAGTTTAGGGTTTAGGGTTAGGGTTTTTTTATATATATTTTTAAATTAAGTAAACTAGTAGGTTTAAGTTTATTTAGTTTTTTTATTTATTTTAGTTTATTTTATTTTTTATTTTTATTTAAGTTTATTTTTATTTTTATTTAATTTTATTTATTTATTTTATTTTATGTTTTTTTATTATAGATTGGTTTTAAGGTTTAGGTTTAGGTTTGGTTTATTTTTTAGTTTAGTTTCATTTTTATTTTATTTTTTTGTTTTGGTTTTATTATTTATTTTTAGATTTATCTTTATGTTTTTTTAGGTGTAGGTTAGGTTTATTTTTTGTTTATTTTATTTTTTTATGGATTAGGTTTAGGTTTAGGTTTAGTTTAATTTAGGTTTAAATTTAGGTTTTGTTTTTTTAGTTTAGTTTATTTTAGGTTAGGTTTATGTTTATTTTATTTTTATTTTAGGTTTAGTTTTGTTTTGTTTAAGGTTTAAGTTTTATTTTTAGGTTTATATTTTAGGTTTAGATTTTTATTTAGTCTTTATTTTACTTTATTTTAGGTTTATTTTATTTTTATTTTAGGTTTAGATTTAACTTTATTTAGTTTTTTATTTTTTAGTTTAGTTTAGGTTTTTATTTATTTTATTTTAGTTTTGTTTTTATTTTTTAATTTATTTTATTTTTAAGTTTAGGTTTAGGTTTATGGTTTAGTTTTAGGTTTTAGTTTAGGCTTAGGTTTTATTTTATTTTTTATTTTACTTTGGTTTTTATTTTTGATTTATTTTATTTTTGGGTTTTATTTAGTTTAGGTTTAGGTTTTTAGCTTTTCAATGTTTAGGGTTTAGGGTTCAGGGTTTAACATTTAGGGTTTAGGGTTTGGGGAAGAGGGTTTAAGGTTTAGGATTTAAGTTTTAGGGTTTGGGGTTTTAGTGTTTAGGGTTTAGGGTTTAAGGTTATTAGGGTTTAGGGTTTAGGGTTTAGAGTTTTGGTTTTAGGTCTAGGGTTCAAGTTTTAGTTTAGAGTTTAGGGTTTTTGCTTTTTTTTGAACTCAGAACAAATTAAGATTCAACATTTCTTCTTTTCGAGTTCATCAACTAAGTAACAAACCAGGTTTTCTAACACATAAGCGATGGCATAGATAAAAAATGAGAATGCATAGAGAAAATAAAAAACCCTAGATAACTAGATCCTTCTCTATTAGAAAGACACAGTTCCATAAGGAGCAGATCATATCAATCATTCTTCAATTTCTCTAGTTCCCATCAGAACCACCACGGTCTCTCGAGTAGTGTGATCCACCATCATATCCTAGATCTCTACCACCACCACCACCACGGTTGTAACCTCCATCCCCCCTCCTGCCTCGATAACCACCATAGCTCCGTCCACCACAACCATATCCACCAATACCTCTTGATTCGCCACCACCACTATAATCGATGCCTATGCATTTTCCTCCAACGCCAGATCTAGATTGAGCCTGGTTGACAGTGATGTTCCTGCCGTTAAGGTTTTGCCCCATCTTAGGGTTTAGATTTATTAGATTTTATTATTTAGGTTTTTCTTTTAATTTATTTAGATACTTTAGGTTTAGGTTTAGGTTTAGGGTTTGGGTTTAGGGTTATGGTTTATGGTTTAGGGTTTATACTGTCAGGATTTAGGGTTTAGGGTCAGGGTTTAAGGTTTTAGGCTTTAGGGTTTAGGGTTTAGGGTTTAGTGTTTACCCTTTAGTGTTTAGGGTTTTGAGGGTTTAGCATTTATGCTTAGTTTAAGGTTTTTGGTTTAGTGTATAGGGTTTTTTATGGTTTAGGGTTTAAGTTTTAGGATTGTAAGTTTAGGGTTTAGAGTTTAAGTTTAGTTTTAGGTTTTGATGTTTAGTTTTAGGATTGAGGGTTTACGGTTCAGGATTTTATTTTTAAATTAAGTAAACTGGTAGGTTTAGATTTATTTAGTTTAATTAGTTTATTTTTTATTTATTTTTGTTTATTTTGTTTTTTATTTTTATTTAGGTTTATTTTTTATTTCTATTTAATTTAGTTTATTTATTTTAGGTTTATTGATTTAGTTTAGGTTTTTTATTTTAGTTTATTTTTTAGGTTTAGGTTTTGGTTTATGCTTATTTTATAGTTTAGTTTTATTTTAATTTTAATTTTTAGGTTTAGGTTTTAATTTTTATTTTTAGTTTTAGGATAGGGTTTTTATTTTATTTTTTTAGGTTTAGGTTTAAGGTTTTAATTTTTGGTTTATTTTTAGGTTTTATTTTTTAGTTTAAGTTTAGGTTTATTTTCAGTTTATTTTATTTTATTTAGGGTTTAGCTTTAGATTTAGGTTTTTATTTTATTTTATTATTTTATTTTATTTTTATTTAGGTTTTTTAGGTTTTATTTAGGTTTAGGTTTTAGCTTTTAGGGTTTAGGTTTAGTTAGTTTAGGTTTAGTGGTTTAGGGTTTAGAGTTTAAAGTTTGGGGTTTAGGGTTTAGGGTTTAGGTTGTTAGGGTTTAAGGTTTAGGGTTTAAGGTTTAGGGTTTAGGGTTTAGGGTTTAGGGTTTAGGGTTTAGGGTTTAGTGTTTAGTGTTTAGGGTTTTTAGGGTTTATGGTTTAAGGTTTATGGTTTAATTTTTAGGTCTAAGGTGCAGGTTTTAGTTTAGGGTATAGGTTTTTTTTAATTGAGAATAAATTCAGATTCAACATTTCTTCTTTTCAATTTCATCAACCAAGTAACACACCAATTTTTCTAAGACATAAGAGATGACACAGATAAAAAATGAGCACGCATAGAGCAAATCAAAACTTAGATAATTAGAACTATCTTTACTATAAAGACTAAACACAAAGTTCCATAAGTAGTAGATCGGATCGGTCATTCTTCAGTTTCTCCAATACCCATCAAAATAACCTCGACCTCTTGAGTATGGGGATCCACCATGATATCCCAGATCTCTCCATCCGCCACCACCATAGCTGTGACCTCCAATGCTCCTCCCACCTGCATAGCCACCACTACTCCAACCACCACCTTCATATCCACCACCACCTCCAGATCCCCCACCACCACTGCAATGTCTGCCGCCTATTCCTTCACCTCCATCGCTAGATCTAGACTGAGCCTGGTTGACAATGACGTTCCTACTATCAAGGTTCTGCCCATTCTTAGGGTTTAGGTTTAGGTTTATTAAGCTTTAGGGTTTATATTTATTTTTTAATTTATTTAGTTATTTTAGTTTTAGGTTTAAGTTTAGGTTTAGGGTGTAGGGTTTAGGGTTTAGGGTTTAAGGTTTAGGGTGTAGGGTTTAGAGTTTAGGGTATAGGGTTTTAGGGTTTATGCTTTTAGGGTTTAGGGTTTAGGGTTTAGGTTTTAGGTATAGTGTTCCAATTTTAGTTTAGGGTTTAAGATTTTTTGTTTTTTTTATTAGAGAACAAATTCAAATCTAACATTTCTTTTTTTCAATTTCATCAACCAAGTAATACACCAAGTTTTGTAAGACACAAGCGATAACATAGATCAAAAATGAGCACACGAAGAGCAAATCAAAAACCTTAGATAACTAAAATCATCTCTACTATAAAGACACAGTTTCATAAGCAGCAGATTAGATCGACCGTTCTTAAATTTCTATAGTTCCCATCAGAACCACCCCAACATCTTGAGTAGCGGGATCCACCATCATATCCCTATTCTCTCCCTCTGCCACCACCACGGTTGTAACCTCCATCGCTCCTCCCACCTCCTTAACCACCACTGTTCCGACCACCACCCCCATATCCACCAACACCTCTGGATCTCCCACCATCACTGTGATAACCGTCGCCACTGCCTTCGCCTCCACCACCAGATCTAGACTGAGACTGGTTGACGGTGATGTTCCTAGGATCAAGGTTCTGCCCATTCTTAGGATTTAGATTTAGGTTTAGCTTTATTAGGTTTTAGGGTATAAGTTAACTTTTAAATTTATTTAGTTACTTTAGGTTTAGGTTTAGGGTTTGGGGTTTAGGGTTTAGGGTTATGGTTTAGAGTTTAGGGTTTAGGGTTTAGGGTTTTTTAGTGTTTAGCATTTAGGGTTGTAGGTGTAGGGTTGTAGGTTTAAAGTTAGTTTTAGGGTTTAGAGTTTAGGGTTTACAATTTAGGGTTTAGTAGTTTTTTTTATAAATTAAGTAAACTGGTAGGTTAAGGTATATTTAGTTTATTTTTTATTTATTTTAGTCTATTTTATTTTTTATTTTTATTTAGGTTTATTTATTATTTTTATTTAGTTTAGTTAATTTATTTTAGATTTATTTATTTTAGTTTAGGTTTTTATTTAAGTTTATTTTCTAGGCTTATCTTTTGGTTTAGGTTTATTTTGTTTGGTTGAGTTTTATTTTAAATTTTTCTTTAGGTTTTAGTTTTATTTTTTATTTTTAGGTTTAGGTTCGGGTTTTTATTTTATTTTTTTAGGTTTAGATTTTAGGTTTATTTTTAGGTTTTATTTTTTTAGTTTAGGGTTAGGTTTATTTTAATTTATTTTATTTAGTTTAGTTTTGTTTTAGGTTTAGTTTAATTTAGGTTTAGGTTTAGGTTTTATTTCTTTAGTTTAGTTTATTCAGTTTCAATTTAGGGTTATTTTATTTTGTTTATTTTATTTTTATTTTAGATTTAGGTTTTTTTTAGTTGAAGGTTTAGGTTTTATTTTTAATTTATTTTTAGGTTTTATTTTTAAGTTGACCTTTTAGGTTTAGGTTTTAATTTAGTTTTAATTTTAATTTTTTAATTTTATTTTATTTTTATTTTACATTTAGTTTATATTTTATTATGGTTTTTTATTCTTATGTTTATTATAGATTTTTTATTTAGTTTAGTTTTTTCTTTATTTTATTTTAATTTATTTTAATTTTTTATTTTCTTTTATTTTTAAGTTTAGGTTTAGGTTTTAGTTTCAATTTTTATTTTCTTTTATTTTTATATTTAGTTTTAGGTTTTTTTATTTTGTTTAGGTTTAGGTTTTAAGATTTTTATGGTTAGGGTTTAGGGTTTTAGGTTTTGGGGTTTTAGGGTTTAGGGATTAGGGTTTAGGGTTTGGGGTTTTAGGGTTTAGGGTTTAGGGTTAGGGTTTAGGGTTTTTTTGTTTAGGTTTTAGAGTTTAGGTTTTTTAAGGTTTATGGTTAGCCTAGGGTTCTGGGTTAGTTTAGAGTTTAGGGTTTGGGGATTAGGGCTTAGGCTTTAGGGTTTAGGGTTTTAAGGTTTTAGGGTTTAGGGTTTAGTGTTTTATGGTTAGGGTTAGGGCTTGGGGTTTAGGGTTTAAGGTTTAGGGTTTTTAGGGTTGTAGGTTTAGGGTTGTAGGTGTTGGTGTTTTCTCTAGAATAGAGAAAAGAAATTACACCACTTAAAGTTTAAGAATATTTTATTTAGATGAGCAAATACGGCATTAAAAAATAAACATATTATCTCGAAAGATAAAAATGCTATCTTATAATGGATTCGATCATTTCAATAAAAGGTTCCTAAGGCTAATGGGTCTTTCGTCTACCAGAGTATTTTCCCCTAAACTACATAGGAAAGTAGAATAGGGTTTATTTTATCTTGGGATCATGGTTTCCAATAAAGCTAAGACTCTATAGCTAATTACATCTTATGAAGGGTCTCTTCCTAAGAATACTCTCGATTAAAGAAATAAGTGGTTCTTCCCAAAGACTACTAAGATAGCTTTCAAAGGATTGATTTTTGGAAATACAATTGGGTGAGGTCCAAATTGGAGAGATTTATTTTCAAGCGTCAAATGAGAAAGAGTAAGAAATGTCTATTGATATTGGGATACCTAGTAAACATTTCAACTATCCTATTATTGGCCTTCAAATTTGTGATTTAATTTTAGATTTTGAGTTGTCATTTTCTTAGAAATCCAAGGCTTAGATTCTAGCAGCACAAGACTACAAAAAAGCCTAGGGTTGAAGTCTTATTCCTAAAAAGGATGCTTTATAACATTATCTACAGGTGCTTCTGACACAAGTCAGATGCTCTACTTAGTTCTATTTTTGGAATTATTGGTTATTCTTCTCTACCTGCCTAGAGAAGGCCACCATAAACCCTAATCCCTAAACTATCCTATCCCTGACTCTTCTGGACGTGCAACCTGCCTGGAGAAGGCCACCAGCTAACACCACCTAAGCACATTTTAAAACCATGAGTCTAAGTCATATGAATGCAAGATGGCTGGGCTGTTGCATTTTTAGAAAAGAAATCTATGAACCTAGACTTACTCCCTAATCCCTAAGATCATGTAGGGTATGAAGATGCACCTAACTAATGCATATTTTTCAAATTTTTATATTTTTTGACTCGGGATTCATTTTTAGGTCATATAAATATAAGTTATTCCTAATGCATGCAATTAGACAAGGGTTATGGGCCAAATCAGAATAGAAGAAGGTGTACTTCCATCATAGGCTCTCAAAGGTCAAGCCCAAGTTCTCTGGAAAGGATGGAAGTCCTTCATTAATCAAGAGTTAAACTATATGATTTATGCATGATGTTAAAACATCCAGCTAAGGGTTGCTACATATTTTATCTTGCTTTAATACTTAGGCTATCATATGAAGATTATTAGTTGTATTTATTTTTATATTTCAATTGATTTAGTTAGGTAGAAAATTTAGTTTATCCTATGAGCCTACATCTAGGCATTCATCACAGCACAAACACAACACATTAAGAAACCTAGAAAAAGCATGATGTTTCTATTACGCACAGAAAATAAATCAAGCTAAATTAAATTATATAAGAAAAAGGCCAATGCAATGGTACTATTGGACACCCCGGAAGAAAGAAAAATGGCAAGCCAATTTCTGCCATTATACAACCTGGCCTAGAACTACAAGTTTAGATCTATGGGTCTTCTTTCTAGGAAATTCTCCTTCTTCAGGGACATCCATTCGATTCCACATAGGACCATCACACCATCTTCTGGTTAGGTCAACTCCTGCTAATCCTAAACCCCATAGATCCTAACATAATTCTAAGCTCAAATTTACATTTAAAATTCAAAAGAAATCCTAAATCCTGCAAAATAGATGTTAGGAAATACACACAGCACACAAAGCAGTTTATATTTCACAAACATATGGGCTTAGCATTAGTTGCTTGCCATGCCCACCTGTCCTATGGACTATGTTAAGGAATTTTCAGCACCTGCAAGCAAACAATAATTTTATGATTTATTTATTATAGCAATCCCTTTAACACAATCCCCTGTAGAAAATAGTGTTAATTCTAAAAAGTACGCCCTACCATCCAGTCAAATGAGAAAACAAGCCTAGGAATCCAATCTAAAGTAATACACCATATAGCCATGTGAAGCACAACACAACATATCACAGGAGACTAAAAGAAAATCACAAATGATCTAACCTAGATCCAAAGGTCTGATCTAAGTAATCTAGTGTGTGTAGAAGTTGGGCTTGTGTGGTAAGTCTATGCCTTTAAGTTCAAATTTAAGTTTGAAGTTTCAATTGCTTTAATTTTTACCATTGGTTGGTTTCAATTCAAATGACTTAATGATTTAATTCCCATTTTATGTTCATTTTTTTTGTTAAAGGAATATTTAAGTTTTCAAGAATGAGAAAAAAATGAATTTCATATTTTTAAGGTGAATCTCACTTTATTCCACATCCTAAATTCTAATGAAGTTTCTAAAAAATTGAGCTAAGATCCTTAAGTATCTTAATTAATCCTTTTAATATGTTTAATTAGTTTCATTAAGAAATATAGATTTCAATTGATTTGGTTCAAGTTAATTTAAAGAGTTTGATTTCATTCAATTTAACTCAAATTGTTAAAATTATGGATTTGTAAATTTTAAGGTTTAAGTTTATTAATATAATATGAATACCTTTGACTTAGGTTTATTCATGGATTAGTTTAACCTAAAATACTTAGGTTAATTATTTAATTATATTTGATCTAACTTAATTGACCGATGATTAGATTCATTCTTAAATTCGGATGAGTGTTTTTATTAAATTTCAATGATTCAAAGGGTAAAGTTTAAGTTAATTAATAGTTTTATTAACCTAAGGTTTTACTTAATTAACCTAAGATTGAATTTGACCACTTCAATTGACTTAGGATATTTAGATAAGTTTTTGAATAGTTTTCTAATATTTGAATGAGATTGGTTTGAATTATTTTTTTATTTAATAGGTTAATTAATTTCCTTAACCCAATATTTGATTAACATTGACCTAAGGACTTAGAAATATAAGAGTTCCTAATTTAGAGATTAAATGGACTTGAAATATTTCTGCCAAGTAGGGTTACATGCCAATTTTATATCCCTAAAGTTTCAGTTTGATTAGAATATAATTAGGGTGTAATTAATGTTTTAATTATTTCATTAAAAATTAAATTAGGCCTAATTTATTGAGATTCAATTAAGGGTTTTATTTTTCACTTTTTCTTCATTGAAATACCTTTCCAATTAGGGTTTATTCATAATATTTGGTTAACTAGTTGATTTACTATGATTTAATCAAGTTTGGGTTGTTTAAATGAATTATTTAATTCATTTAATTGCCTAATTAAGTTAATTAATGATTTATTAGGTTTAGATAGGATTAATTAAGTTTAATTAGTGTTCTAATGTTCATTAATGTTTATTATGTTGATTTAAGGTTGTTTAATTAACATTTCCTAATTATTTCATTAAGGGTTAATTAATTTATTTAATTAAAAGGATTTAACATGTGAAATTTTAATTTCCTTGGAATTCAGAGAATTAAATCCCCAAAAATTCACCTGAGGTGTGTTTTATGCTTAATTTTATTTCCCAAAGTTTCAAATAAATTTGATTATTAATTTGATAGTAACTAAAATTTAATATTTTTCAATTAATCCAAAATTAAGGAAAAATTACCCAATAAAAATTGGGTATTTTAACTTTTTTGGATTCCTCTCATCAAGATGAATCTATAGAGCTTTTATTTGTAATTTTTGATTTACATTTGATTTTCTATGATTTTTAAAAGTTTTTTGCATTTTTTAAATTAATTAAATCCATTATTTAATATATTTTAATGGTTTTTAAGTGGCGGTCCCACGAGCCCTGCCACGTGGCACTCATAGGTTGGTCCGTGTGGAGCCATGTGGCATCTGCGTCATTGTAGTTAAAAATGTGGGACCGCTTACGGACCATCCAATCAAAGGTCGGATGGTCCAGATTGGTCCTGCGGTTCCTAAAGGGTGAAAATCGATCCGGTCCGCCTAGATCTAGGCCATCTAATCTAGATACACATATCGGACGGTGAAGAGATCATCTCCTTCGATTTCTACAGGAGCCGAGGACCGTTGAAAGTATTTTGCTAATTGTGATCGATCCAGAGCATGAAATTGAGTGATTTCAATTACTACACGATCATGGATGAATATCCTATGTTTTGATAAGGTTCGATCTTATTGAAGATTGCATTTCCTATTAAACCAACCACAACAGAATTCTTTAAGGAAATTCTTAAGGTCAACAATGGTATACCTCAATTCGTTGGATGATTGGCCTTGAAATTGATCTTAGAGCTTCGAATGCTTGAACCGAACTTGCTTACCAAAGTAATTAGGCTAATTCTTTATGGATTGCACCCTAGACCAACCCTTGAGTGCTCTTTTTTGGCTTTGATGGTTTATAGTGATTAAGGACTCTTGTGGGGAGGGGGAAATTTCTTTTAGGCTCGATTTTGATGTGTGAAGGTGTGTGTGTGTTCAATTCTCCTTGGGGAAGTCTCTCTCTTTGTTGTTCTATATGTCTGAGAGCCTTTAAGCTCCTCCCTAGCTATTCCTTGGTGGTTTTTGGTGATGGAAGACCTTGGAAGCTAGCTAGTGCTCTCCTTTTCCATCCCACAGCTGTCTTATGTGAAGAGGTGGGAAGAAGGGAGAAGGAATTTGACTTCTCCAATTCCTTTGTTGGCATTAGTTTTCCTCATTTTGGATTTTATACAATAATGCAATAATGTAAGAAAAGATTGATTAGGGATCTAAACCTTCATTAGAAGGGTTTCAGGAAGTGTCACCCCCATGCCATGTGATTTGGTTGGAAGTGGTTTGATATTTCCTTATTTCTTTTGTCTTGCTTAACTCACTTAACCCAATTTAGGTTAAGTGAATTAAACCTAATTTCTTAAGGGTCAAATGACCCATTTGACCCAACTACACACAATAGGGAATTGGGTTATGTCCCATCACCATCCCCATTTGATTTAGGGCAATCAATTTAGATTCATTTTGATTTTTCTTGGATTTGTGTTCAATGTAGCATATTTAGGTTATTTTGATTTAAGGAATTTAATTTACCTAATCTAGGCCTCCATATACTCAAATTTCTTTATCATTGTGATCACACATATTCATTTGATCATTTAAAATATTTTTGGTGATTTAATTTAGTCAAATTTTAGTGGGTTGACTTTTGACCAAGTGGGCCCACTTAAGTCAATCCTAGGTTGACTAGAATTGACTTTAGGTTTGCCTTTGAATTTTCATTCTATTTTTATTATTTTACTTGATTTAATTTATGTTGGATATTTGACTTGATTTTGCATTAAACCAAGTAAGTTGGATTTATTAGAAAAATGCATTTCCTAAGTCACAAAGCATAGTGACTTGAATAGAGAATTAGGACATCTCTATTTGAACTTGATATCATTTTATTGCTAGAATGACCTCTTCCAAAAATGAGGTAAATAAATGGACCCCAATATGTGTAGTGGATTAGTCAAAATACAATGCACATATTGGTGTTGACCAGATCGATCATCATGCAAGTACAAACTTGGGGTTCCAATACATGATTTTGATTTTTGATTTAAAATTTTATTTTGATTTTGATTGTGAAAGATAGGTATATGTTTATCTATCTTTGTTTTGGAAATGTGATTCATTCCTAGAATCTTAACTTTCATTAAGTTCTAGGATGAAGAGTAATGTTATTAGGAGTATACCCAAAGAATGGACTAAACCTAATGTAATCACTATGTTCAAGGAAGATTCCTTCAGGAGACTTACTCTTACTTGAGAATAGTGGTAATCCAAGTGATTAGCTAATAAGATGGGGTTGTTAAAGGCATGATCCATCCTAGTTAGTTGAAGAGAGGAGAGGGGTCTTTAAAGACATGATCCAATCCTCAAAGCTATGCTGGAGAGAAGAGGCTTGAAATGCTTGATCCTAATCCGTAGCACTTTGACTACTAAATAGGGGTCACATGGACTTAATCCTGTTTAAGTAGTCCAAAGAAATGGGGCCTTCAATGGCTTGATTCCATTTCTTAGTTCTTTGAATAGGAAGCCAACTATGGGACTTCCTCCTATATAGGATGCCAACTGGGGGACTTACTCCTATGTGATTAGAAAGAATGTAGACTAAGGGACTTATATCTTTAAGGCTATTAGAAAGGGGTCATAATGACTTGATCCAATCTAAATTATATATGTAACATGAAAGGATCCAATCATGTACACAAAAGTAGGATTATGACTGGGGACTTACTTATAAATGATTAGAAAGAATGCCAACTAGGGACTTATATCCTTTTGGCTATTAGAAAGGGGTCATAAAGACATGATCCAATCTAACTCGCCTGTGTAACATGAAAGGGGCCTTGATGGCTTAATCCAATCATGTACACAAAGGTAGGATGCTAACTGGGGACTTACTCTTAGATGATTAGAATGAATACTGACTGGGGACTTATATCTTTCTAACTATTAGAAAGAGGTCATAAAGACTTGATCCAATCTAACTTACCTATGTAACATGAAAGGGGCCTTGATGGCTTAATCCAATCATGTACACAAAGGTAGGAATGGTGCCACGAAGGGTTACTCTAAACCTAGAAGGGCATGAGAAAGGTGCCATAAAGGGCTTGCTCCCATCTCAAGTCATGTATAGGAAAGGTGCGACAAAGGGCTTGCTCCCAACCTATAGGTGATATGGATGAGGAAAAGGGGTCAAAGTGACTTATTCCTAATCCTTAAATGTTTTGACTAATAAGCAAGAGTCGCCATAATTTTCAAGTACATTTGTAAAATGAGTTTACAACATTCTAGATAAATGATACAAGTTGAAGCAAAAGCAATAAAGAGAAATAAGCTATTATTTTATTTATCTTTATTTGGCAACAAGTTACAAGTTACACATAATATTTCTTTAGGAAACGTCCATTAATAGGTGGTATTGGACATTCACCATCACAGGTAGTAAGTTGGTAAGAACCTCCTTCATAAGCTTTTTCCACTACAAATGTTGGCTCGAGTTTGTTCCCGATTCTCAGATGAGCTAGGATTGGTCGTCTAAGAACCAAGACCAAGTCTGCTACTTGGAAAGTTTTAGGATGAACCAATCTATCATGGGCCTGAACCATATGTGAATGGTACAGTTCAAGGTCTTGTTGAGCTTTCAATCATTTTCCTTCAAGATTATCATGAATCTTATGATTTTGATCTGTCATAACATTATTATTAATAGCCATCCTTAATGAAGGCAGTTTCACTTCTAATGGAAGAACTACTTCAGTCCTAAAAACTAAAGCATATGGTAAGACTGAGTTGGTGTCCTATATGTGGTCTGATAGGCCCATAAGGTTTCAACCAACTTTTCATGCCACCGGTGCTTATTTTCATCAAGTATCTTTTTTAGAATTATTACCAAAGTTTTATTAAATGCCTCAGCCAATCCATTCACCCTAGGGTAATAGATGGCCAGTATCTCCAATCAATTTTATGTCTAGCCACAAAGTGATTTATTTTTGTGGACCTAAAGGACAGACCATTATCGATATGATTCAGTGAGAAAATCCAAATCAATATATGATATTTTCCTAAAAGAATTTTAACATATGATATGCTTTAACCTCTTTTAGTGGTACTGCTTCAGCCCATTTGAAAAAATAATCTGTTGCAGCCAAAATAAAATGATGCCTTTTGAAGAAGGAGGATCAATAGGCCCTATGATGTCGGTACCCCAACTCTCAAAAGGCCAGGAGGCAACTGTAGGGTGTAATACATTCGGTGGTTGATGCAATATCATACCATGTACTTGGCACTGATGACAATGACATGCAACCTCCATACAGTCATTTAGTATCGATGGCCAATAATACCAAAGTCTCTTAGATTGGTGTGCTCCACAAAATATAGAGTGTATCTCAGTCACAATCTTATGGGCTTCTAATTTGTCTAAACAATGGAGCCACATTTAGTTGAATGACCTACAATACAAAGCATTATTAATTAATGCATAAGATAAAGCACGTTCCTTTATTTTATATGCTAATGATTTATTTTTAGGAAGCCTCCCCTTACTTAATTAGTCAATAAATGGTTGCCTCCAATCGCATTCTATTTGACCTTTAATAAGATTGGCTATTCTTTGCATTTCTTCTTTCCTATTAATATAGTCCAAATCTATAAGAAACAAAACCTATTGATTTTGAACTTCTATAGAAATTGATTCTTTTTCTAGGCATGTGATTTCTTTGGCTAGTTTAGCTAAAGCATCTACTACTGAATTCTCTTGGCGAGATATTCTACACAACATTACATATGGAATCTTTTCAAGTAATTTCATTATATATTGATGATAACTGAAGAGCATTGGATGTAAAATCTTATAGATTCTGCTTACTTGGTTTATAACCAGTTGAGAATCTCCAAAAAAATTTATATTTTTACTTTACATAAGGATTGCAAACTCTAAACTAGTAATAAGTGCTTCATATTCAGCTTCATTGTTTGTACAAGGCTCAAACAAATGATATGAATATCTCATCATTCTTTTTTGTGGGGTTAGAAAGATTAACCCAATTTCTGCCTTCCTTTGGATAGATGAGTTTGATTCTTTATGTCTTCTTGATGATGATGCACCATCAAAGTATAATTCCCAGGTGTCATTAGGTTCACCTTTCAATGCTATAATCTATTCATCTGGGAGATCATCCTTTAAAGGAGACCCTTCAAGCATAGAGTGTGTTGCTAGGAAATCTGCCACTATTTATCTTTTATAGCATGAGGAGTGTAAGTCATCTCAAATTGTAATAAAATCATTGATCATTGTCCTAAATTCCCAAACAGTGTTGGACGGGTCATGAGATATTGCAAAGGATTCAGCCTTGAAATCAGGTTGACCTTATGAGAAAGCATATAATGCCTCAGTTTTTGAGTGGCAAAAACTAAGGCTAAATAATGTTTCTCAATAAAAGGATAATTCTTTTCTGTTGGGATAAGCCTATGACTTAGATAATAAAGGGCTTTTTTCCTTCCCTTCTTCATTTGTTTGAGCTAATAAAGCCCCAAGAGATTCATCCATAGCCGCAGTATAGAGAATTAATGGCTTTCCTGGAATTGGGGAAGCCAAAATAAGAGGATTTATTAAATATTGCTTTAGGTTTTCAAGGTACCTTGGCATTTTTCATCCCAGATAAATTTGGAATCTTTCTTTAATAATGTTGCAAAGGGTTGACACCTTCCAGATAAATTCAATATGAACTTCCATAAATATGCAAGCCTTCCCTAGAATGATCTTAGCTATGTAAGTCTTCTAGGTGGCGGCATTTCTATGATAGCTTTTATCTTTTTGATCAATTTCTATCCCAGGATGCCGCACTATGAACCTAAGAATTTCCTTGAAGTCACTCCAAAGGCACAATTCAGAGGATTCATCTTTAAGTTTTAGTGGCGCAATCACAAAAAAATGACCTATAAATCATAAAAATGTTCTTATTTTATTTTTCTTTTAATGATTAAATCATTGATATAACATTCAACTTGATTATGAATCAAGCCATCGAATATTCTAGTCATAGCTCTTTATTAAGTAGCTCCAGCATTTTTGAGACCAAATGGCATGATCATGTAATAGAAAATTCCTATTGGAGTTTTGAATGCCATATGCTATTCATCTTCTGGGGACATCTTAATTTGATTATAACCAGATGATGCATCCATAAATGAGAAGATCTCATGCAAGGAGGCTATGTCGAACATGAGTTTGGGTATAGGCAAAGGGAACTCATCTTTGGGACAAACCTTGTTTAGGTCTCTAAAGTCAACGCAGATGTGTATTTGACCATTCTTCTTTTTTACTGGAACTATACTGGCTACCCAATCAGGGTATTGTTCCTCTTGTATAAAGCTAACTTCAATTAGTTTCTTTATTTCAATGATCACTAGTTGTTCTACTTCTAGGCACATCCGCCTAGAAGCCTTCACTAGATAACATTAGGTTTAATTCTGTACAGCCACATCCTAGGATAAACCTGACATTTCAATGATGACGCTTGCAGCTTATTTTTACATTTTTATTAGTTTAGGTTTAGGTTTATTTTTAGTTTATTTTATTTTAATTAGTTTAGGTTTAGTTTATTTTAGGTTTAGGTTTACGTTTTATTTATTTTAGTTTAGGTTTAAGTTTAATTTATTTTGTTTATTTTAGGTTTAGGTTTTTTTAGTTTAGATTTTAGGTTTTATTTTTTATTTATTTTTATGTTTATTTTTTAGGTTTAGGTTTTTATTTAGTTCTTTACTTTAGGTTTATTTTATTTATGTTTTATGTTTAGTTTTTATTTTATTTATGTATTTTATTTTTAGGTTTCTTTTATTTTTAGTTTATTTTAGGATTTTAGTTATTTTATTTTATTTTAGTTTTTATTTGTTATTTTAATTTTCAGGATTAGGTTTTAATTTATGTTTTGGATTTTTATTTTTTTTTTAATTTTTAGGTTTTATTTTAGTTTATAGGATTGTGGTAGCTAGAGTTTAGGGTTTAGAGTTTATCAGGGCCAGGGGTTTAGGGTAGATTGTGATTAGGGTTAGTAGTAGGTCATGGTTTAGTGTTTTATTTGTTTTATTTTTATTTTCCATTTTTTAAAATTAAGTACACTGGTAGGATTAGGTTTATTTAGTTTAGTTAATTTATTTATTACTTATTTAAGTTTATTTTATTTTTAATTTTTATTTAGGTTTAGTTTTAATTTTATTTACTTTAGTTTATTTATTTTTGGTTTATTTATATTAGTTTATTTGGTATAGGTTTAGTTTATTTATTTTTAGTTTTATTTTATTTTATTTTTAGGTTGGTTTATATTATATGAGGTTTAGGTTTAAGTTTTATTTTATTTTTTAGATTGAGGTTTTAAGTTTTATTTTAGGTTTATTTTGAGCCATTATTTTAGTTTAGGTTTATTTTAGTTTATTTTTTATTATTTTAGTTTTGGATTAGTTTAGGTTTAGTTTTAGTTTGTTTATTTTAGTTAATTAGTTTAGGTTTAGGTTTAGGTTTTCTTTAGATGCTTTAGGTTTGTTTTTTTATTATTTAGGTTTATTTTTTTAGGTTTAGGTTTTTATTTTATTTTTATTTAATTTTCTTTTAGATTTATTTTATTTTTATTTTAGGTTTAGTTTTTATTTTATTTAGGCTTTTATTTTTTTTAGTTTAGTTTAGGTTTTATTTATTTTATTTTAGTTTAAGTTTTATTTTTATTTTATTTCCTTTTAGGTTTAAGTTTAGATTTTCATTTATGTTTTTTATTTTATTTTTTCATTTTATTTTGGTTTAGTTTTATTTATTTTATTTTATTTTAGTTTAGGTTTAGGTTTTAGCTTTTATGGTTTAGTGGTTTGGTTTTAGGTTTATAGGTTTTATTTTAGGTTTTATTTTAGGTTTATTGGTTTAGTTTATTTATTTTATTTAGCTTAGGGTTTATGTTTAGTTTATTTTAAGTTTAGGTTTATTTATTTAGTGTAGTTTATTTTAGTTTAGGTTTAGGTTTATTTTATTTTATTTTATTATTATATTTTATTTATTTCTATTATTTTATTTAGTTTAATTTTATGTTTCTTTAGGTTTAGGTTTGTATTTTGTTTTTATTTTATTTTATTTTTATTTTCCATTTAGTTTTTATTTTATTTAGGTTTTTTATTCTTAGGTTTATTTTATTTTTTTAGTTTTGTTTAGGTTTCATTTACTTTATTTTGTTTTATTATTATTATTTTTATTTTTTATTTAGGTTTAGGTTTAAGTTTTAATTTAGAATTTTATTTTATTTTATCTTTATCTTATTTAGGTTTATGTTTTATTTATTTATTTTTAGGTTTTATTTAGTTTAGGTTTATGTTAGCTTTGTAGAAGGTTTAGTGGCCCAGGGTTTAGGGCCCAGGGCCCATGCCTGGGGCCCACTGTCCATAGGGCTTCTGGCTAGGGCCCAGGGAGGTTTAGGATCCAGCCTGTGGCCTCTCCTTAGGGTGAGAGTGGGTAGGGCCCAGGGTTTTGGGGTCAGGGCAAGAGAATAAGGTTTAGAGTAGGGTGGGGCTCAGAGCCCAGGGTTTAGGGTTTTATGGTCAGGCCCAGGTTTAGGGTGGCCTGTGGCTCAGATTTAGCTCTGTGCTAGGGTTTAGGGTTTTAATTAAGCAAACCCAGGGATAGATTATTTAGTTTATTTATTTATTTTAGTTTATTTTATTTTTTTATTTAGTTTAGTTTATTTATTTTATGTTTATTTATTTAAGTTTAAGTTTTTTTTATTTTAGTTTATTTTTTAGCTTCTGCTTTAGGTTTATGTTTAGTTTTTAGTTTAGTTTATTTTTATTTTATTTTTTAGGTTTAGGTTTTATTTTTTTGTTTTTGGGCATAAGTTTAGGTTTTTATTTTATTTTATTTTTTTTGGTTTAGGTTTTTATTTTAGGTTTATTTTATGTTTTATTTTAGTTTAGGTTTTGGTTTATTTTTAGTGTATTTTATTTTATTTAGTTTAGGGTTTAGGTTTAGTTTATATTAGGTTTAGATTTTATTTATTTTAGTTTAGTTTATTTTAGATTAGGTTTATGTTTATTTTATTTAATTTATTTTTGGTTTAGTTTTTTTTTAAAGTATAGGGTATATGTTTTATGTTTTATTTATTTTTAGGTTTTACTTTTAGGTTTACTTTTTAGGTTTTGGTTTTTATTTATTTTTTATTTTATTTAGGGTTTTGTGCCACCATCCTTTAGGATCTTTGATGGCAGTAGGAGCCCATGATAACATATTGCACACTTTAGAGCCAACTTTTGCAACACCAGAAACATCAACTCTCTTCGCCTTTTTTGTCTGTGGGTTTGCCTAACGGTTCAGTGAAGACTTTTGTTGAGTTGGAGCACCTTTTCATTAAGAGGTTTGCTGGAGCTCAGTAGATGGTGACAGTAGGTGACCTCATTATAGAAAAATAGAAACTGAACGAGTTCCTTGTTGATTAAATTCTCAGGAGGCACAACCTGAGCATGATATGGGAACCACAGCTACCTGAACAGCATGACATTGAGATTCTTCTCAAGAATATCCATGGCCTAGTCTCCTTCATGCTAAGAGCTTTACCATCAAAATATTTGAGAAATTAATCAACAAGGAAGATAGGCTATAAGAGGAAGTCAAATAGTTACCATTTCCCGACCAATCATCTAAACCCAAGCTGTAGAAGGTGTTTGATGAAAAACCAGAGATAGTTGTGTTAGTGGACAGAGAGAAGGAACTAGCCAGAGTTCAGTATGAGAGACTATGAGCTCAGCAGCCTCCTTTGCCACCTCCTCTTCCACCACCTCGACACCATACTGGCCACCACATCCGCCACAATGACAATTTCCACCACCTCAGCAGCCTTCCCAATAGCGGTATTTATATCCATCACCAGGTAGCTACTTTCCACCTACTCTTGTTGATAGATTGAATAAGCCATATTCATTCAAGAGGGAGGTAATTAAGAAACCCCTTCAGAATCTCTTAAAGAAACCTGACTTTTAGTTACTAGAGCCTAAGAGGCCAGAGGAAGTGGGCAAGAGCGATGATCCTAGATATTGCCCCTACCACCACATGTTAGGCCATGTCTTAGAGGAATGTATCACTTTTAGGGACTTGCTTGGCACAGCTACAATTTGAGAGCCATAGTTATCCCTAATGAATATTTATTAGAACCATCATCCAATTCTGTTAGAGTAATCCTTAGGAATACTTGCCATCCTCTTAAGACCAAAGAAGGTTAGTATATCTCCCTATCCCGAACCTCTAAGAAGATCATTTCTAAGATCAAGATGCTATCCTTGCAGGAGCTTGAAGTAGCTCAAACCTCCAACACCAAGGAAGGTTTGCTAGTTGCAAAGGATAACTCGGGAAGCGACATCCCAAAAGAATGTGTCACCATACTTGCCAGATAGTCTAATAGTGCAATCAGTCCAAGACTCTCCACCCGTAACTACCACCTCTTCTGCTAGCTCCTCTTCTACTGGCAGAAGTGTTGTATCTACAAATAAGGGCACTAAATCCCTTACTCTACTTACTTTATTTGATTTCTATCATGTACCTCCACCCAAAAAAAAATTAATATAGAAAACTTATTCTACTTATATATTATTTTATTCTGATGCTCTTGATTTTATTCATATTGAAAGCTCTTTGAGTCTAAATAATAATAATAGCTCTAGTAGTTCTGATCCTTTCCTTTCTGATTTAGAGTCAGACTATCCTTCTCTGAAATAATCAGGTTCACCTCTTGAGATTGACTTCGAGACAACTGACTCTCAGGATCCATAGGAGAAGTTGCCGAAGCCTAATTAGAAGGTAGAACTTTCCACAAGCTCATCATTCCAAGAAGTCACTGAAGTCAACCTAGCAGTGGTAATGTTCTACCTCATAGGGTAGAACGTAAGGATAAGGGTAAGCAAGTCATTAGTTTTAGTGATTAGATAGCCCCTCCATAGGATGCTCCACCCATTGATATGTTTGTGGATGACCAAGCCAGGGTTGATTATAATGTCCTAGCTCACCTTAGAAAGTTTCTAACTAAGTTAAGCATACACGATACCCTTATCTTATCCAAAGAGATGAGGGAATCTCTAATCAAGGTCTTACTTGATCTAAAGATATGATTAGCTTAGCTAATCACTACTAAATCGGAGGCATGTCACTCAAAGGACATCTTTAGAGTTACATTCAATGATGAAGACTTACTCCTAGGGACCACAGCCCCTCTTAACAATATATAGTGGATGTGATATAGGCTATCTAGAGTTCGGTTGACCCGTGTATCAACATTATGAATCTAAGAACCCTTGCCTACTTGAGGATCGACATCTCCAAACTCTAAAAAGAAAGGATGATGTTGATAGGATTCAATGAACAAGGAGAGAGGGCCTTGTGGTGTTTATTTTGGAGGGGGGGACACCCAGATGTGGGGGGGTACTTTTTGAGGTGATTGGGTACAACATTGAGGTATGATGTACTATCTTGAAAGATAGAGACATCACCCTATAATAGACCTAATCACATAATAAAGACTACTAAGGCATGATGGGTCTATCAATGTACCAAAGATTTTTACCCTACTTTACATGGATGAATAAAGAAGGGTTTATATTAAACCAAGTTCTTAATTTTCCTATGGAGGCAAGTCTCCATAATTAGTTACCTCTTAGGAAATGAAATTTCCTAAGAATATTCTTAATTAAACTAAACAATTATCATTTCCAAAGATTTCAAGGTTAGACTATCAAAGGATAGGTTGTATTTGGAAAATCAATTAGGAAAGTTCAAAGAGAAGACTTATTTTTGGAATCCAAATAAAACAAGTAGGAAATTCTCATGATACTTGGAAGCCTAGTGAGCATTCTAATCTATCCTATGGTTTGGCTTTATAATTTTGAAGTTGAGGAGATTTATATGTTTTGAGTTGAAATTTAATTAGATTGATAGTGCTATAATGCACCAACACAAGGTTGTGGGAATGCCTAGGAGGTGAGGATTTATGCTTGTACACTGAAGGAAATAGCTACCTTGGATCCTAAATTTTTGGAGCTTTATTATGAGCTAAAACATGACCTAAATCTAAGCGATAGGTGAATATAAGGGTTTACCTCTACAAGAGAGAATAAATTGTCCGACTTCTAGAATTATAATCGCCTGGAGTGGCCGCCGGCTAACTCCTCATATAATTTTAAAATAATATAGTATGGTCTTTTGAATTGCAAGATAGCTAGGGTAGTTATTTAATTAGAAAGAGACTAAAGTCCTAAACACACTCCTTAAGAGACTAGAGCATGAGTGGTATGAGCATATGACTCAATCTATAGATGTGAAATCTTTTTAAATTTTATTTCATTTTAGACACATCATTTTGATAAAGGCTTTAGGATTTCTTATGCCTCAATGCATGATGAAATAGGTTATGGGTCAAATCAACTATAAGAAGGTGTTCTTCACAACAAGGGATGCCCTCATAGGTCAAGCATTATTTTATCATGCAAGGATGAAGATCCTTCATGTTCAAGAGAAAAAGGATATGCATGCATGATGTGAAACATACAACCATATAGCTAAGGGGTTGCTACATCTTTTAATTATCTTATTTATGTCATAGGCTTTATGATGAGGTTATGTGTTATTTAAAATTTAGTTATGAGTGATTAGTTGGGTAGAAAAGTTATTTTTATTCAAAGAGCTTAACCGTATCCAAGACACATTAAAGTATCAATCTTTTAAGAAACTATGAAAAGCATGTTGTCCTAATGCACAATGTAAACATAACATCAGCTAATTATATAAACTATCATAAAAGAATAAAAGGCCAGTGCGGTCGGGTACCACCATACAACTTGATGGGAGAAAAGATTGGTAGCTGAGCTCTACCCTTATACAATCTGGGATATGAAAGAATAATTATAATTATATTAAAAGGTATGGGGGTCTTCTTTCTTCATATCTCCATTTTTTATTTGATTCCTTCCTTGATTTGGATGGTGCTTGCTTCAAAGGCATCATAGGCCACCCCAAGCAAAGCCTTTTGGCCACTACTCATCCTAATCCCCCATAGCACTAATCCTAATTTTTTAGTTTAGGTTTATGTTTAGGTATTATTTATTTTGGTTTAGTTTATTTTAGTTTAGGTTTATGTTTTTTAATTTTAATTATTTTAATTATATTTTAGGTTTAGGTTTTTTTAGTTTAGGGTTTAGGATTTATTTTTTATATATTTTTAGGTTAGGTTTTTACTATATTCTATTTTAGGTTTATTTTTTTTACTAGTTTTATTTTATTTTCATTCTTAGGTTTATTTTATTTTTAGTTTAGTTTAGATTTTTCTTTATCTTTAGTTTATTTTATCTTTTAATTTTTATGTTTAGGTTTAGTTTAGGTTTTATTTCATTTTATTTTTAATTATAAGGCTCAGTTTATTTATTTATTTATTTTTATAGCCCAGTCACATTTAGGTGAAGGGCCCAGGGTGGTGGGGGTCAGAGGGCCCAGTGGTAGAGCCCAGGTATGGTGGGCCTTTAGGTCAGGGCTCAGAGGGTTTGTGGCTCTCCCAGGTTTAGGTGTAGCCTGTTTTATGGCTCATGATCAGGGAGGTGGGAAGGTCAGGCTAGGGCCCAGGGTCAGGGCTCAGGTCATGTTGGGGCACATGGAGGGTAGTTTGTGGAGGATAGGGTTTAGGTAAGTTTGGTCCGTGGTTTAGGTAGGTTTAGGATTTAGGGTTAATGGTTTAAGGTTAAACCGGTAGGTTTACGTTTATTTAGTTTATTTTTTATTTATTTTATTTAGATTTATATTTCATTTTTAATTAGTTATATTCATTTATTTTAGGTTTATTTATTTTAGTTTAGGTTTTATTTTAATTTATTTTTAGGTTTGCTTAGTTTATGTTTATTTTGTGTTTAGTTTTGTTTTATTTTATTTTGATGTTTAGGTTTTATTTTTTAATTTTGAGGTATATTGCTTTATTTTATTTTTTAGGTTTAGGTTTTGGTTTTCATTTGGTTTATTTTAGGTTTTATTTTTTAGTTTTGGTTTAGGTTTATCTTTATTTTATTTTATTTTATAGGGTTTAGTTTAGTTTTTTATTTTATTTTATTTTATTTTAGTTTATTTTAGATTAGGTTTATGTTTGTTTTATTTTGTTTATTTTATTTTTATTTTAGGCTTTATTTTTATTTTTAGTTTAGGATTTGGGTTTTATTTATTATTTATTTTTAGGTTTATTTTTTTTTATTTTTTATTTTATTTTTTAGGATTATTTTATGTTAATTTTTAGGTTTATTTTATTTTATAGTTTAGTTTATGTTTAAATTTATTGTATTTTAGTTTAGTTTTTTATTTTTATTTTATTTTATTTTTAGGTTTAGGATTTAGTTTTGGTTTCTATTTTATTTTATGTTTTTATTTTGTTTAGGTTAATGTTTTTTATTTATTTTATTTTTAGGTTTTATTTTATTTAGGTTTAGATTTTTAAGTTTTTATTATTTAGGGTTTGGGGTTTAAAGTTTAGTGTTTATGGTTTGGGATTTAGGTTTTATGGTTTAGGGTTATAGATTTTAGGGTTTAGTGTTTAGGGTTCTGAGGGTTGGTGTTGCAGATTTAGGGTTTAGTGTTTTTTATTTGTTTTGTTTTTTTAAATTATTTTATTTTATTTAAATTAGGTAAGGTTTAGGGTTTTTTATTAGTTTTATTTTTTAAATTATTTTATTTTATTTAAATTAAGTAAACACTTAGGTTTATGTTTATTTAGTTTATTTATTATTTATTTTAGTTTATTTCTTATTTAGGTTTATTTTTATCTTTATTTATTTAGTTTGCTTATTTTAGGTTTATTAATTTTATTTTATATTTTAAGTTTAGGTTTACTTTTTAGTTTAGTTTTATTTTCATTTTATTTTTTTGGTTTAGTTTTATTTTTTTATTTTTAAGTTTAGGTTTAGGTTTTTATTTTATTTTTTTAGGTTTAGGTTTTATGTTTTTATTTTATTTTTATTTTTGGGTATTATATTTTATTTTAGGATTAGGTTTATTTTATTTTATTTAGTTTAGGTTTAGGTTTAGGTTTAGGCTTAGGTTTTATTTATTTTAGTTTAGTTTATCTTAGTTTAGCATTAGGTTTATATTATTATTATTTTAGGTTTAGGGTTTAGGTTTTATTTATTTTTAACTTTTTTTTAGGTTTATTTTATAGGTTTATGTTTTTATTTAGTTTTTATTATTTTTTTATTTTAGATGTACATTTTTTTATTTTATGTTTAGTATTTATTTAATTTAGGTATTTTATTTTTTTTAGTTTAGTTTAGTTTTTTTTTTTTTGAGGTCTAGGTTTAGGTTTAGGTTCTAGTTTATGTTTTTATTTTAATTTATTTTTTTCATTTTATTTTGGATTAGGTTTCTCTATTTATTTTATTTTTAGATTTTATTTAGTTTGGGTTAGGTTTATAGGTTTGTGGTTTATGGCTTAGGTTTTAGGTTTTTATTTTAGGTTTATTTCTAGGTATTATTTTTTAGTTTAGGATTAGGTTTACTTTTAGTTTGTTTTATTTTATTTAGTTTAGAATTTAGGTTTAGTTTGTTTTAGGTCTAGGTTTTGGTTTTAACTGTTTAAGTTTAGTTAATTTTAGTTTAGGTTTAGGTTTATTTTATCTTATTTATTTTATTTTTATTTAAGGTTTAGTTTTTATTTAGTTTTATTATAGGTTTATTTTATTTTTATTGTATGTTTAGTTTTTATTTTATTTAGGTTTTTTAATCTTAGGTTTATTTTATATTTTTAGTTTAGTTTAGGTTTTAATTTAATTTGTTTTAGTTTATTTTTTTTATTTTATTATTAGGAGGTTAAGTTTTTATTTAGGTTTTTATTTTATTTTATTATTTAATTTTATTTAGATTTTGGTTTTTTATTTATTTTATTTTAGGTTTTATTTACTTTAGGTTTAGGTTTTAGATTTTAGGGTGTGGTAGTATTTTTTTAAAGTAGGTTTAGGGTTTAGGGTTTGTGTGGTGGGGTTGTGGAGTGGTAGAGTTTAGGTTGGCTTAGTGGCTAGCATTTAGTTTAGGGCAAGTGGTGTAATGGCATTGTCAGGGTGTGGCTAGGGTTATGGTAAAGTTAATTTAGGATTAGGACCATTATGATGGGGTTTAAGGTTTAGGTTTTAGGGTTTATGGCATATAGATTGAGTTGTGGCCTCAGTTAGTTGTGGTGGTTAGGTGGTCGGATTTAGTAGGGTCTGGGTTTAATGTAGGGTTTTTTAATTAAGCAAACCCAAGAGTTTAGGTTTTTTTATTTTATTATTTATTTATTTTAGTTTATTTCATTTTTTATTTTTTTAGGTTTATTTTTTATTTTTATTTATCTTAGTTTAGGATATTTATTTTAGTATAGTTTTTAGGTTTAGGTTTTGGCTTATGTTTAATTTTTAGTTTAATTTTATTTTTTTTTATTTTTATGTTTAGGTTAAGGTTTTTATTTTATTTTTTTAGGTTTAGGTTTTAGGATTATTTTTAAGTTATATTTTTTAGTTTAGGTTTAGGTTTATTTTTAGTTTATTTTATTTTATTTACTTTAGGTTTAAGGTTTAGTTTATTTTAGGTTTAGGGTTAGGTTTTATTTATTTTAGTTTAGTTTATTTTAGTTTAGGTTTAAATTTATCTTATTTTGTTTGTTTTATTTTTATTTTAGGTTTAGTTTTTATTTTAAATTTAGGATTTGGGTTTTATTTTTTTTATTTATTTTTTTAGGTTTTTTTTATTTAGTTTTTATTTTATATTATTTTAGTTTATTTCATTTTTATTTTACATTTATTTTTATTTTAGTTTTATTTTAAGTTCATTTTATTTTATAGTTTAGTTTAGGTTTTTTATTTATTTTATTTTAGTTTAGGTTTTTTTATTTTTTTTAGGTTTTAGTTTAGGTTTTATTTTATTTATTTTATTTTACTTAGGTTTATGTTTTAATTTATTTTCATTTAGGTTTATTTAGTTTAGGTTTAGGTTTTAGGTTGTGGTAGGGTTTAGTGGCCTGGATTTAGTTTTAGGATTGATAGATTTTAGGGTGTGGTTAAGGGTCATGGTTTAGGTGGGGGATTAGGGTGGGCTTTAAGTTTTAGTGGTGTGATCAGGGTTTTGGGTTTAGAGTTTGGGTTTAGGATTTGGGTTAGGATTTTAGGTGTGGTAGAGTTTATGGTTTTTTTAATTTATTTTTATTTTTTAAAAATTTATTTACTTATTTTAAATAAAATAAATTTATATGTTTAGGTTTATTTAGTTTATTTTTTATTTATTTTAGTTTATTTTATTTTTTATTTTAATATAGGTATTTTTATTTTTATTTAGTTTAGTTTATTTATTTTAGGTTTATTTATTTAAGTTTATTTTTTAGGATTAAGTTTATTTTATTAAATTTTTTTAATTTTTTTATGTTTAGGATTTAATTTTGTTTTAGGTTTTTGGTTTTATTTTATTTAATTTTTTTGGTTTAAGTTTTAGGTTTTTATTTTAGTTTCATTTTTTGGTATTATTTTTAGTTTAGGTTTAAGTCTATTTCTAGTTTTTTTATTTAGTTTAGGTTAAGTTTATTTTAGGTTTAGATTTAGATTTTATTTATTTTAGTTTAGTTTATCTTAGTTTAGGTTTAGGTTTATATTATTGTTATTTTAGTTTTAGTTTTTTTTTAATTTAGGGTTTTAGGTTTTATTTTTATTTATTTCTGTTTTATTTATGGATTATTTTAAGGTTTTATTTAGCTTTTCTTTATTTTATTTTAGGTTTAGTTTTATTTTATTTAGGTTTTATTTATTTTATTTTAATTTAGGTTTTTATTTATTTTTTTACTTTAGTTTTAATTTTTTATTTTTTTTATGTTTAGGTTTAGGTTTTTTAGCTTTTTAGGGTTTAGGGTTTAAGGTTATATTTTAAGTTTAATTTTTTACGTTATGTTTAGGTTTACTTTTAGTTTATTTTATTTTATTTAGTTTAGGATTTAGGTTTATTTTATTTAGGTTTACTTTAGTTTATTATAGTTTAATTTATTTTATTAATTTATGTTAGTTTGGGTTTAGGTTTATATTATTGTTATGCTAGGTTTAGGTTTTTTTTAGTTTAGGGTTCAGGTTTTTTTTTTTTTTTTTCAGTTTATTTTTTAGGTTTATGTTTTTATTTAGTTTTTTATTTTATTTTATTTTAAGTTTATTATTTATTTTAGGTTTAATTCTTCTTTTATTTAGGTTTTTTAGTTTTTTTAGTTTAGTTTAGGTTTTTATTTATTTTATTTTATTTTAGTTTTATTTTTATTTTATTTTCTTTTTAAGTTTAGGTTTTAGTTTATGTTTTTAGTTTATATTATTTTTTTCATTTTATTTTGGTTTAGTTTTTTTATTTATTTAATTATAGGTTTTATTTAGTTTTAGTTTAGGCTTTCAGCTTTTTGGGGTTTAGGGTTTAGGTCTTAGGTTTTTATTTTAGCTTTATTTTTAGGTTTTTTTTTTTAGTTTATGTTTAAGTGTACTTTTAGTTTATTTTATTTTACTCAAAGATTTTTTTAGTTTCTTTAGGTTTAGGTTTAAATTCTTTAGTTTAGTTTATTTTAGTTTAGGATTAGGTTTGTCTTATATTTATTTTAGGTTTAGTTTTTATTTTAGTTTAGGTTTGGGTTTTATTTTTCTTTTATTTTTAGTTTTATTTTAGGTTTAGGTTTTGTTTAGTTTTTATTTTAGGTTTACTTTATTTTTATTTTCATTCTACAATTTATTTTATTTTTTTTAGTTTAGTTTAGGTTTTTGTTTATTTAATTTTAATTTATTTTGATTTTTTTATTTTCATTTAGATTTAAGTTTAGGTTTTAATTTAATTTAATTTTTTTTATTTTATTTAGGTTTTGGTTTTTCTATTTATTATATTTTAGGCTTTATTTAATTTAAGTTTAGGTTTAGGTTTTATGGGGGCCTGGGTTAGGGTTTGGAGTTTAGGGTCTAGGAGATTTAGGGGGCCTGCTGCCATGGCCTAGGGCTCATGAGCTTTAGTGGTTATAGGTTTAGTTAGCAGGTCAGTTTAGGGCCTGGGGTTTAGGTTTAGGGTTTAGGGTTTTAGGTCATGGCTGAGTGTTAATTTAAGATTTAGGGTTTAGCATCAGCTTTAAGGTGCAAGGTGTTCTTAGATAAGGTCCGTTGTGGCTAGTGTTTGCTGGTAGAGAGGGTTGAGGTAAGTATTAGGGTTTGAGTTTAGGGTTTTGATTTAGGATTTTGGTCTGCCTTTAAAAAAAAAATGTCGGCAGTTTAGGTTATTTTAGTTTATCCAGTTTATTTTATTTGTTTAAGTTTATTTTAATTTTTGTTTTTCTTTAGGTTTATTTTTTATATTTATTTATTTTAGTTTAAGTTTTTTATTTTAGTTTAATTTTAACATTTAGGTTTAGGTTTAGGTTTATGTTTATATTTTAGTTTAGGTTTATTTTTATTTTATTTTTTATGTTTATGTTTTATTTTTTATTTTTAGGATTAGGTGAAGGTTTATATATTATTTTCTTATGTTTAGGTTTTAGGTTATTATTTTAGGTTTATTTTAGGTTTTATTTTTTAGTTTAGGTTTAGATTTATTTTTAGTTTATTTTATTTCATGTACTTTAGGGTTTAAGTTTTTTTTGTTTATAGGTTTAGGTTTTATTTATTTTAGTTTATTTATTTTTTAGGTTTAGATTTATTTTATTTTGATTATTTTAGGTTTTGGTATTTTTTTAGTTTGGTTTAAGGTTTAATTTTTTATTTATTTTATGTTTCATTTTTAGGTTTTTTTTTAGGTTTATGTTTTATTTAGTTTTATTTTATTACAGTTTATTTTATTTTATTTTTTGTTTGTATTTATTTTATTTAGGTTTTTTATTTCTAGATTTATTTTATTTTTTTAGTTTAGTTTAGGTTTTTATTTATTTTATTTTAGGTTAGTTTTTATTTTTTTTTATTTTATTTAATTTTTAGGTTTAGATTTAGGTTTAGGTTTATGTTTAGATTTAAGTTTTAGATTAGGTTTTTATTTTATTTAGTTTTAGATTTTTTAATTTATTTTATTTTAGGTTTTATTTAAGCTTAGGTTTTAGATTTTAGTTGAGTTTAGGGTGGGTGGGGAGTTTGGAGATCTGTGTGGGTTAGTAGTGGCCTGTGAGTTTTAGGTAGGTTTAAGGTTTTAGCTTTAGTTTGGGGTAGATTTAGTAGGGTGTAGGGTTAGGTAGTTAGGGTTTAGTGTTAGGTTTAGCATTTAAGGTTTAGGGTTAGGGTTTAGGTTTAGGGTTTAAGGTTTATGGTTTATGTTTTAGGTTTAGGGTTCGAATTTTAATTTAGGGTTTAGTGTATTTAGCATTTTTTAACAGAGAACAAATTCATATTCAACATTTCTTCTTTTTGATTTGATCAATAAAGTAACCCACCAAGTTCTTTAAGACACAAGCGATGTCATTGATAAAAAATGAGGACGCATAGATAATTAGAATCATCTCTACTGTAAAGACACAGTTCCATACATAGCAGATCATATCGACCATTGTTCTGTTTCTATAATTCCCATCAGAACCACCTCGGGCTCTTGAGTAGCGGGATCCACCATCAAATCCTTGATCTCTCCCTTCGTCACCACCACAACTGTAACCTCCATCGCTCCTCTCACCTCCATAACCACCACTACTCTGACCACCACCTCCATATCCAACAGTACCACCAAATCTAGACTAAGCCTGGTTGACAGTCATGTTCCTACCGTCAAGGTTATGCCCATTCTTAGGGTTTAGGTTTAGGTTTATTAGGTTTAGGTTTTAGGGTTTTGGTTTATTTTTTAATTTATTTAGTTACTTTAGGTTTAGGTTTATGGTTTTTGTTTAGGGTTTAGGGTTTAGGGTTTAGGGTTGAGGGTTTAGGGTCTAGGGTTTAGCATTTAGGGTTTAGGGTTTAGGGTTTCGGTTTTTGGGTTTAGGGTTTATGATTTAGGTTTTAGGTTTAAGGTTGGGGTTTAGGTTTAGGTTTGGGTTTAGGTTTTGGGATTAGGGTTGTAGCTTTGTGGTTTAGGGCTACTAGATTTAGGGTTTAGCATTTTTAGCATTTTGGTTTAGGGTTTCATGTTTAAAGTTTTTTAAAAAAAACAAAGAAACCATCAGTTTATTTAGTTTATTTTTATTTATTTTATTTATTTATTTTATTTTATTTTATTTTTAATATAGTATATTCAATTTAGTTTATGTTTTTTATTTTAGTTTATTATTTAGGTTTAGGTTTATTGTTTAGGGTTAGGTTTAGGTTTATGATTAGTTTTAAGTTTAGTTTTATTTTTATTTTATTTTTTAGGTTTATGTTTAGATTTTAATTTTTTTTTTAGGTTTAGGTTTTAGCTTTTTTTTGGGTTTATTTTTAGGATTTATTTTTTATTTTAGGTTTAAGTTTACTTTTAATTTATCTTATTTTATTTAGTTTAGGATTTAAGATTAATTTATTTTAGGTTCAGGTTTAGGTTTTATTTCCTCTAGTTTAATTTATTTTAGTTTAAGTCTAGGTTTATTTTATTTTGTTTATTTTATTTTTATTTTAGGTTTAGTTTTTAATTTTTAGTTTAGGGTTTGGGATTTATTTTTTATTTATTTATAGGTTTTTTGTTTAGGTTTATTTTTTCGGTTTAGGTTTTTATTTTATTTTATTTTTATTTTTTATTTATTTTTTTATTTAGGTTCTTTATTCTTAGGTTAGTTTTTTTTAATTTAGTTTAGGATTTTATTTATTTTATTTTAATTATTTTTATATTTTTATTTTATTTTATTTTTAGGTTTAAGTTTTAGTTTAGTCTTAGATTTCTATATTTATTTTATTTTGAGGTCTAGTTCTAGCTCAGTTTAACCTTTAGGTTTCCTTGTGGTTTTAGGCCTTTGTGGGCTCAGGGTCTTAGGGTTTGGGGTGGCCTATGTTTTTAGGGTTTGCTGTCAAAGATTTGTGGTTAGATTAAGATTAGATTTGTGCCTGTGCTCAAACCTGTGTGGCTCAGGGCTCAGTGGCCTTTGTGCCTCAGTGGGACAAGGTTAATTCTAGGTTTGGCCTTCACCTGTGGCCTGGAGGCTGCAGGTCAGAGCCTGGCTGCCTATTTTGTGAGGGATCAGCCAGTTCAGATGCCTGCTTCATGATTTAGGTTTCAGCCAGGCTTGTGGTCTTTTGTTAAGCAAACCAATAGTTTAGTTTATTTAGTTTATTCTTTTATCATTTTAGTTTTACTTATTTTCTCGCTTATTTATTTTAGCTCTGCTTATTTTCATTGTTATTTGTTTAGGTCTGGTTTATGTTTATTCTTTACTTACTTTATTTTTTATTTTATTTTTTGGTTTAGGTTTTATTTTTTGTTTTTATGTTTAGTTTAGGTTTTTATTTTATTTTTAGGTTTTTGTTTTAAGTTTTATTTTAGGTTTATTTTATGTTTTGTTTTTTAGTTAGTTTAGTTTATTTTATTAATTTTATTTTATTTAGTTTAGATTTAGGGTTTAGTTTTATTTTAAGTTTAGGTTTAGGTTTTATTTATTTTAGTTTTAGGTTTAGATTTATTTTATTTTGTTTAACTTAGTTTAGATATTTTAGTTTTGGGTCTGTGCTTTCTATTATTTATCAATTTTTAGGTTCTATTTTAGTTTATCTGTGAGTCACCATAAAGACCCAAGAGGGTTTAGGGTTTAGGGTTTAGGGTTTAGGGTTTAGGATTTAGGATTTAGAGTTTAGTGTTTTTTTTAATTAAGTAAATCGGTAAGTTTAGGTTTATTTAGTTTATTTTTTTTATTTATTTGGGTTTTATTATTTTTATTTAGTTCAGTTAATTTATTTTATTTTAGGTTATTTATTTTATTTTTTAGTTTTAAGTTTATTTTTTAGTTGAGTTTTATTTTTATTTTATTTATTAGGTTTAGGTTTAGGTTTTTTTATTTATTTTATTTTTATTTTTTATTTAGTTTAGGTTTACGTTTTTAGGTTTGTAAGGTTTAGGTTTTAGGGTTTAGGGTTTTAGGATTTAGGGTTTTAGGGTTTAGGCTTTTAGGGTTTAGGGTTTAGGTTTAGTTTTTAGAGTTTAGGGTTTATGGTTTAGGGCTTTAGGGTTAGGGTTTAGGCTTTAGGGTTTTTAGGGTTTAGGTTTTAGGCTTTAGGGTTTAGGGTTTTATGGTTTACGGATTAGGGTTTAGGTATTAGGGTTAGGGTTAGGGTTTAAGGTTTAGGGTTTAGGGTTTAGGGTTATGTTAGGGTATATGGTTTTTTAGGGTTTAGGTTTGTAGGTTTAAGATTTAAGGTTTAGGGTAAGTTTTAGGGTTTAGGGTGTAGGGTTTAGGATTTAGGGTTAATGGTTTAAGGTTTAGGGTTTACCATTTTTTTTAAAATAATTAAGTAAACCGGTAGGTTTACGTTTATTTAGTTTATTTTTTATTTATTTTTTTATTTATTTTATTTAGATTTATATTTCATTTTTAATTAGTTATATTCATTTATTTTAGGTTTATTTATTTTAGTTTAGGTTTTTTATTTTAATTTATTTTTTAGGTTTTGGCTTAGGTTTATGTTTATTTTTGTGTTTAGCTTTTATTTTATTTTATTTTTTGAGGTTTAGGTTTTATTTTTAATTTTGAGGTATAGGTATTTACTTTATTTTATTTTTTTAGGTTTTTATTTTTGGTCTATTTTTAGGTTTTATTTTTTAGTTTTGGTTTAGGTTTATTTTTAGTTCATTTTATTTTATTTACTTTAGGATTTTGGTTTAGGTTTAGGTTTTATTTATTTTATTTTAGTTTATTTTAGATTAGGTTTACGTTTGTTTTATTTTGTTTATTTTATTTTTATTTTAGGCTTTGTTTTTATTTTTAGTTTAGGATTTGGCTTTTATTTATTATTTATTTTTAGATTTATTTTTTTTAGTTTTTATCTTATTTTTTTTAGGATTATTTTATTTTTATTTTATGTTAAATATTTATTTTATTTAGGTTTTTTAATTTTAGGTTTATTTAATTTTATAGTTTAGTTTAGGTTTAAATTTATTGTATTTTAGTTTAGTTTTTTATTTTTGTTTTATTTTATTTTTAGGTTTAGGTTTTAGTTTTGGTTTCTATTTTATTTTATTTTTTGATTTTAATTAGGTTTATGTTTTTTGTTTATTTTATTTTTAGGTTTAGATTTTTAAGTTTTTATTGTTTAGGGTTTGGGGTTTAAGGTTTAGTGTTTACGCTTTGGGATTTAGGTTTTATGGTTTAGGGTTATAGATTTTAGGGTTTAGGGTTTAGGGTTCATGTTTTAGGGTTTAGGTTTAAGGGTTTAGGGTTGTAGATTTTAGGGTTTAGGGTTCTTTATTAGTTTTATTTTTTTAAATTATTTTATTTCATTTAAATTAAGTAAGGTTTAGGGTTTTTTATTAGTTCTATTTTTTTAAAATATTTTATTTTATTTAAATTAAGTAAACACTTAGGTTTATGTTTATTTTGTTTATTTATTATTTATTTTATTTTATTTCTTATTTAGGTTTATTTTTATTTTTATTTAGTTTAGTTCGCTTATTTTAGGTTTATTAATTTTATTTTATTTTTTAAGTTTAGGTTTACTTTTTAGTTTAGTTTTATTTTCATTTTATTTTTTTGCTTTGGTTTTATTTTTTTATTTTTAAGTGTAGGTTTAGGTTTTTATTTTATTTTTTTAGGTTTAGGTTTTATGTTTTTATTTTAGTTTTATTTTTGGGTATTATTTTTTAGTTTAGGATTAGGTTTATTTTATTTTATTTAGTTTAGGATTAGGTATTTTAGGTTTAGGCTTAGGTTTTATTTATTTTAGTCTAATTTATCTTAGTTTAGGATTAGGTTTATATTATTATTATTTTATGTTTAGTGTTTAAGTTTTATTTATTTTTAAGTTTTATTTTTAAGTTTATTTTGTAGGTTTATGTTTTTATTTAGTTTTTATTTTATTTTATCTTACATGTATATTTTTTTATTTTATGTTTAGTATTTATTTTATTTAGGTATTTTATTTTTTTAGGTTAGTTTAGTTTTTTTTTTTTGAGGTTTAGGTTTAGGTTTAGGTTCTAGTTTATGTTTTTATTTTAATTAATTTTTTTCATTTTATTTTGGATTAGGTTTTTCTTTTTATTTTATTTTTAGATTTTATTTAGTTTGGGTTAGGTTTATAACTTTTTAGGGTTTGTGGTTTATGGCTTAGGTTTTAGGTTTTTATTTTAAGTTAATTTGTAGGTTTTATTTTTTAGTTTAGGATTAGGTTTACTTTTAGTTTATTTTATTTTATTTAGTTTAGAATTTAGGTTTAGTTTGTTTTAGGTCTAGGTTTTTGGTTTTAAGTGTTTAAGTTTAGTTAATTTTAGTTTAGGTTTAAGTTTATTTTATCTTATTTATTTCATTTTTATTTAAGGTTTAGTTTATATTTTTAATTTATGGTTTGGGTTTTATTTTTATTTATTTCTAGGTTTTATTTATAAGTTTATTTTTTAGGTTTAAGTTTTTATTTAGTTTTATTTTAGGTTTATTTTATTTTTATTTTATGTTTAGTTTTTATTTTATTTAGGTTTTTTAATCTTAGGTTCATTTTATATTTTTAGTTTAGTTTAGGTTCTAATTTAATTTGTTTTAGTTTATTTTTATTCTTTTATTTTATTTTATTTTTATGAGGTTAGGTTTTTATTTAGGTTTTTATTTTATTTTATTATTTTATTTTATTTAGATTTTAGTTTTTTATTTATATTATCTTTAGGTTTTATTTACTTTAGGTTTAGGTTTTTAGATTTTTAGGGTTTAGGGTTTAGTGTTTAAGGTTTTAACATTTAGGGTTTTAGGGTTTAGGGGTTTCGTTCAGGGTTTAGGGTTTAGGGTTTAGGGTTTAGTGTTTAGGCTTTAGGGTTTAGGGCTTTTAGCATTTAGGGTTTAGGGTTAGCTTAGGGTTTAGTGTTAGTTTATGGTTTATTGTTTAGGTTTTCAGGGTTTAGGGTTTATGGTTTAGGGTTAATATAGGGATTAGGGTTTTGATTTAGGATTGGGGTTTAAGGTTTAGGTTTTTTTTAGGGTTTATGGTTTAGGGTTGTAGATTTAGGGTTCAAGGTTTTAGGTTAGTTTTAGGGTTTAAGGTTAGGGTTTAGGGTTTGGATTTAGAGTTTAGGGTTTAGGGTTTAATGTTTAGGGTTTTTTTTTTAATTAAGTAAATCAGTAGTTTAGGTTATTTTAGTTTATTATTTATTTATTTTAGTTTATTTCATTTTTATTTTTTAGGTTTATTTTTTATGTTTATTTATTTTAGTTTAGGATATTTATTTTAGCATAGTTTTTAGGCTTAGGTTTTGGTTTATGTTTAATTTTTAGTTTAGTTTTATTTTTATTTTATTTTTAGGTTTTGGTTTTATTTTTTATTTTTATGTTTAGGTTAACATTTTTATTTTATTTTTTTAGGTTTAGGTTTTAGGATTATTTCTAAGTTATATTTTTTAGTTTAGGTTTATGTTTACTTTTAGTTTATTTTATTTTATTTACTTTAGGTTTAAGGTTTAGTTTATTTTAGGTTTAGGGTTAGGTTTTAATTATTTTAGTTTAGTTTATTTTAGTTTAGGTTTAAATTTATCTTATTTTATTTTTTTTATTTTTATTTTAGGTTTAGTTTTTATTTTAAATTTAGGATTTAGGTTTTATTTTTTATTTATCTTTAGGTTTAGGTTTTTATTTAGTTTTTCATTTTATATTATTTTAGTTTATTTCATTTTTATTTTATGTTTATTTTTATTTTAATTAAGTTTTTATTTTTAAGTTCATTTTATTTTATAGTTTAGTTTAGGTTTTTATTTATTTTATTTTAGTCTAGGTTTTATTTTTTATTTTTAGGTTTAGGTTTTAGTTTAGGTTTTTATTTTATTTTATTTTTTTATTTTACTTAGGTTTATGTTTTTAATTTATTTTCATTTTAGGTTTTATTTAGTTTAGGTTTAGGTTTTAGGTTTTTAGGGTTTAGGGTTTAGGGTTTAGGGTTTAGTTTAGTTTTAGGGTTAAGGGTTATAGATTTTAGTGTTTAGGGTTAAGGGTTTATGGTTTAGGGTTTAGGGATTAGGGTTTGGGCTTTATGTTTTAGGGTTTCATGTTTTAGGTCTTAGGGTTTTGTGTTTAGAGTTTTGGGTTTACGATTTAGGGTTTAGGATTTTAGGGGTTAGTGTTTAGGATTTAGAGTTTATGATTTTTTAATTTATTTTTATTTTTTAACTATTTAGTTAATTATTTTAAATAAAATAAACTTGTAAGTTTAGGTTTATTTAGCTTATTTTTTATTTATTTTTTATTTTAATATAGGTATTTTTATTTTTATTTTTCTTTAGTTTAGTTTATTTATTTTAGGTTTATTTATTTAAGCTTATTTTTTAGGATTAAGTTTATTATTAGTTAAATTTTTTTCATTTTTTTATGTTTAGGATTTAATTTTTGTTTTTTAGGTTTAGGTTTTGGTTTTTATTTTATTTTATTTTTTTGGTTTAGATTTTAGGTTTTTATTTTAGTTTCATTTTTTGGTATTATTTTTTAGTTTAGGTTTAAGTCTATTTCTAGTTTTATTTTATTTAGTTTAGGTTTAGGTTTAGGTTTAGTTTATTTTAGGTTTAGATTAAGGTTTTATTTATTTTAGTTTAGTTTATCTTAGTTTAGGTTTAGGTTTATATTATTGTTATTTTAGTTTTAGCTTTTTTTTTTAATTTAGGGTTTAGGTTTTATTTTTTATTTATTTCTAGGTTTTATTTATAGGATTATTTTTATGGTTTGGGTTTTTATTTAACTTTTCTTTTGTTTTATTTTAGGTTTAGTTTTTATTTTATTTAAGTTTTTTATTTATTTTTGGTTTAGTTTAGGTTTTTATTTATTTTTTTTACTTTAGTTTTTATTTTTAATTTTTTTTCCTTTTATATTTAGGTTTAGGTTTTTTAGCTTTTTAAGGTTTAGGGTTTAGGGTTTATATTTTAAGTTTAATTTTTTATGTTATGTTTAGGTTTACTTTTAGTTTATTTTATTTTATTTAGTTTAGATTTAGGTTTAGTTTATTTCAGGTTTAGGTTTACTTTTAGTTTATTATAGTTTAATTTATTTTAGGTTAATTTATGTTAGTTTGGGTGTAGGTTTATATTATTGTTATTCTAGGTTTAGGTTTTTTTTAGTATAGGGTTTATGTTTTTTTTTTATTTATTTTTAGGTTTTATTTTTAGTTTATTTTTTAGGTTTATGTTTTTATTTAGTTTTTATTTTATTTTATTTTAAGTTTATTATTTATTTTAGGTTTAGATCTTCTTTTATTTAGGTTTTTTATTTTTTTTTAGTTTAGTTTAGGTTTTTATTTATTTTATTTTATTTTAGTTTTTATTTTTAAGTTTAGGTTTTAGTTTATGTTTTTAGTTTATATTATTTTTTTTCATTTTATTTTGGTTTAGGTTTTTTTTATTTATTTAATTATAGGTTTTATTTAGTTTTAGTTTAGGCTTTCAGCTTTTTGGGGTTTAGGGTTTAAGTCTTAGGTTTTTATTTTAGGTTTATTTTTAGGTTTTATTTTTTCGTTTATGTTTAGGTGTACTTTTAGTTATTTTATTTTATTTAGCTTCATATTTTGGTTTAGTTTATTTTTGGTTTAGGTTTAGGTTTAAATTCTTTTAGTTTAGTTTATTTTAGTTTAGGTTTAGGTTTGTTTTATATTTATTTTAGGTTTAGTTTTTATTTTTAGTTTAGGGTTTGGGTTTTATTTTTTTTTATTTTTAGTTTTATTTTAGGTTTAGGTTTTTGTTTAGTTTTTATTTTAGGTTTACTTTATTTTTATTTTCATTCTGCAATTTATTTTATTTTTTTTAGTTTAGTTTAGGTTTTTATTTCTTTAATTTTAATTTATTTTGTTTTTTTATTTTTCATTTAGATTTAGGTTTAGGTTTTAGTTTAGGTTTTAATTTAATTTAATTTTTTTATTTTATTTAGGTTTTGGTTTTTCTATTTATTTTATTTTTAGGCTTTATTTAATTTAAGTTTAGGTTTTTAGGTTTTTATGGTTTAGGGTTTAGGGTTTAGGGTTTTAGAGTTTAGGGTTTTAGGCTTTAAGATTTAGGGTTTGGGTTTAAGGTTTAGGGTTTAGGGTTTCATGTTTAAGCTTTAGGGTTTAGGGTTTTAAGGGTTTAGCTTTTGGGGTTAGCTTAAGGTTTAGGCTTAGTTTAGCGTTTAGGGTTTGGAGTTTTTAGGGTTTAGGGTTATGGTTTAGTGTTAATTTAATATTTAGGGTTTAAGGTTTTAGGGTTTAGCATTAGGCTTTAGGGGTTTAGGGTTTAGGCTGTAATGTTTAGGTTCTTTAGGATTTAAGGTCTAGGGTTCAGGGTTTAGTGTTGTTGGTTTAGGTTTGTAGCTTCAGGGTTGAGGGTTAGTATTAGGGTTTAGGGTTGAGTTTTAAGGTTTTGGATTTAGGATTTCGGGTTTAGGGGTTGAGTTTAGGTTTTAGATTTATTTTAAGGATTGATTTTTTAGTTTTGGTTTAAGTCTATTATTAGTTTAATTTATTTTATTTAGTTTAGGGTTTCGGTTTAGGTTTAGGTTTTATTTATTTTAATTTAGTTTATTTTAGTTTTGGTTTAAGTTTAATTTATTTTAGGTTTATGATTTTTTTTTTAGTTTAGGCTTTAGGTTTTAATTTTTATTTATTTTTTGTTTTATTATTGGGTTTATTTTTTAGGTTTAGATTTTTATTTAGTTTTTATATTATTTTATTTTAGTTTTACTTTATTTTTATTTTATGTTTAGTTTTAATTTTATTTATGTTATCTATTTTTTGGTTTATTTTATTTTTTAGTTTAGTTTAGGTGATTATTTATTTTTTGTTTATTTTTGTTTATTTTATTTTATTTTTACATTTAGGTTTAGGGTTCAGTTTTAGTTTAGGTTTTCATTTTTTTATTTTTTTATTTAGGTTTAGGTATTTTTCTAGTTATTTTATTTTAATGTTTTATTTATTTTATGTTTAGATTTTTTAGGTTTTTTGGGTTTAGGGTTTAGGATTTAGTGTTCACGTGTTCGAGTTTAGGGTTTATTATTGTAGTATTTAGGGTTTAGGATTTAGGGTTTTAGGCTTTTTGGCTTAGGGTTTAGGGTTTAGGGTTTAAAGTTAGTTTTTAGGTTTAAGGTTGAGGGTTAGGGTTTTTTTTATTTTTTATTTTTTATTTTTTTATTTTTTATTTTTAAAATTAAGTAAACTAGTAGGTTTAGGTTTATTTAATTTATTTAGTTTATTTTTTTATTTATTTATATTTATTATTTTTATTTTTATTTTATTTAAGATTATTTTTTATTTAGTTTAGTTTATTTTTGGTGTAATTTTAGTTGTAGAAGTTATAGTGGTGGTGTTGTGACATTAGGTGAACAAGTCAATAAAAAGAGTGAGCGATTCAGATATTTATGCTTTATTGTTCAAAATGATGGTGAAATAGATGGAGATGTTATTAGTAGAATTCAAGTTGGTTGGTTGAAGTGGAGTAATGCATCTGGTCTATTGTGTGATAGAAAAGTATAGCATAAACTTAACAAAAAATTTTATAAGTGGTGGTTAGACGCAATGATTTATGGTGAATGTTGGCCAATAAAAGAGACTAAGTTAAATGTTGCAGAGAATGCTCAGGTGTATGAGTGGCTTTACTCTTAGAGATAAAATGCAAAATTTGTATGTTCGGGAAAAAGTTGGAGTAGCTCCAATGGCAGATAAATTTGGAGAGAGTGGCCTTAGATGGTTTGGCCACATAAAGCGTCGGCTATCCAATGACCCGTTTAAGAGAGTATATGCATTAGATTTTCTTTATGTTAAGAACGGTAGAGGTAGACCTTAAAATACATGGTTAAGATATATATAAAATGACATTAGTATACTTAAATCGAATGAGAATTCGACACATAATAGATACGAAGGATTCATGTAGCCGACCCCACTTAGTGGGATAATGGCTTGTTGTTGTTATTGTTGTTGTTGTTGTTGTTGTTGTTTAGTTTATTTATTTTAGGTTTATTTATTTTTATTTTGGTTTTTTACTTTAGTTTATTTTTTAAGTTTAAGTTTAGGTTTAGGTTTATTTTTTCGTTTAGTTTTATTTTTATTTTAATTTTTAGGCTTAGGTTTTATTTTTTATTTTTTGGTTTAGGTTTAGGTTTTTATTTTATTTTATTAAGTTTATGTTTTAGGTTTTCATTTTATGTTTATTTTTAAGTTTTATTTTCTAGTTTAGGTTTTTTTATTTTTAGTTTATTTCATGTTATTTAGGGTTTAAGTTTAAGGTTAGGTTTAGTTCATTTTAAGTTTATGTTTAGGTTTTATTTATTTTAGTTTTATTTATTTTATTTTTAAGTTTAGGTTTATTTTATTTTTATTTTAGGTTTAGGTCTTTTTTTAGTTTAGGGTTTAGGTTTTATTATTTATTTATTTTTTGTTTTATTTTTTAAGTTTATGTTTTTATTTAGTTTTTATTTTATTTTATTTTAACTTTATTTTAATTTTATTTTAGGTTTTATTTTTATTTTATTTAGTTTTTTTTACTTTTTAGTTTAGTTTAGATTTTTATTTATTATATTTTAGTATAGTTTTTATTTTTTTAATTTATTTTATTTTTAGGTTTTGATTTAGGCTTTTATTTTATTTTAGTTTAGGTTTATTTATTTATTTTAATTTTAGGTTTTATTTAATTTATGTTTAGGTTTTTAGCTTTTAGAGTTTAGGGTATAAAGTTAGTTAAGGGAATGGTGTTAGTTGAGGGTTTAGGGTTTAGGGTTTAGGGTTTGGGGTTAAGGGTTTAGGGTTTAGGTTTTAGGGTTTAGGGTTTTGGGTTTAGGGTTTAGGGTTTAGGTTATAAGTTTTATGGATTAAGGTTTAGGGTTTAAGCTTTAGGGTTTAGGGTTTAGTGTTTATTTAGTTTAGTTTAGTCTTCAGTAGGTTTAAGTTTTAAATTTAGGTTTAGGTTAGAGTTTAGGATTAGGGTCGATTTAGTGTTTGAGTTTAGGAAGGTTTAGGGTTTAGGATTTAGGTTCAGATTAGGTTAGTTTAGGGTCTAGTTCTGAAGGTTTAGTGTTTATAGTTGAGTTAGTTAGGGTTTAGCATTTATGGTTTTAGGGTTTAGGGTTTAGGGTTTAGGGTTTAGGTTTAGGGCTTAGGGTTAGGGTTAGGATTTAGGGTTTAGGTTTTATGGTTTAGGGTTTAGGGTTTAGGTTTTATGGTTTAGGGTTTAGAGTTTAGGTTTAGTAATTAGGGTTTAGGGTTTAGTGTTAGTTTAAGGTTTAGGGTTTAGGATTTAGGGTTTAGGGTTTAGGAGTTCTTTTTTTTTAAGAAAAAGTTAAGTAAACTAATAGGTTTAGGTCTATTTAATTAATTTAGTTTATTTTTTATTTATTTTAGGTTTATTTTATTTATATTTTACATTTAGTTTTTATTTTATTTGGGTTTTTATTCTTAGCTTTATTTTATTTTTTAGTTTAGTCTAGGTTTTTATTTATTTTATTTTTAGGTTTTATTTAGTTTAGGTTTAGTTTTTTAGGTTTTTAAGGCTTAGGGTTTAGGATTTAAGGTTTAGGGTTCAGTTTTAGTGTTTAGGGTTTTAGGGTTTAGGGTTTAGGGTTAGGGTTTACGGTTTAGGGTTTAGGGTTTAGTATTTAGGCTTTAGGGTTTAGGATTTTTAGGGTTTAGGGTTTAGGGTTTAGGGTTAGCTTAGTGTTTAGGGTTAGTTTAGGGTTTAGGGTTTAAGGTTTATGCTTTAGGGTTTAGGGTTTAGGTTTTTTATGGTTTAGGGTTTAGGGTTTAGGTTAGTTTAGGTTTTAGGGTTTAGGGTTTTAGGGTTTAGGGTTAGGGTTAGGTTTTAGGGTTTAGGGTTTAGGGTTTAGGGTTTATGGTTTATGGTTTAGGATTTAGAGTTTAGTGTTTAAGGCTAGTTTAGGGTTTAAGGTTAGTTTAAAGTTTAGGGTTAGTTTAAGGTTCAGTGTTTAAGTTTAGGGTTTAGGCTTTAGGGTTTTTAGGGTTTAGGGTTTAGATTTTAGGGTTAGTTTAGGGTTTAGCATTTTAGGGTTTAGGGTTTTAGGGTTTAGGGTTTAAGGTTTAGGTTTAGGTTTATGTTTTGTTTTAGTTTAATTTTTTTATATCTTATTTATTAATTTTAGGTTTTATTTTTTATTTTTTATTTTTGGGTTTAGGTTTAGTTTTTTTTTAGGTTTAGGTTTTAGGTTTATTTTTAGGTTTTATTTTTTAGTTTAGGTTTAGGTCTATTTTTAGTTTTACTTATTTTATTTCATTTAGGGTTTTGGTTTAGGTTTATGTATTATTTATTTTAATTTAGTTCATTTTAGTTTTGGTTTAGGTTTAATTTATTTTATGATTATGTTTTTTTTTAGTTTATGCTATTGGTTTTAGTTTTATTTATTTTTTTATTTTATTATTGGGTTTATTTTTTAGGTTTAGATTTTTATTTAGTTTTAATTTAATTTAATTTTATGTTTATTTTATTTTAATTTTACGTTAAGTTTTAATTTTATTTAGGTTTTTTATTTTTAGGTTTATTTTATTTTTTAGTTTAGCTTATGTCTTTATTTTTTTGTTTATTTTTGTTTATTTTATTTTATTTTTACATTTAGGTTTAGGGTTCGGTTTTAGCATAGGTTTTCATTTTTTTATTTTTTATTTAGGTTTAAGTTTTTTTTAGTTATTTTATTTTTAGGTTTTATTTATTTTAGGTATAGATTTTAGGTTTTTAGGGTTTAGTGTTCAGGTGTTCGGGTTTAGGGTTTATTATTATAGGTTTTAGGGTTTAGGATTTAGGGTTTTTGGGGTTTTGGCTTAGGTTTTAGGGTTTAGGGTTTAGGGTTTAGGGTTTTAAGGTTTAGGGTTTAGGGTAGTAAGTTTAGGGTACAGGGTTTAGGGTTTAGGGTTAGTTTTAAAGTTTGGGGTTAAGAGTTAGGGTTTTTTTATTTTTTTATTTTTTTTATTTTTTAATTTTTTTAAATTAAGTAAACTGGTTGGTTTAGGTTTATTTAATTTATTTAGTTTATTTATTTATTTATTTTTATTTATTATTTTTTATTATTTTTATTTTTATTTAAGTTTATTTTTTATTTAGTTTAGTTTATTTTTGGAGTGTAATTTTAGTTTTAGAAGTTATAGGGGTGGTGTTGTGACATTAGGTGAATAAGTCATTAAAAAGTGTGAGCGATTCAGATATTTAGGCTCTATTGTTCAAAATGATGGTGAAATAGATGGAGATGTTATTAGTAGAATTCAAGTTGGATGGTTGAAGTGGAGTAATGCATCTTGCCTATTGTGTGATAGAAAAGTATCGCATAAACTTAAGGATAAATTTTATAAGTGGTGGTTAGACCTATAATGATTTATGGTGCAAAATGTTGGCCAATAAAAGAGAAGCATGAGACTAAGTTAAGTGTTGCAGAGAATGCTCATGTGTATGAGTGCCTTTATTCTTAGAGATAAAATGTGAAATGTGTATGTTCGGGAAAAAGTTGGAGTAGCTCCAAAGGTAGATAAATTTGGAGAGAGTGGCCTTAGATGGTTTGGCCACATAAAGCGTCGGCCGTCCAATGACCCATTTAAGAGAGTAGATGCATTAGATTTGCTTTATGTTAAGAATGGTAGAGGTAGACCTAAATAGACATGGTTAAGATGTATATAAAATGACCTTAGTATACTTGATTTGAATGAGAATTTGACAAATAATAGGACACAATAGAGACGAAGGATTCATGTAGCCGACCCCTCTTAGTGGGATAATGGCTTGTTGTTGTTGTTTAGTTTATTTATTTTAGGTTTATTTATTTTAGTTTTGGTTTTTTTTACTTTAGTTTATTTTTTAGGTTTATGATTATTTTTTTACTTTAGTTTTATTTTTATTTTATTTTTTAGGCTTAGGTTTTATTTTTATTTTTTGGTTTAGATTTATCTTTTTATTTTATTTTTTAAGTTTAGGTTTTAGGTTTTTATTTTAGGTTTATTTTTAGTTTTAATTTTCTAGTTTGGGTTTATTTTTATTTTTAGTTTATTTTATGTTATTTAGGGTTTAAGTTTATGTTTAGGTTTAGTTTATTTTAAGTTGAGGTTTAGGTTTTATTTATTTCAATTTTATTTCTTTTAGTTTAGGTTTAGGTTTATTTTATTTTTATTTTAAGTTTAGGTCTTTTTTTAGTTTAGGGTTTAGGTTTTATTATTTATTTATTTTTAGTTTTATTTTTTAGGTTTAGGTTTTTATTTAGTTTTAATTTTATTTTATTTTAGGTTAATTTTAATTTTATTTTAGGTTTGGTTATTATTTTATTTATTTTTTTTATTCTTTAATTTATTTTAGATTTTTATTTATTTTATTTTAGTTTAGTTTTTAATTTTTATTTCATTTTCATTTTAGGTTTTGGTTTAAGTTTTTATTTTGTTTCGGTCTAGGTTTTTTATTTATTATATTTTTAGGTTTTATTTAATTTATGTTTAGGCTTTTAGCTTTTAGAGTTTAGGGTATAGAGTTAGTTAAAGGCTTATTGTTAGTTGAGGGTTTAGGCTTTAAGATTTAGGGTTTGGGGTTAAGGGTTTAGGGTTTAGGGTTTGTGGTATAGGTTTTAGGGATTAAGGTTTAAGGTTTAGGTGCTTTAGGGTTTATAGTTTGGAGGTTTAGGTTTAAGAGTTTTATAGTTTAGTTTAGGGTTTAGGTTTAGGGTTTTATATTTTAGGTTTGAGTTTAGGTTTAGGGTATCTGATTTAGTGTGAGTTAGTTTAGTTTAGTTTAGAGTTTAGTAAACTAATTTAGGTTGGATTTAAGGTTTAGGATTATGGTTTAGGGTTTTAGCTTTAGGTTCTGATTTTAAGTTTAGTGTTTATAGTTTAGGTTTTTATAGTTTCATTTAAACTTTAGGGTTTTAGGTTAGAGTAGGTTTAGGTTAGGGTTAGTTTAGGGTTTAGGTTTAAGGTTTAGTAGTTGGTTTAGGTTTTATTAAGTTTAGGGTTTAGGTTTAGGGTTTAGGGTTTAGGTTAGTCAGGGTTTAGTTTAGGTTTATAGTTTAGTTTAGGGTTTAGGGTTTAGGGTTAGTTTCAGGGTTTAAGGTTTAGGATTTCGGGTTTAGGGTTTAGGTGTTATTTTTACAAAAAAAAAAAAGTTTAGTAAACTGATAGGTTTAGGTTTATTTAGTTTATTTAGTTTTTTTATTTATTTTAGGTTTATTATATTTTATTTTAGGTTTATTTTGTATTTATTTTATTTATATTTTACATTTAGTTTTTATTTTATTTGGGTTTTTTATTCTAAGCTTTATTCTATTTTTTAGTTTAGTCTAAGTTTTTATTTATTTTATTTTTACATTTTATTTAGTTTAGGTTTAGGTTTTTAGGTTTTTAAGGTTTAAGGTTTAGGATTTAAGGTTTAGGGGTTTAGTTTTAGTGTTTTGGGTTTTAGGGTTTAGGGTTATGGTTTAGGGTTTAGGGTTTATGGTTTAGTGTTTAGGCTTTAGGGTTTAGGGTTTTTAGGGTTTAGGGTTTTGGGTTTTTTGGGTGGGTTTTAGGTTAGCAGTTTTAGTTTAGGGTTTAAAGTTCCTTTAAACTTTAGGGTTTAAGTTTATATAGTTTAGGGTTTAGGTTAGATTAGGAGGTTTAGGTTTAGTTATTTAGGTTTAGGGTTTAGGTTAGATTTAGGTTTAGGGTAAGGTTAGTTTAGTTTAAGTTAGTTAGATTCAGTCATTTAAGGTTTAAATTTTAGGGGCAGTTTAATTTAGGTTTATAGTTTAGGGTTTAGGGTTTTGGTTTAGTTTGGGTTTAGGGTTTAGGGTTTAGTTTAGGTTAGAGTTAGTTTAGGTTCTGATTTGGGTTTAGTTTAGTTTTTTGGGATAGTTATAGTTTAGTTTTGTTTAATTTAAGTTTATTAGGTTTTTTTTTTTGGTTTTAAGTTTAGTTTAGGGTTTAGTTTGGGGTTTAGGTTTAGCATTTAGAGTTTAGGGTTTAGTGTTAGTTTTAAGGTTTAGGGTATAGGGTTAGAGATTTTATTTATTTATTTATTTTATTTATTTATTTTTATATTTTTAAAATTATGTAAATTGGTAGGTATAGGCTTATTTAACTCATTTTTTATTTATTTTAGTTTATTTTATTTAAAATTTTTATTTAGGTTTATTTTTATTTTTATTTAGTTTAGTATATTTATTTTTGATTTTTTTATTTTTTTATCTTTTTTATTTTAGATTTTTTTTTTTTTTGGTTTAGGTTTAGGTTTATTTTTTAATTTAGTTTTATTTTTGTTTTATTTTTTAGGTTTAGGTTTTATTTTTTATTTTTAGGTTTAGGTTTAGATTTTGATATTATTTTTTTAGGTTTAGGTTTTAGGTTTTTATTTTTGGTTTATTTTTCAATTTTTATTTATGGTTTATTTTTAGGTTTTATTTTTTAGTATAAGTTTATTTTTTTAATTTATTTTATTTTATTTAGTTTAGGTTTAGGTTTAGATTTATTTTATTTTAGGTTTTATTTATTTTAGTTTAGTCTATTTTAGTTTAGGTTTAAGTTTATTTTATTTTTATTTTAGGTTTTGGTTATTTTTTTAGTTTATTGTTTATGTTTTGTTTTAATTTATTCTTAGGTTTATTTTTTTGGTTTATTGTTTAAGTTTTGGTTTACATTTAATTTTAATTTTTATTTGTTTAGGTTTATTTTATTTTTATTTTTGGTTTAGTTAAGATTTTATTAGGGTATTTTATTTTATTTTTAGTTTAATTTAGGTTTTTATTTATTTGATTTTAGTTTAATTTTTTTTTCTTTTGAGGTTTAGGTTAAGGTTTAGGTTTAGATTTTAGTTTATCTTTTTATTTTATTTTTTTATTTTGGTTTAGGTTTATTTATTTATTTTATTTAGTTTAGGTTTAGGTTTTTAAATTCTTAGTGTTTGGGGTTTATGGTTTAGCATTTATGGTGTGTTTAGGGTTTAAGGTTTAGGATTTGCAGTTTAGGGTTTTTTGTTATTTTTTTAGGTTTATGGTTTAGGGTTTGAGGTTTAGTGTTTAGGTTTTAGGGTTTAAGGTTTTAGGGGTTAGGGTTTTAGGGATTAGGGTTTATGGTTTAGGGTTTAGGGTTTAGGGTTTAGGTTTTAGGTTTAGGGTTCAAGTTTTAGTTTAGGGTTTATGGTTTATGGTTTTTAGTAGGTATAAATTTAGATTCAAAATTTCTTCTTCTTGATTTCATCAACCAAGAAACACACCAAGTTTTCTAAGACAAGCGACAACATAGATCAAAAATGAGCAGACATAGAGCAAATCAAAAACCCTAGAAAACTTGAACCATCTCTACTATAAAGACACAGTTCCATGAGCAGTAGATCGAATGGGTCATCCTTCAGTTTCTCTAGTTCCCATCAGAACCACCTCAGACTTTAAAGTAGCGGGATCCACCATGGTTGTAACCTCTATCGCTCCTCTAGCCTCCACAACCACCACTACTCCTTCCACCACCTCCATATCCACTATATCTCCAGATCCCCACCACCATGCGAGGCCTTTTCCATCCCAAATCTGCAGTCTTGTTGATTATGATGTTCCTGCCATCAAGGTTCTACCCATTCTTAGGGTTTAGGTTTAGGTTTAGGTTTATTAGGGTTTAGAATTTAGGTTTATTTTTGAATTTATTTATTTACTTTAGCTTTAGGTTTAGGGTTTGGGGTTTAGGGTTTAGGGTTTAGTGTTAGGGTTTAGGGTTTAGGGTTTAGGGTTTAGGGTCTAGTGTTTAGGGTATTAGGGTTAATGCTTTTGGGATTAAGGGTTTAGGGTTTAGGGTTTTTTAGGGTTTAGGGTTTAGGATTGTAGGTTTAGGGTTTAGGGTTTAGGATTTAGGGTTTATGTTTTTTTTATTAAGTAAACCTGTAGGTTTAGGTTTATTTAGTTTATTTAGTTTATTTTATTTTTTATTTTATTTAGGTTTATTTTTTATTTTAATTTAGTTTAGTTTATTTATTTTAATTTAGATTTTTAATTTTAGTTTCTTTTTTAAGTTTTGGTTTAGGTTTATGTTTAGTTTTTTATTGAGTTTTATTTTTATTTTATTTTTTAGGTTTAGGTTTAGGGCTTTTATTTTATTTTTTTAGGTTTATGTTTTAGGTTATTATTTTATGTTTATTTTTAGGTTTTATGTTTAGTTTAGGTTTAGGATTTTTTTTTATTTTTATTTAGTTTTACTTTAGGTTTAAGTTTATGTGTAGGTTTTATTTATTTTAGTTTAGTTTATTTTATTTTATTTTATTTTATATTTTAGGTTTAGTGTTTGTTTTTAGTTTAGGATTTAGGTTTTATTATTTATTTATTTTTAGGCTTTGTTTTATGGTTTATTTTTTAGGATTAGGTTTTTATTTCATTTTCATTTTATTTTATTTTAGGTTTATTTTATTTTAATTTTACGTTTAGTTTTTATTTTATTTAGGACTTTTGTTCTTAGGTTTATTATATTTTTTAGTTTAGTTTAGGTTTTTATTTATTTTATTTTAGTTTATTTTTATTAGTTCATTTTATTTTCTTTTTAGGTTTAGGTTTAGGCTTTAGTTTAGATTTTTTACTTTATTTTATTTTCTATTTTATTTAGGTTTTTTTATTTATTTTATTTTTAAGTTTTATTTTATTTATGTTTAGGCTTTTAGGTTCTTAGGGTTTTGGGCTTAGGGTTTAGGTTTAGGGTTTATGGCTTTAGCGTTTAGGGGTCTAGGGTTTAGGATTTAGAGTTTAGGGTTTAGTATTTAGGGTTTAGGGTTTAGGGTTTAGGGTTTAGGGTTTAGCGTTTTTTAGGGTTTAAGGTTTAGGGTTATAAGTTTAGGGTTTAGGGTTAATTTTAAGTTTAGGTTTAAGTTTAAGTTAAGTTAAATAATAGTTTAGGTTTACTTAGTTTATTTAGATTATTTTTTATTTATTTGAGTTTATTTATTTTTTATCTTTATTTAGGTTTATTTTTTATTTAGTTTTGTTTATTTATTTTTGGTTTATTTATTTTACTTTAGATTTTTTTTATTTTAGTTTATTTTTAAGGTTTATATTTATTTTTTAGTTTAATTTTTTTTAGGTTTAGGTTTTGTTTGTTATTCTTAGGTTTTGAATTATATTTTTATTTTATTTTTCTAGGTTTAGCTTTTAGGTTTTTATTTTAGGTTTATTTTAAGTTTTTTATTTTACTTTAGGTGTAGGTTTATTTTTAGTTTATTTTATTTTATTTAGTTTAAGGTTTAGGTTTTGTTTCTTTTAGGTTTAGCTTTAGGTTTTATTTATTTTAGTTTAGTTTATTTTAGTTTAGGTTTATGTTTATTAGGTTTAGGTTTTATTTTTTTAGTTTAGGGTTTAGGTTTTTTATTTTTTTATTTTTAGGTTTAGAAGTTTTTATTTTATTTTATTTTTCATTTACTTTCTTTTTATTTTACATTTAGTTTTTATTTTATTTAGGTTTTTATTTTTATGTATATTTTATTTTTTAGTTTAGTTTAGGTTTTTTTTTTATTTTAATATGTTTAGTTTTTATTTTTTATTTTACTATATTTTTAGGTTTAGGTTTAGGTTTCGGTTTAGGTTTAGGTTTAGGTTTTAGTTTAGATTTTTATTTTTTTATTTTTTTTATTTGATATAGGGTTAGGTTTTTTTATTTAAATTATTTTTATGCATTATTTAGTTTAAGTTTAGGTTTTTAGGTTTATAGGGTTTACGATTTACGGTTTAGGGTTTAGGGTTTGGGGTTTAGGGTTTAGGGTTTATGGTTATAGGTTTTAGGGTTCAAGGTTTAGGGTTTAGGGTTTAGGGTTTTTAGGGTTTAGGTTTTAGGTTGAGGGTTTAGTGTTAGGGTTTAGAGTTTAGGGTTTAGGGTTAGGGTTTCTTTTATATATATTTTTAAATTAAGTAACTAGTAGGTTTATGTTTATTTAGTTTATTTTTTATTTATTTTAGTTTATTTTATTTTTTCTTTTTATTTAAGTTTGTTTTTATTTTTATTTAAATTTATTTATTTATTTTTGTTTACATTTTTTAATTTAGTTTATTTTTTAGGTTTAGGTTTAGGTTTAGGTTTATTTTTTAGTTTAGTTTCATTTTATTTTATATTTTTATTTTGGTTTTATTTTTTATTTTTAGATTTATCTTTATGTTTTTATTTAATTTTTTTTAGTTTTAGGTTTTAGGTTTTTATTTTAAGTTTATTTTAGGTTTAATTTTTTTATTTTGGTTTAGGTTTTTTTTGTTTATTTTATTTATTTATGGTTTAGGTTTAGGTTTAGGTTTAGTTTATTTTAGGTTTACATTTAGGTTTTATTTTTTTAGTTTCATTTATTTTAGTTTAGGTTTATGTTTATTTTAATTTTATTTTAAGTTTAGTTTTCTTTTTGTTTAGGGTTTAAGTTTTATTTCTTAATTATTTTTAGGTTTAGATTTTTAATAAGTTTTTATTTTACTTTATTTTAGGTTTATTTTATTTTTAGTTTAGGTTTAGATTTTATTTTATTTAAGTTTTTTATTTTTTAGTTTAGTTTAGGTTTTTATTTATTTTATTTTAGTTTAGATTTTATTTTTTATTTTATTTTCTTTTTAGGTTTAGGTTTAGGTTTAGGTTTATGTTAAGTTTTAGGTTTTAGTTTAGGCTTAGGTTTTATTTTTTTTATTTTTTTTTTTTTTGGTTTTTATTTTTGATTTATTTTATTTTTGGGTTTTATTTAGTTTAGGTTTAGGTTTTTAGCTTTTTAGTGTTTAGGGTTTAGGGTTTAGGGTTTAAGGTTTAGGGTTTAGGGTTTGGGCTAGAGGGTTTAGGGTTTAGGGTTTAGAGTTTAGGGTTTAAGTTTTAGGATTTGGGGTTTAAGGTTTAAGGTTATTAGGGTTTAGGATTTAGGGTTTAGAGTTTTGGTTTTAGGTCTAGGGTTCAAGTTTTAGTTTAAGGTCTAAGGTTTTTGGATTTTTTTCTGACTCGGAACAAATTAAGATTCAACATGTCTTCTTTTTGAGTTCATCAACCAAGAAACAAATCAAGTTTTCTAAGACACAAGCGATGACATAGGTAAAAAATGAGAACGCATAGAGAAAATCAAAAATCCTAGATAACTAGAACCATCTCTATTGTAAAGACACAGTTCCATAAGGGCATATCATATCAATCGTTCTTTAGTTTCTCTAGTTCCCATCAGAACCACCACGATCTCTCAAGTAGTGTGATCGACCATCATATCCTCGATCTCTCCCTACACCACCACCACGGCTTTAACCTCCCTCCCTCGTCCCGCTTTGATAACCACCATAGCTCCGACCACCACCTCCATATCCACCAGCACCTCCAGATCCGCCACCACCACTACAATAATGGCCTTGCCTTGCCTCCAATGCGGATCTAGGCGAGGGTTAATGGTGATGTTCCTGCCGTCAAGGTTCTGCTCAATCTTAGGATTTAGATTTATTAGATTCTATTGTTTAGATTTATTTTTTAATTTATTTAGTTACTTTAGGTTTAGGTTTAGGTTTAGGGTTTGGGGTTTAGGGTTAGGGTTTAGGGTTTAGGGTTTAGAGTTTATGCTATTAGGGTTTAGGGTTTTAGGCTTTAGGGTTTAGGGTTTAAGGTTTAGGATTTAGTGTTTACCCTTTAGTGTTTAAAGTTTTGAGGGTTTAGGGTTTAGGGTTTAGATTTTACTTAGTTTAGGGTTTTTGGTTCAGTGTATATGGTTTTTTAGGGTTTTGGGTTTTGGGTTTAGGATTGTAGGTTTAGGGTTTAGAGTTTAAGGTTTGTTTTATGGTTTAGGGTTTAGGGTTTAGGATTTAGGGTTCATGATTTAGGATTTTTTTAAAATTAAGTAAACTAGTATGTTTAGATTTATTTAGTTTATTTAGTTTATTTTTTATTTATTTTAGTTTATTTTATTTTTTTATTATTATTTAGGTTTATTTTTTATTTTTATTTAATTTTGTTTGTTTATTTTAGGTTTATTTATTTAGTTTGGATTTTTTGTTTTTAGTTTAATTTTAAGGTTTAGGTTTACGTTTATGCTTATTTTATAGTTTAGTTTTATGCTATTTTTAATGTTTAGGTTTAGGTTTTAATTTTTATTTTTTAGGTTTAGGATAGGGTTTTTATTTTATTTTTTTAGGTTTAGGTTTAAGGTTTTAATTTTTGGTTTATTTTTAGGTTTTATTTTTTAGTTTAGGTTTAGGTTTATTTTAAGTTTATTTTAATTTATTTAGGGTTTAGCTTTAGATTTAGGGTTTTCTTTTATTTTATTATTTTATTTTATTTTTGTTTAGGTTTTTTTAGGTTTTATTTAGTTTAGGTTTATGTTTTTAGCTTTTTAGGGTTTAGGGTTTAGGGTTAGGGTTTAGGGTTTAGAGTTTAGAGTTTGGGGTTTAGGGTTTAGGGTTTAGGGTTTAGGTTTAAGGTTTAGGGTTTAAGGTTTAGGGTTTTAGGGTTTAGGGTTTAGGGTTTAGGGTTTTTAGTGTTTATGGTTTAAGGTTTATGGTTTAGGTTTTAGGTATAGGGTGTAGGTTTTAGTTTAGGGTATAGGTTTTTTTTTTAATCGAGAATAAATTTAGATTCAATATTTTTTCTTTTCAATTTCATCAACCAAGTAACACACCAAGTTTTCTACGACACAAGAGACGACACAGATAAAAAATGAGCACACATAGAGAAAATCAAAAACCTTAGATAATTTGAACTGTCTTTACTATAAAGACTAAAGACAAAGTTCCATAAGTAGCAGATCGGATCGGTCATTCTTCAATTTCTCCAGTACCCATCAAAACAACCTCGACCTCTTGAGTAGCGGGATCCACCATGATATGCCCGATCTCTCCATCCGCCACCACCATAGCTGTAACCTCCAACACTCCTCCCACATCCATAATCACCACTACTCCAACCACCACCTTCATATCCACCACCACTGCAATGACCGCCGCCTCTACCTTGGCCTCCATCGCTAGATCTAGACTGAGCTTGGTTGACAGTGATGTCTGCTGTCAAGGTTCTACCTACTCTTAGGGTTTAAGTTTTGGTTTATTAGGCTTTAGGGTTTAGATTTATTTTTTAATTTATTTAGTTACTTTAGGTTTAGGTTTAGGTTTAGGGTTTAGGGTTTAGGGAGTAGGGTTTAGGGTTCGGGTTTAGGGTTTAGGGTTTAAGGTTTAGGGTGTAGGGTTTAGGGTTTAGGGTTTTAGGGTTTATGCTTTTAGGGTTTAGGGTTTCGGGTTTAGGTTTTAGGTATCGATTTCTAGTTTTAGTTTAGGGTTTGGGGTTTTTTATTTTTTTTAATAGAGAACAAATTCAGATCTAACATTTCTTCTTTTCAATTTCATCAACCAAGTAACACACCAAGTTTTGTAAGACACAAGCGATGACATAGATCAAAAATGAGCACACAAAGAGCAAATCAAAAACCTTAGATAACTAAAATTGTATCTATTATAAATACATAGATCCATAAGCAGTAGATCAGATCGGTTCTTCAATTTCACTAGTACCCATCAGAACCACCCGACCTCTCGAGTAGCGGGATCCACCATCATATCCGAGGTCTCTCTCTCCGCCACCACCATGGTCATAACCTCCATGGCTCCTCCCACCTCTATAACCACCACTGCTCCGACCACCACCTCCATATCCACCAGCACCTCTGGATCTCCCACCACCACTGTGATAACCGTCGCCTCTACCTTTGCCTCCACCGCTAGATCTAGACTTAGTCTAGTTGACGGTGATGTTCCTACGATCAAGGTTATGCCCATTCTTAGGGTTTATATTTAGGTTTAGCTTTATTAGGTTTTAGGGTTTAAGTTTACTTTTAAATTTATTTAGTTACTTTAGGTTTATGTTTAGGGTTTGGGGTTTAGGGTTTAGGGTTAGGGTTTAGAGTTTAGGGTTTAGGGTTTAGGGTGTAGTGTTTAGGGTTTAGGGTTTAGGGTTTAGGGTTTTAGGGTTTATGCTTTTAGAGTTTAGGGTTTAGGGTTTTTTAGGATTTAGCATTTAGGATTGTAGGTGTAGGGTTGTAGGTTTAATGTTAGTTTTAGGGTTTAGGGTTTAGGGTTTATGGTTTAGGATTTAAGGTTTAGTAATTTTTTTAATAAATTAAGTAAACTGGTAGGTTAAAGTATATTTATTTTATTTTATATTTATTTTAATTTATTTTATTTTTTATTTTTATTTAGGTTTATTTTTTATTTTTATTTAGTTTAGTTTATTTATTTTAGATTTATTTATTTTAGTTTAGGTTTTTATTTTAGTTTATTTTTTAGGCTTAAGTTTTGGTTTAGGTTTATTTTTAGTTGAGTTTTATTTTAAATTTTTGTTTAGGTTTTGGTTTTACTTTTTATTTTTAGCTTTAGGTTCGGGTTTTAATTTTGTTTTTTTAGGTTTAGATTTTAGGATTTTATTTAGGTTTATTTTTAGGTTTTATTTCTTTTTTAATTTAGGTTTAGGTTTATTTTAGTTTATTATATTTAGTTTAGTTTTGTTTTAGGTTTAGTTTATTTTAGGTTTAGGTTTAGGTTTTATTTCTTTTAGTTTAGTTTATTTTAGTTTCGGTTTAGGGTTATTTTATTTTGTTTATTTTATTTTTATTTTTTATTTATTTTTAGGTTTTATTTTTAATTTGAATTTTTAGGTTTAGGTTTTAATTTAGTTTTAATTTTAATTTTTTAATTTTATTTTATTTTCATTTTACATTTAGTTTATATTTTATTATGGTTTTTTATTCTTATGTTTATTTTATTTTTTATTTAGTTTAATTTTTTTTCTTTATTTTATTATAATTTTTTTTATTTTTATTTTATTTTCTTTTATTTTAAAGTTTAGGTTTAGTCTTTAGTTTCAGTTTTTATTTTATTTTATTTTTATATTTAGTTTTAGGTTTTTTTATTTAGTTTAGGTTTAGGTTTTAAGATTTTTAGGGTTTATGATTTAGGGTTTAGGGTTTAAGGTTTAGGGTTTGGGGTTTGGGGTTTTAGGGTTTAGGGTTTAGGGTTTTAGGGTTTGGGATTTTAGGGTTTAGGGTTTAGGGTTAGGGTTTAGGGTTTAGGGTTTTGTGTTTAAGCTTTAGAGTTTATGTATTTTAGGGTTTAAGGTTTAGTGTTTAGGGTTAGCCTAGGGTTCAAGGTTAGTTTAGAGTTTAGGGTTTAGGGTTTAGGGTTTAGGCTTTAGGGTTTAGGGTTTTAAGGGTTTAGGGTTTAGGGTTTAGGGTTTAGTGTTTTATGTTTAGGGTTAGGGCTTAGGGTTTTGGGTTTAGGGTTAGTTTAGGGGTTAGGGGTTAGGGTTTAGGATTTAAGGTTTTGGGTTTTTACGGTTGTACATTTAGGGTTGTAGGTGTTGGTGTTTTCTCTAGAATAGAGAAAAGCAATGGCACCACAGAAAGTTTAGGAATATTTTATTTAGATGAACAAATACGACATTAAAAATTAAACATATTATCTCGAAAGATAAACATGCTCTCCTATAATGGATTCGATCATTTCAATAAAAGACTCCTAAGGCTAATGGGTCTTGAGTATTTTCCCTGAACTACATGGGAAAGTAGAAAGGTTTATTTTATCCAGGATCATGGTTTCCTATAAAGGCAAGACTCTATAGTTAATTACATCTTATGAAGGGTCTCTTCCTAAGAATACTCGATTAAAGATATAAGTGGTTATGCCTAAAGACTACTAAGATAGCTATCAAAGGATTGATTTTTGGAAATACAATTGGGTGAGGTCCAAATTGGAGAGAGTTATTTTCAAGAGACAAATGGGAAAGAGTAGGAAATGTCTATTGGTACTAGGATACCTAGTAGACATTTCAACTATCTTATTATTGGGCTTCAAATTTGGGATTCAATTTTAGATTTTGAGTTGTCATTTTCTTAGAAATCCAGGGCTTATATTCTAACAGCACAAGCTGCAAAAATACATAGGGTTGAAACTTATTCCTACAAAGGATGCTTTAGAACCTAGTCTACAGGTGCTTCTGACACATGTCAGATGCTTGACCTAATACTATTTTGGGATTTATCGGTTGTTCTTCTCTACCTGCCTGGAGAAGGCCACCATAAACCCTAATCCCTAAACTAGCCTATCTCTGACTCTTCTGGACTTACAACCTGCATGGAGAAGGCCACCAGCTAACACCACCTAAGCACATTTTAAAACCATGAGGCTAAGTCATATGAATACAAGATGGCTGGGCTGTTGCATTTTTAGGAAAGAAATCTATGAACCTAGACTTACTGTCTAATCTTTAAGATCATGTTGGGTATGAAGATGCACCTAACTAATGCATATTTTTCAAATTTTTATAATTTTTGACTCAGGATTCATTTTTAGGTCATAGGAATATAAGTTATTCCTAATGCATGCAATTAGAAAAGGGTTATGGGCCAAATCAGAATAGAAGAAGGTGTACTTCCATCATAGGCTCTCAAAGGTCAAGCCCAAGTTCTTTCACAAGGATGGAAGTCCTTCATTAATCAAGAGTGAAACAATATGATTTATGCATGATGTTAAAACATCTAGCTAAGGGGTTGCTACATATTTTATCTTGCTTTAATACCTAGGTTTTCATATGAAGATTATGAGTTGTATTTATTTTTATATTTCAATTGATTTAGTTAGTTAGAAAATTTAGTTTATCCTATGAGCCTACATCCAGGCATTCATCACAGCGCAAACACAACACAGAAAGAAATCTAGAAAAAGCATGATGTTATTATTACATACACAAAATAAATCAAGCCAAATTAAATTATATAAGAAAAAGACCAATGCAGCCGGGTACTGCTGTACACCCAGAAGAAAGAAAAATGGCCAGCCAAGTTCTGCCCTTATACAACCTAACCTAGAACTACAAGTTTAGATCTTTGGGTCTTCTTCCCAGGAAAGTCTCCTTTTTGAGGGACATCCATCAGGTTCCACATAGGACCATTGCACCATCTTCTGGTTGGGTCAACTCCTGCTAATCATAGACCCCATAGATCCTATCCTAATTTTATGCTCAATTTTACATTTAAAATTCAAAAGCAATCCTAAATCCTGCAAAATCGATGTTAGGAAATACACACAGCACATAAAGTAGTTTATATTTCACAAACATACAGGCTTAGCATTAGTTGCTTGCCAAACCCACCTGTCCTATGGACTATGTTAAGGGATTTTTAGCACCTGCAAGCAAACACCAATTTTATGATTTATTTATTATATCAATCCCTTTAACATAATCCCCTACAGAAAATAGTATTAATTCTAAAAAGTAGGCCCTACCATCCAGTCAAACGAGCAAATAAGCCTAGGAATCCAATCTAAAGCAATACACCATATAGCCATGTGAAGCACAACACAACATATCACAGGAGATTAAAAGAAAATCATAGAATGATCTAACCTAGATCTAGAGTCCATGATCTAAGTAATCTAGTGTGTGTAGAAGTTAGGCTTGTGTGGTAAGTCTTTGTTATGCCTTTAAGTTCAAGTTTAAGTTTGAAGTTTCAATTTGTTTAATTTTTACCATTGGTTGGTTTCAATTCAAATGACTTAATGATTTAATTCCCATTTTATGTTCATTTTTTTTAAGTTAAAGGAATATTTATGTTTTCAAGAATGAGAAATAGAATCAATTTCATTTTTTTAAGGTAAATCACACTGTATTCCACATCCTAAATCCTAATGAAGTTTCTAAAAACTCTAACTAAGATCCTTAAGTATCTTAATTAATCCTTTTAATATGTTTAATTAGTTTCATTAAGTAATATAGGTTTCATTTGATTTGGTTCAAGTTAATTTAAAGAGTTTGATTTCATTCAATTTAACTTAAATTGTTAAAATTATGGATTTGTAAATTTTAAGGTTTAAGTTTATTAATATAATATGAATTAGTACCTTTGACTTAGGTTTAGTCATGGATTAGGTTTAACCCAAAATACTTAGTTTAATTATTTAATTATATTTGATCTAACTTAATTGACCTCATGATTAGATTCATTTTTAAATTCATTAAGGATGAGTGTTTTTATTAAATTTCAATGATTCAAAGGTTAAAGTTTAAGTTAATTAATAGTTTTATTAACCTGAGGTTTTACTTAATTAACCTAAGACTAAATTTGACCACTTCAATTGACTTAGGATATTTAGATAAGTTTTAAATAGTTTTCTAATATTTAAATGAGATTGGTTTGAATTACCATTTTATTTAATATGTTAATTAATTTCTTAACCCAATATTTGATTAACATTGACCTCAGGACTTAGAAATTTAAGAATTCCTAATCTAGAGATCAATTGGACTTAAAATATTTTGCCAAGGAGGGTTACATGCCAACTTTATATCCCTAAAGTTTCAGTTTGATTAGAGATGTAGTTAGGGTGTAATTAATGTTTTAATTATTTAATTAAAACCTAAATTAGGCTTAATTTATTGAGATTCAACTAAGGGTTTTATTTTTCACTTTTTCTTCACTGAAATATCTTTCCAATGAGGGTTAATTCATAATTTTTTTAACTAGTTGATTTACTATGATTTAATCAATTTTAGGTTGTTTAAATGAATTATTTAATTCATTTAATTGCCTAATTAAGTTAATTAATGATTTATTAAGTTTAGATAAGTTTAATTAAGTTTAATTAGTGTTTTGATGTTCATTAATGTTTATTATGTTGATTTAAGGTTGTTAGATTAACATTTCCTAATTATTTCATTAAGGGTTAATCAATTTATTTAATTAAAAGGATTTAGCATGTGAAATATTAATTTCCTTTGAATTCAGAGAATTAAATCCTCAAAAATTCACCTAAGGTGTGTTTTATGCTTAATTTTATTTCCCAAGGATTCAAATAAATTGGATTATTAATTTGATAGTAATTAAGGTTTAATGTTTTTCAATTAAACTCAAATTAAGGGAAAATTACCCAATAAAAATTGGGTATTTTAACTTCTATGGATTCCTCTCATCAAGATGAATCCATAGAGCTTTTATTTGTAATTTTCTGATTTACATTTGATTTTCTATCATTTTTAGAAGTTTTCTGCATTTTTAAATTAATTAAATTTGTTATTTAATAGATTTTAATGGTTTTTAAGTGGCGGTCCCACGCGATCCATGAGCCGCATGGCACGTCCTGCCATGTGGCACGTCCTGCCACGTGGCACACATGGGTTGGTCAGCATGGAGCCACGTGACATCCGCGTCATTGTAGTTGAAAATGTGGGATCGCCTACGGATCGTCCGATCAAAGGTTGGATGGTCCAGATCGATCCTGCGGTTCCTAAATGGGTGAAAATTGATCTGGTCTGCCTAGATCTAGGCCATCCAATCCAGATACACAGATCGACGGCGAAGAGATCATCTCCTTCAATTTCTGCAGGAGTCGAGGACCATTAAAAGTATTTTGCTAATTTTGATCGATCTAGAGAATGAAATTGAGTGATTTCAATTGCAACACGATCATGGATGAATATCCTATGTTTCGATATGGTTCGATCTTATTGGAGATCACATTTCCCATTAAACCGGCCACAATTGAATTCTTTAAAGAAAAGCTTAAGGTCAACAATTGTATACCTCAATTCGTTGGACGATTGGCCTTGAAATTGATCTTAGAGCTTCGAATGATTGAACTGAACTTGCTTGCCAAAGGAATTAGGCTAATTCCTTATGGATTGCTCCCTAGACCAACCCTTGAGTGCTCTTTTTTGGCTTTGATTATAGTGATTAAGGACTCTTGGGGGGAGGGGGAAATTTCATTTAGGTTCAGTTTTGATGTGTGAAGGTGTGTGTGTGTGTTCAATTCTCCTTGGGGAAGTCTCTCTCTTTGTTTTTTTATATGGCTGAGAGCCTTTAAGCTCCTCCCTAGCTATTCCTTGGTGGTTTTTGGTGATGGAGAACCTTGGAAGCCAGCTAGTGCTCTCCTTTTCCATCCCATAGCTGTCCTATGTGAAGAGGTGGGAAGAAGGGAGAAGGAATTTGACTTCTCCAATTCCTTTGCTTGCATTAGTTTTCCTCATTTTGGATTTTATACAATAATGTAATAATGCAAGAAAATATTGATTAGGGATATAAACCTTCATTAGAAGGGTTTCAGGAAGTGTCACCCCCATCCCATGTGATTTGGTTGGGCGGTTTGATATTTCCTTATTTCTTTTTATCTTGCTTAACTCACTTAACCCAATTTAGGTTAAGTGAATTAAACCTAATTTCTTAAGGGTCAAATGACCCATTTGACCCAACTACACACAATGGGGAGTTGGGTTATGTTCCATCACCATCCCCATATGATTTTGGGCATTCAATTTTGATTTATTTTGATTTTTCTTGGATTTGTGTTCAATGTAGCATATTTAGGTTATTTTGATTTAAGAAATTTAATTTACCTAATCTAGGCCTCCATAGACTCAAATTTCTTTATCATTGTGATCACACATATTCATTTGATCATTTAAAATATTTTTGGTGATTTAATTTAGTCAAATTTTAGTGGGTTGACTTTTTGACCAAGTGGGCCCACTTAAGTCAATCCTAGGTTGACTAGAGTTGACTTTAAGTTTGACTTTGAATTTTCATTCTATTTTCATTGTTCTACTTGATTTAATTTAGGATATTTGACTTGATTTTGCATTAAACCAAGAAAGTTGGATTTATCTGAAAAATGCATTTCCTAAGTCACTAAGCATAGTGACTTGAACAGAGAATTAGGACATCTCTATTTGAACTTGATATCATTTTATTGCTAGAATGACCTCTTCCAAAAATGAGGTAAACAAATGGACCCCAATATGTGTAGTGGATTAGTCAAAATACAATGCACATATTGGTGTTGACATTGATCATCATCAGTAGAAACTTGGGGTTCCAATTCATGAATTTGATTTTTGATTTAAAATTTTATTTTGATTTTGATTGTGAAAGATAGGTATATGTTTTTCTATCTTTGTTTTGGAATTGTGATTCATTCTTAGAATCTTAACTTTCATTAAGTTCTCGGATGAAGAGTAATGCTATTAGGAGTATACCCAAAGAATGGACTAAACCTAATGTAATCACTATGTTCAAGGAAGATGCCTTCAGAGGACTTACTCTTACTTGAGAATAGTGGTAATCCATGCGATTAGCTAATAAGATGGGGCCATTAAAAGCATGATCCATCCTAGTTAGCTGAAAAGAGGAGAGGGGTCTTTAAAGACATGATCCAATCCTTAGACTATGCTGGGGAGAAGAGGCTTGATATGTTTGATCCTAATCCGCAGCACTTTGACTACTAAATAGGGGTCACATGGACTTAATATTGTTTAAGTAGTCCAAAGAAATGGGGCCTTCAATGGCTTGATTCAATTTCTTAGTTCTTTGAATAGGAAGCCAACTATGGGACTTACTCCTATATGGGATGCCAACCGGGGGACTTACTCCTATGTGATTAGAAAGAATGTTGACTAAGGGACTTACATCTTTTTGGATATTAGAAAGGGGTCATAATGACTTGGTCCAATCTAAATTACCTATGTAACATGAAAGGGACCTTGATGCTTGATCCAATCATGTACACAAAAGTAGGATGCCGACTGGGGACTTACTCATAGATGATTAGAAAGAATGTTAACTTGGGACTTATATCCTTTTGGCTATTAGAAAGGGGTCATAAAGACTTGATACAATCTAACTCACCTGTGTAACATGAAAGGGGCCTTGATGGCATAATCCAATCATGTACACAAAGATATGATGGGACTTACTCTAGATGATTAGAAAGAATACCACTGACTTATATCTTTCTAGCTATTAGAAAGGGATCATAAAGACTTGATCCAATCTAACTTACCTGTGTAACATGAAAGGGGCCTTGATGGCTTAATCCAATCATGTACACAAAGGTAGGAATGGTGCCATGAAGGCTTACTCTAAACCCAGAAGGGTATGAGAAAGGTGCCATAGAGGGCTTGCTCCCATCTCAAGTCATGTATTAGAAAGGTGCCACAAAGGGCTTGCTCCCAACCTATAGGTGATATGGATGAGGAAAAGGGGTCAAAGTGACTTATTCCTAATCCTTAAAAGTTTTGACTAATAAGCAAGAGTCACCACCATTTTCAAGTACATTTACAAAATGAGTTTCCATTAGAAATAAGCTTTTATTTTATTGATCTTTATTTGGCAACAAGTTACAAGTTACACATAATATTTCTTTAGAAAACATCCATTGATAGGTGGCATTGGACGTTCACCATCACAGGTAGTAAGTTGGTAAGAACCTCCTTCATAGGCTTTTTCCACTACAAATGTTGACTTGAGTTTGTTGCCGATTCTCATATGAGCTAGGATTGGTTGTCTAAGAACTAAGACCAAGTCTCCTACTTGGAAAGTTTTAGGATGAACCAATCTATCATGGGCCTGAACCATACGTGAATGTAACAGTTCAAGGTCTTGTTGAACTTTCAATCATTTTCCTTCAAGATTATCAAGTTCTTCTAAGCTAATCTTATGATTTTGATCTATCGTAACATTATTATTAATAGCTATTCTTAATCAAGGTAGTTGCACTACTAATGGAAGAACTACTTCAGTCCCAAAAACTAAAGCATATGGTGAAGATTGAGTTGGTGTCCTATATATGGTCCGATAGGCCCATTAGACTTCAACCAACTTTTCATGCCACTGGTGCTTGTTTTCATCAAATATCTTTTTTAGAATTATTACCAAAGCTTTATTAAATGCCTCAGCCAATCCATTCACTCTAGGGTAATAGATGGTCGAGTATCTCCAATCAATTTCATGTCTAGCCACAAAGTGATTTATTTTTGTGGACCTAAAGGACAGACCATTGTCGGATAGGATTCGGCAAGAAAATCCAAATCGATATACGATATTTTCCTGAAAGAATTTCAACCCATGATATGCTTTAACCTCTTTTAGTGGTACCGCTTCAGCCCATTTGAGAAAATAATCTATTGCAACCAAAATAAAATGATGCCCTTTTGAAGAAGGAGGATCAATAGGCCCTATGATGTTTAACTCTCAAAAGGGAGCGTAGGGTGTAATACATTGGGTGGTTGATGCAATATCACACCATGTACTTGGCACTAATGACAATGATGTGCAACCTCCATGCAATCATTTAGTATCGATGGCCAATAATACCAAAGTCTCTTAGATTGGTGTGCTCCACACAAACCAGAGTGTATCTCAGTCACAATCTTATGGTCTTCTGATTTGTCTAAATAATGGAGCCACATTTGGTCGAATGACCTACGATACAAAGAATTATTAATTTATACATAAGATAAATCACGTTTCTTTATTTGATTTTCTAATGATTTATTTTCAAGAAGCCTCCTCTTACTTAATTAGTCAATAAATGGTTGCCTCCAATCGCATTCTATTTGAACTTTAGTAAGGGTGGCTATTCTTTGCATTTCTTCTTACCTATTAATATAGTCCAAATCTATAGGAAACAAAACCTGTTGATTTTGAACTTCTATTGAAATTGATTCTTTTTCTAGGAATGTGATTTCTTTGGCTAGTTTAGCTAAAGCATTTGCTATTGAATTCTCTTAAAGAGATATTCTACACAGCGTTACATATGGAATCTTTTCAACTAATTTCATTGTATATTGATGATAACTGAAGAGCTTTGGATGTAAAATCTTATAGATTATACTTACTTGGTTAATAACCAGTTGAGAATCTCCAAAAAAATTTATATTTTTAATTTACATAAGGATTGCAAACTCTAAACTAGTAATAAGTGCTTCATACTCAACTTCATTGTTTGTACAAGGCTCAACCAAATGATATGAACATCTCATCATTCCTTTTTGTGGGGTTATAAAGATTAACCCAATTCCTTCCTTGGATAGATGAGTTTGATTCTTTATGTCTTCCTGATGATGATGCACCATCAAAGTATAATTTCCAGGTGTCATTAGGTTCACCTTCCAATGTTATGATCTATTCATCTCGGAGATCATCATTTAAAGGAGACCCTTCAAGCATAGAGTGTGCCGCTAGGAAATCTGCCACTATTTATCCTTTTACAGCACGAAGAGGAATGTAAGTGATCTCAAATTGTAATAATATCATTGACCATCGTGCTAAACTTCCAAACAGTGTTGGACGGGTCATGAGATATTGCAAAGGATTCAACCTTGAAATCAAGTTGACCTTATGAAAAAGCATATAATGCCTCAGTTTCTTAGTGGCAAAAACTAAGGCTAAGCAATGTTTCTCAATTAAAGGATAATTATTTTCTATTGGGATAAGCCTATGACGTAGATAATAAAGGGCTTTTTCCTTCCCTTCTTCATTTGTTTGAGCTAATAAAGCCCCAAGAGATTCATCCATAGCTGCAACATAGAGAATTAATGGCTTTCCTAGAATTGGAGAAGCCAAAATAGGAGGATTCATTAAATATTGCTTTAGGTTTTCAAAGGCACCTTGGAAATTTTCATCCTAGATAAATTTGGAATCTTTCTTTAATAATGCTTCAAAGGGTTGACACCATCTAGATAAATTCGATGTGAATTTCCTTAGGTATGCAAGCCTTCCCTGGAATGATCTTAGCTGTGTAAGACTTCTAGGTGGTAGCATTTTTATAATAGCTTTTATCTTTTCTGGATCAATTTCTATCCCATGATGCCGCACTACAAACCCTAAGAATTTCCCTAAAGTCACTCCAAAGGCACACTTCAAAGGATACATCTTGAAGTATTAGTGGCGCAATCGCTGAAAAATGACTTATAAATCATAAAAATGTTCTTGTTTTATTTTGCTTTTAATGACTAAATCATCGATATAACATTCAACTTTATTATGAATCAAGCCATCGAATATTCTAGTCATAGCTCTTTGATAAGTAGCTCCAGCATTTTTGAGACCAAATGACATGATCGTGTAATAGAAAATTCCTATTGGAGTTCTGAATGTCATATGCTTTTCATCTTATGGGGACATCTTAATTTGATTATAACCAGATGATCCATCCATAAAGGAAAAGATCTCATGTGAGGAGGCTATGTCGAACATGAGTTCGGGTATAGGCAAAGGGAACTCATCTTTGGGACAAGTCTTATTTAGGTCTCTAAAGTCAATGCGGATGTGCATTTGACCATTCTTCTTTTTTACTAGAACTATACTGGCTACCCAATCAAGGTATTGTTCCTCTTGTATAAAGCTAACTTCTATTAGTTTCTTTATTTCAATGATCACTAGTTGTTCTACTTCTAGGCACATCCGCATCCTAGGATAAACTTGGCATTTCAATGATGACCTTGTAGTTTACTTTTACATTTTTTTTAGTTTAGGTTTAGGTTTCTTTTTGGTTTATTTTATTTTAATTAGTTTAGGGTTTAGGTATAGTTTATTTTAGGTTTAGGTTTAGGTTTTATTTATTTTAGTTTAGGCTTAAGTTTATTTTAGGTTTAGGTTTTTTTTTAGTTTAGGGTTTAGGTTTTATTTTTTATTTATTTTTAGGTTTATTTTTTAGGTTTAGGTTTTTATTTAGTTTTTACTTTAGGTTTATTTTATTTTTTTATTTTAAGTTTAGTTTTTATTTTATTTAGGTATTTTATTTTTATGTTTCTTTTCTTTTTAGTTTAGTTTAGGTTTTTACTTATTTTATTTTATTTTAGCTTTTATTTTTTATTGTATTTTATTTTTAGGATTATGTTTTAGTTTACATTTTGGGTGTTTATTTTTTTTATTTTTAGGTTTTATTTAGTTTAGGTTTTTAGGTTTTTAGGGTTTAAGGTTTAGGGTCTAGGGTTTAGAGTTTAGGGTTTGGGGTTTTGGGTTTAGGGTTTAGGATTGAAGAATTTAGGGATTAGGGTTTAGGGTTTTATGGTTTAGGGTGTAGGGTTTAGGTTTTAGGGTTGTAGGTTTATGGTTTAGGGTTTTTTTATTTATTTTTAAATTTTTTTAATTTTTTATTTTTTAAAATTAAGTATACTCGTAGGTTAAGGTTTATTTAGTTCATTTTTTATTTATTTAAGTTTATTTTATTTTTAATTTTTATTTAGGTTTATTTTCAATTTTATTTACTTTAATTTATTTAATTTAGGTTTATATAATTTAGTTTATTTTTTTGATAGGTTTAAGTTTAGATTTATTTTTTAGATTAGTTGTATTTTTATATTATTTTTTAGGTTTAGGTTTTTTATTTTATTTTCATGTTTAGGTTTAGGAATTTATTTTATTCTTTTAGGTTGAGGTTTTAAGTTTTTATTTTAGGTTTATTTTGAGGTCTTATTTTCTAGTTTAGGTTTAGGTTTATTTTTAGTTTATTTTATTTTATTTTATTTAGTTTTGGTTTAGGTTTAGGTTTAGTTTATTTTAGGTTTAGGTTTTGTTTATTTTTATTTAATTTATCATAATTTAGGTTTAGGTTTATTTTGTTTTTATTTTATGTTAAGGTTTTTTTTTATTTTAGGCTTTAGGTTTTATTTTTTATTTATTTCTAGGTTTTATTTTAGGTTAATTTTTTTAGGTTTAGGTTTTTATTTTGTTTTTATTTAATTTTATTTTAGGTTTATTTTATTTTTATTTTAGGTTTAGTTTTTATTTTATTTAGGCTTTCTATTTTTTTTAGTTTAGTTTAGGTTTTTATTTATTTTATTTTAGTTTAGGTTTTTATTTTTTATTTTATGTTCTTTTTATGATTATGTTTAGGTTTAGATTTTAGTTTATGTTTTTATTTCATTTTATTTTTTTATTATATTTTTTCTTTGGTTTTTTTTTTATTTATCTTATTTTTAGGTTTTATTTAGTTTAGGTTTAGGTTTTTAGCTTTTATGATTTAGGGTTTAGGGTATTTGTTTTAGGTTTTTATGTTAGGTTTATTTTAGGTTTTAGTTTAGGTTTAAGTTGGTTTTTAGTTTATTTTATTTTATTTAGCTTAGGGTTTATGTTTAGATTATTTTAGGTTTATGTTTAGGTTTTATTTATTTTAGCGTAGCTTATTTTAGTTTAGGTTTAAATTTATTTTGTTTATTTTATTTTTATTATAGGTCTAGTTTTTATTTTTAGTTTAGGGTATGGGTTCTATTTTTTATTTATTTTTAGGTTTAATTTTTATGTTTATTTTTTTAAGTTTAGGTTTTTATTTTATTTTATTTTTATTTTACATTTAGTTTTTATTTTATTTAGGTTTTTTTATTCTAAGGTTTATTTTATTTTTTAGTTTTGTTTAGGTTTTTTTATTTTAATTTGTTTTATGTTATTATTTTCTATTTTTTATTTAGGTTTAGGTTTAGGTTTTAGTTTAGATCTTTATTTTATATTTAGGTTTAAGTTTTTTTATTTATTTTATTTTTAGGTTTTATTTAGTTTAGGTTTATGTTAGGTTTTTAGGTTTTTAAGGATTAGGGTTTAGGGATTAGGGTTTTAGGGTTTAGGGTTTTAGGGTTTAGGGTTTAGGGTTTAGGTTTAGGGTTTAGGTTTAGGGTTTAGTGTTCAGGCTTCTAGGGTTTTAAGGGTTTAGGGTTTAAGGTTTAGGGTTTAGGTTTAGGTTTAAGGTTTTTAGGGTTCAGAGTTTAGGGTTTAGGGTTTAGGGTTTAGGGTTTTAGGGTTTATGGTTTAGGGTTAGATTTAGGGTTTATGGTTTAGGGTTTAGGATTTAGGGTTTAGGTTTTAGGGTTTAGGGCTTTTTTTAATTAAGTAAACTTATAGGATAGGTTTATTTAGTTTATTTAGTTTATTTTATTTTTTATTTTTATTTAGTTTAGTTTATTTGTTTTATGCTTATTTATTTGAGTTTAAGTTTTTTTATTCTAGTTTATTTTTTAGGTTTAGGTTTAGGTTTATGTTTAGTTTTTAGTTTAGTTTTTTTTAGGTATAAGTTTTATTTTTTATTTTTAGGTATAAGTTTAAGTTTTTATTTTATTTTATTTTTTGGTTTAGGTTTTTATTTTAAGTTATTTTTTTAGGTTTTTTTTTAGGTTTTTTTTAGGTTTAGGTTTATTTTTTATTTATTTTATTTTATTTAGTTTAGGGTTTAGGTTTAGTTTATTTTAGGTTTAGGTTTAGGTTTTATTTATTTTAGTTTAGTTTATTTTAGATTAGGTTTATATTTATTTTATTTTGTTTATTTTTGGTTTAGGTTTTTTTTTAAGTTTAGGGTATATGTTTTATGTTTTATTTATTTTTAGGTTTTACTTTTAGGTTTACTTTTTAGGTGTTGGTTTTTATTTTATTTAAGGTTTTGTGCCACCATTCTTCAAGATCTTTGATGGAGCCCATGATAATATTACACTTTAGAGCTTTTGCAACACCAGAAACATTAACGAACTCCTCTTCTGCCTTTTTGTTAGTAATCTGTTGGGTGTTGCATTTGATTGGTATGCCAAACTGCCCAACGGTTTGGTGAAGACTTTTGTTGAGTTGGATCACCTCTTCATCAAGAGGTTTGCTGGAGCTCAGTAGATGGTGACTGTAGGTGACCTCATTATAGAAAAATAGAAACTCAACGAGTTCCTTGTTGATTAAATTCTCAGGTGGTGCAACCTGAGCATGATATGTGAACCACAGCTATCTGAATAACATGCCATTGAGATTCTTCTCAAGAATATCCATGGCTTGCCTTCATGCCTAAGGGCTTTACCATCAAAACATTTGAGAAATTAATCAACAAGGATATAGCCTATATGAGGAAGTCAAATAGTTGCCATTTCTCGACCAATCATCTAGGCCCATGCTGCAAAAGGTGTTTGATAAAAAGCCAGGGATAGTTGTGTTAGTGGACAAAGAGAAGGAACCAGCCATAGTTTAGTATGAGAGACTACGAGCTCAGCAGCCTCCTTTGCCATCTCCTCTTCCACCACCTCGGCATCATACTGGCCACCCCATCGACCACCACCTCAGTAGCCTTCCTAATAGCGGTATTCACATCCATCACCAGGTAGCTACTTTCCACCTACTCTTGTCGATAGATTGAATAAGCCATATTCATTTAAGAGGGAGGTAGTTAAGAAAATCTTTAAGAATCTCTTAAAGAAACCTGACTTTCCGTTACCAGAGCCTAAGAGGCTAGAAGAAGTGGGCAAGAGTAATGATCCTAGCTATTACCCCTACCACCACATGTTAGGCCATGTCTTAGAGGAATGTATCACTTTTAAGGACTAGCTTAAGCACAACTACAATTTGAGAGCCATAGTTGTCCCTAAGGAATATTTATTAGAACAACCATTATTTAGAGTAATCCTTAGGATACTTGTGATCCTTAAGACCAAAGAAGGTTAGTATATCTCCCTATCCCAACCTCTAAGAAGATCATTTCTAAGATCAAGAAGCTATCCTTGCGGGCTTGAAGTAGCTCAAACCTCCAAGGAAGGTTTGCTAGTTGCAAGGATAACTTAGGAAGGTGACATCCTAGTAGCTCACCATACTTGCCTAGATAGTCCAAGCACCAACATCCAGTCCAATACTCCCTCCATTTGTGCTACCACCTCTTGGCTATTTGTATATGATAAGGGCACTAAATCCTTACTCCACTTACTTTATTTGATTTCTATCATGTACCTCCACCCAAAAAGAAATTAATGTAGAAAATTGATTCTAATTATATATTGTTTAATTCTGATGCTATTGATTTTATTCATATTGAAAGCTCTATGAGTCTAAATAACAATAATAGCTCTAGTAGTTTCGATCCTTTCCTTTCTGATTTAGAGTCAGACTATCCTTCTCTAAATAATAAGGTTCACCTCTTGAGATTGACCTGGAGACAATTGACTCTGAGGATCCAATAGGAGAAGCTGTAGGTATGCCCGATTAGAAGGTAGAACTTTCCACAAGATCATCATTCCAAGAATTCACTAAAGTCAACCTAGCAGTGGTAAAGTTCTACCTCCTAGGGTATAACCTAAGGATAAGGGTAAGCAAGTCATTTGTTTTAGTGATTAGATAGCCCCTCCATAGGATGCTCCACCCATGGATATGTTTGTGGAGGAGCAAGAGTTGATTATAATGTCCTAGCTCACCTTAGAAAGTTTCCATTAAGTTAAGCATACACCATCTTATCCAAAGAGATGAAGGAATCTCTAATCAAGGCCTTACTTGATCTAAAGATATGCTTAGCTCAGCTGACCACTAATAAAGTGGAGGCATGTCACTCGAAGGACATCTTTGGAGTTACATTCAGTGATGAAGACTTACCCGTAGGGACCAACGAGCTCAACGCCTCTTTACATTATAGTGGATGTTGGCAGATATAGGCAATCTAGTGTTCTGGTTGACCCAAGTGTATCAGTCAACATTATGAATCTAAGAACCCTTGCCTACTTGAGGATTGACATCTCCAAACTTCAAAAATAAAGGATGATGTTGATAGGATTTAATGAACAAGGCGAGAGGGCCTTGTGGTGGGGGGTACTTTTTGAGGTGATTGGGTACAACATTGAGGTATGATGTACTATCTCGAAAGATTGAGAAATCACCCTACAATGGACTTAATCACATAATAAAGACTCCTAAGGCATGATGGGTCTATGAATGTACCAAAGATTTTTACCCTACTTTACATGGATGAATAAAGAAGGGTTTATATTAAACCAAGTTCTTAAGTTCCTATGGAGGCAAGTCTCCATAATTAATTACCTCTTAGGAAATGAAATTTCCTAAGAATACTCTTGATTAAACTAAACAATTATCATCTCCAAAGATTTCAAGGTTAGACTATCAAAGGATTGGTTATATTTGGAAAATCAATTAGGAAAGTTCAAAGAGAAGACTTATTTTTGGAAACCAAATGAAACAAGTAGGAAAATGATACTTGAAGCATAGTGAGCATTATATCCTATGGTTGGGCTTTATAATTTTGAAGTTGAGGAGATTTATATGTTCTGAGTTGAAATTTAATTAGATTACTAGTGCTTATAATGCACCAACACAAGGTTGTGGGAATGCCTAAGAGGTGAGGATTTATGCTTATAGCCTAAATAAAATAGCTACCTTGGATCCTAAATCTACAGAGCTTTAGTATGAGCTAAAACACAACCTAAATCTAAGCGACAGGTGAACATAAGGGTTTACCTCCACAAGAGAGAATAAATTGTCCGACTTCTACACTTATAATCAGGTGGGCTGCTAACTCCTCATACAATTTTAAAATAATGTAGTCCGGTCTTGTGAATTGCAAGATAGCTAGGTAGTTATTTAATTAGAAAGAGACTAAAGTCCTAAACACACTCCCTAAGAGACTAGAGCATGAGTGGTATGAGCATATGACTCAATCTATAGATGCGAAATCTTTTAAATTTTATTTCATTTTAGACACATCATTTTGATAGAGGCTTTAGAATTTCTTATGCCTAAATGCATGATGAAATAGGTTATGGGTCAAATCAACTAGAAGAAGGTTTTCTTCACCACAAGGGATGCTCTCATAGGTCAAGAATTCCTTTATCATGCAAGGATGAAGATCCTTCATGTTCAAGAGAAAAAAATATGCATGCATGATGTGAAACATACAACCATACAGCTAAGGGGTTGCTAAATCTTTTAATTATCTTATTTATGTCATAGGCTTTTATGATGAGGTTATGAGTTGTTTAAAATTTAGTTATGAGTGATTAGTTGGGTAGAAAAGTTATTTTTTATCCTAAGAGCTTAATGTATCCAAGACACACATTAAAGCATCAATCATTTAAGAAACTATGAAAAGCATGTCATCCTAATATGTAAACATAACATCGACAATTATATAAACTATCATAAAAGAATAAAAGGGGTGGTCGACCAAAACACGAAGGGAGAAAAGATGGGTAGCCGAGCTCTACCCTTATACAATCCAGAATATGAAAGAATAATTATAATTGTATTAAATTCTATGGGAGTCTTCCTTCTTCATATCTCCATTTCTAATTTGATTCCTTATTTGATTTGGATGGTGCTTGCTTCAAAGGCATCACAGGGCACCCCAGGACAAAGCCTTCTGGCCACTGCTCATCCTAATCCCCATAGCACTAATCCTAATTCTTATTAGAAAAATAATAGTTATGTGGGAAAATAAAATCTAACTACACCTATAAAATAGAGGTTAGCTAAATATACAAATAATCCCAAGTAATTTTATTTATAATTTTGACTTAGCACCCTACACATGGGTAACTAAGCCCACCTATCCTAACTTGGTTTTTGCTTAAGGATTTAAGCAACTTGCAAAAAGAGCATTAAAATTTATTTTTTAGCATCCCTTAAGCATAATCCCTTATATAAAATGTGATTAAGCTAATATTGGCCTATCATCTAGTCTATGAAGCATACACCCTAACATCCAATCTAAAATAATACATCATAAAATAAAACATACATCACATCATACACCATCCTAACTTAGAGCTAGAAGTGGTGACTTAATTCTAATGTGTATTAAGGCTTGTGTGGTAATTCTTATTAAGCATTAGTGTTGTATTTTGTAAGTGTAGAAGGATTCAATTTAACATGAAAGGTTGATTTCAGTTAAAGTAGTTTAATTGATTTGAGAATTTTAATTTGTGTTTTCTTTTGTTTCATAAAGAAATAAAAAGAGGATTTCCCTCTTTCATCCATACCTTAAGTCACTTTCTAAAGTATATTAATTTAATTTAGTTCTCTTTAGTGAATGGCTTATTAAATGATTTAATTAATCCTAAGTTTAGGTTCACTTTAAATAATCCTATTCAAAATGAAAGGAATCTTAAGATTAATTTAATTGAATTACTACCACATGACATATATTAAATCATTCCTTTCCATCACATGAAACAAATGTATGATTTAATCCTGTGTATCTATACATGCAACATATTTTAGCACACTTAAATGATGAATGTATGTGTATGTTTAGAATTTATATTTTATTTGATTGAATAATTTAAACATATTAATTTAAAACTTTAACCAAATTCTTATACAAAAAGGACATAAGAATAAAATTAAATAGACATGTGCCATTGTTAAATCAAGGAAGTGAGGTAATCAAATGATCTCTTTGGAGCTAGCTAAAGCATCATATTCTCAAGATGTCCAGACTATATACCCATTGACATTCAAACATATATAAATTCAGATAAATGAACATAGGAAGCAATCTCCAAATCAGATGGTTAATTAATTCAACCACTCAGTCAATTATGAATGAATGCAATTTTAATGTAAAATGGGATTTTTCATTCACTAATCACATATACATATACATGTACAAAGATATAGGCAAGTACATGTCATTGTTAAACCAGGGAAGTGAGATAATCAAATGACCTCCTTGGGGCTAACTAAAGCCTCATATTCTTGGGATGTCCAGACTATATACTTGCTTTTCTTGGACACACATGGATGTATACATAAATGAGGGAAACAAAACCATGCAAAGATTGTATATATATTTTTGATTGAATCATTTATATATATGAATTAAAGCTCTATCCCAAATGCTAATGTTGAAATACATAAGATTGAAATCAAATGGGTATGTGCCATTGTTGAACCATGGAAGTGAGGTAATCAAATGGCCTCCTTGGTGCTAGCTAAAGCCTCGGGCTCCCAGGATGTCCAGACTATATACCCATTACCATTTAATCTTATATAAATCAAGACATGAATAGAGGAAAGATAACTCAACATTCATACACTTAAGCTATAAGCACATGCTTTTCTTATGTATTTATAATTAGTATCATAACACATATTATTATTAATTTATAAGCTTTTGAAAAATACATTTGGATTTAATAGTGATAATAGCCATGCATATATTAAATTAAATCAACACATGCAAGCTTACATAAAGGAAATCCATTTTATTTTACTTATAAACATGTGATTCATTCAAAACTAGTTCTTAAGGACAATCAAATCAAATAAGATTATTTAAAGCAAAGCAAAGCTTCTTTATTTATTAGGTTTTGGATTTGATTTGATTTAAAGAGGAGAAGAGAAATCATCACTATTTTAAACCCATTTCCATAATAGTGATTTGATTTAATTTAAGGAAATGTAATTAAGTTGATTTTATGGGTTAATTAAGTTGAACCCTTAATTAGATGAATTAATTACTCTTACCTATGTCACCTTAAAGTAATTAACTAAATAATTATGAGCCAACATGACATGCATGGAAAAAAGACTTGCAATGATCCAAAGAAATAAAAGGGGCCTATTGGAATTGGCTTATGATTAATAGTTAATTAGATTAAGGGACTTAATTATTTACTCTTATGGTTTTCCCACACATATGGACTACCCATAATTTCATTAAAATGCTTTAGATTATTAAATAAAAAAAGATCTACCCCATGATTTAATTAATTAAGGTCTGATGTGATTATGATTTCAATTTTTTAAGTAATTAATTACTTAAATCTTAATTAATTTCATTTTTAAAAAGGGTGAAATGAACTTACGAAAATGGGTCCCAACCCTATTCCTTAGTTCACTTACTATTTAACAATGATTAATAAACTTAATTAACCATTTTACTACTATTTATGAGATTAATTAATCATTAATTAATTTAAAAGAGTAGTTAAGGTTTAATCAGTCAATTTTCCTAATTAGTGAGTAATAAATCCCATGAAAATAAAGGGAGGTAGAGGTCATCCAATTAAATTATCTCACATAATTTGGCATTAATTACTTAAGTAATTAAGCTAATAAATTTTGTAATTAAACATTAATTAAACTTTAATTATTGTTCAAAATTAGTTAAGATCATTTTTAATTAATTCTCCTCTTAAATACCTTTAAAATGAGTATTTATTTACATTTTTTATTTCTCTAAGATTTTTTTTATTTTTAGAATTTTCATCCATTAAAAATGATTAATTAAGCCTAATTAAAACTAAATCCTATTGGCGCCACATGGCGCACTGATGCGGCGTGCTTTCCACATGGTGTCGCTGAATTGGTTACTTAAAATTTATCTAACCCAGCATCTACGTGGCAGCACCGAATGCACTTTCTCATCTTCCATTTGATCATCAGATGGCTACGATTCATCCCACAGCTTAATATGATTAAATCAGATCGATCTAGTGAATCTAATTATGACCATCTATTGCGATCAAGCGTAATGGATGGTGCGTGAACTAACATCATATGAGTTAGAGAATGGAGTCACTTCCATTGCTCACTCCAAACGCTTAGATCAACTCTAAAAGGATCCCACTCCTTCATATATCGAGAGGATCCAATCAAGATCACACGAGAAGTTTTCTTCAAAAGCTCCAACTTATTTTTCCTAGGATCAATTTTGGAAGCATACCTCAAGCTCAAGACCGGTAGCTTGAATGATTGAGAAGCTTCATCTAGAGGTGAAGCCCATGACACCAATTGGATTAATTCCTTGATGTTTGAAAGGCCATGATTGATGATTTGGAGCTCAACTTTGATTGTCCCACCTTGATGCTTGAAGCTTGGGAGATGATTGTTCTTATTTGACAAGGCCTAGGGAGGTGCGTGCAAAGTTAATTTTAGTTTGATGGAGAAATGGTTACGTTAGGTCAAAATAGTGTCCTATTTTGGGATAGATGAGAATAGTATTTTTCAATGAGGAACAGAGCTTAGAAATGGCTCTAGACTCATCTTGGGTAGTAGGCTGAGGAATGATTTTCTATGTTTGAGTGGAAATAAGGGGTTTGTACCCCCTTCATCTTGATCGATGGTGGTTAGTTTGGCTTTAGTGCCATCCGCCATCTCGAGAGTCATGGGTGTGGAGGAGGTGAGTTGGCTAGACTTGGTTGGTTGATGGTGTGAAGGTGGCTGCCAAAGAGGAATCATGGGTGTGCTATGGGTTTCAAATGCTCCATTGGGGAGGGTGAGGTGATTTCAGCTCCCATGGGTCAAGCTCCAACCACCCCTTGGGTCAGTTGGGCGTCCTAGGTGCTTAGGTGGACCATTGAGAGAAACCAAGTGACCAAGGAATGGAAATAACCACTTACATGGGTGATTTGTCTCATGTGATACCATTGACCCAAGGGTAGAATGATTATTTGGCATTGGATTTGATTTAAACAGATTTTAAATGAGCCAAAGGTGGGTTAGCCCAAATTTCAAGTCAATTGGATTTGATTTGGTTAGGTTTGGCTCAATTTGACTCATTTAAATCAAATTGGGTTAGGTCGGGTCAAGTTTACCAATTGGTCAAATTAGGTCAAACTAAAGGTTGGGTCAACTTCATATGATTATTTGGGATGTTTTGGTTCAATTGATTTGGTTTAGTTTGGCTTAGACTTAATTTTGGCTCATTTGAATTCATTTGGGTCAAATGGGTTAAGTTGACCAATTTGACCAAATTGGCCAAATTGGCTTGGGTTGGGTGTTGGTTTGGGTTTAATTGATTAATTGAAGATGATTGTAGGCTTTGGTTTCAATTAATTTTGATTTGGTTTTGCTTTAGGCCAACTTGAACTATTAGGTCAATTTGATCTAAGTAGGTCAATTGGGTGAATTGGGTCCAATCATGGCTTTGGCAAGTTCAACAATCAATTTGGAATAAACATGAGCCATTGGTTGAAATCAATTTGGTTTATATTTTGATTTGACCCAATTTGGTCTTTTAGGTCAATTTGGGTCAACTTCGATCAAGAGGACCAATTGGATTTGGTTTGACTCAATTGAAGGTCAAGTCATATTCAAATATTAATTTTGATTTGATGAATCATTGGTTTCAAGGGATTTGGCTTGGTTACAATTTAACTAGTTTGGGTTCATATGGGTTAAGGGTTGACTTGGTCAAATGATCAAGTTGACTTATTTGACCCAATTTGGGATAATTAATCAACTTAGGGTGATCAACAATCATGATGGGAGGTTTTGATGGGCTTGGTTCAATCCAATTTGGGTAGGATTAGAACTTGGTTCAAATAGGTCAAATTGGCCACTTTAGGTCAAGTGGACCAATTGGGTTTAGTTGGCTTGATTTTGGGCTGAGTTTGATTTAGTTAAGTTTATATATATATATATATATATTTGGGATTGATATATAAATTCAATTGCAATTGACTTGGGTTCAAATGGGTTTTAGTTCATTTGAACATTTCAAGTCAAAAAGGTTAAGTTGGGTTTGACTTTGGTAGATTTTGGTTTGGCTTGATGATTGTATATATCATTTATATTTGTTAATATGATTGAAGGTATGATTGATTCATTAGAAAATCAAATGAATTTGGGTTTTATACTGAAGGAATTTGGCTAAGTCCATGGAGTTGGGTCAAGTGGTTTTGGTTTGGATTTTGATTTGGTTTGATTTAGTTTTGATGATTTAAATGTATATTTCATTTAAATTTGTAAAGTTGATTGAAAATATGATTGATTTGAGAGAAAATCAATTGAGTTTGAATTGATTTGGATTAAGATTTAGCTAAGTCCATGGGATTGGTCATATGGCTTAGGAAGGGTTTTGATTTAATTTGATTTAGTTTGATTTAATTTTGAACATTTGAATGTAGATTTGATTTACATTTAGAAGATGATTGAAGATATAAATTGATTATGAGAAAATCAATTAATTTTGGATTGATTTGAATTAATATTTGGCTAAGTCCATGGGATAGGTCATATGGCTTAGGAAGAAGTTTGGATTTGATCATGGCATTATTTGGTTTTGGAATTTGGGCTTGGATTTTGATTTGAATTTGATGTTTAAATTGAACTTGAGGTTTAGTTTTAGAATGTGAATATGGATTGGATTTGGGATGTAGGGTAGGTAAATTAAGGCATAACCTAATCCTATGTTTAACCCTTAAGTCTTTAGGCTTAGGTTAAGTGTTTATATTAAGTGTCTTATGACTAGGGAAGTCTTAATGTCTAGAAGACTCCTAAGTTTAAGATGGGAAGATTGAATCCTCACTTGAAAAGTGAGGTCAACATGCCTTAGGTTCCATAGTGTTGCCCTTGGACATAAATGATTGGAAGACCGAAGCCAAGTTTCACATTATAGACTCATATACATCTTTCAACACTTTGCTTGGGAGACCATGGATACATGAGAACAACATAGTTCCATCCTCTCTACATCAGTGTATGAAGTTTGTGAGAGGTGGGATCATCTTGTGACAAAGGAGATCTCAAGCCATTTCAGTTCGAGGTGGTATATGAGGATGCGAACTACCTCCCTTAAAATCAACAAGTATTCTAAACTTGGAAAAGTTTAAAATATAAGAAAAGAAAAGAAAGAGAAAAGGAAAGAGAAAAAATAGAAAAAAAAGTGAAAAGAAAAGAAAATAAAGGGGCAAAATAGACTTGGAGGAGGAAGTTGAGCCTGACAATAAATTCCACCCATAGTTTGTTACTCCATTCGAACATATGGATAGGATGACCTATCCTCCACCAAGTAGAGGAAGAGGCCAGTTCAGAGGCAGTCCCATGGGGGAAAAACCTCATTAAAAGCCACCTAATAGAAGATTTGTCCCAACTACCAGGAGTACACCTCCTATCCATATAGAGTTAGAATCTAGTTCATAGGATGAGTCTTATATGGTTAGCACACATCTTATCAGTAGATTCCCTTGGAGGTGACACTTGAGCAAATAGCGATGAAGAACCAGTTCCAAAGCAAAGCATAAGTGTATCCAAGTCTATATGTGAAATAGTTAGGCATCAGTTGGGAACCTTAGCTCTAACCCACTTTTCTCTCAAAAGTTGAGGGTTTGGTAGTTAAGGAAGCCCTAAGTCATCCATAGTGTGAAGACTGGAGGTTCTTTCTGGGAGCATCATCCTCAAGTCAAGAAGTTGATGTAGAACTTGAGGATGATTTATATAAAGATTTAATAGAATTACCTTTTGATTGGTAGTTGTCTTGTGTTCATAATTTGGCAAAGAAAAGGTTAATCCACATACTTGGTCAAAGCATAGGTCAAACTACTTGAAAGAATATGGAAGAATAAATGCAAAAGCTCTCCATAAAAGCAGGACTAGGATTGTATAATGGGTCCATGATGTTGATTATTGTTTAGTCATCACCAATCAATTGGAATCTCAAGTTCTTTTCAAATCATATTAACTCATATGAAGAGCTATGCTTAGAAATTTCAGATGATCTAGATGATTTTGAAGTCAATGATGCACCTCTAGAGTTTAAGAAGAGATCAAGTCAACCATTGATGAGCTCACGAAAATCAACTTAGGAACTGAAGAAGATCCATGCCCGACAAACATTAATTCTTTGTTGAATGAAATTGAAACCAATGATTTAGTTACACTATTGACTGAGTTTTAGGACTGCTTTGCATGAAGTTATGATGAGAAGCTTGGATTGGCTCTTGACGTAGTGGTCCATAAATTTGCAATAGAGCCTACTACTAACCCTATCAAGCAAGCTCCTGGACTCTTTCAATTAGACATAAAATAATAGGTCATTTATGAAGTCAAGAAACTGAATAATGCTTGCTTCATCCTGAAAGAAAGATACCCTACATGGTTAGCCAACATCATCTCAGTTAAGAAAAAGAATGGTCAAATTCATATATGCTTTGATTTTATGGATTTAAATAAGCCATGTCCAAAAGATGAATTTCCACTACAAATCTGAGAGTTGATGGTGGGCATTGCCTCATTTCATGCAAGTTTCTCTTTCATGGATGGCTCATTTGGATATAACCAAATAAAAATGGCCCCCGAAGATGAAAGAAACACTGCTTTAAAACCTATGATCAAAATCTATTATTATAAGGTCATGTCTTTCAGCCTTAAAAATGTGATCTATGACTCGAATCATCAACGAACTCACTCATCATCAAGTCGAGTGCTATGTTGATAATCTCATGACCAAAAGTAGAGAAAAGGAAGACCATCTCTTTGATTTGGAAGTACTTTTGGAATAGTTAAGATAATTTAACCTCAAAATGAATCCCTTAAAGTGTGCATTCAGAGTAGCTACAGACAAATTCCTTGGGTTTACTATCCGACACCATGGAATTGAAATTGATCTGAAGAAGATTAAGGCGATATTAGAAATGCCACCCCCTAAAAGTTTAACTCAACTCAGATCATTCCATGGGCGGTTGATGTATCTAAGATGCTTTATATCCAACCTATCAAAAAGATATCAACCATTCTCAGCACTTGTTAGAAAGGATGCCAAGTTTAAGTGGGATGACAAGTGTAAGCATGCCTTCAAAGACATCAAGCATTACCTGATGATGTCATCAGTTCTACCAGCCCCTATCCGGGGCAAGCTGCTCATACTTTACACTACTGCATTAGAAGACTCCTTTAGTGCTTTTTTGGCCCAAGCCAATGACGAAGGGAATGCACTCTACTACCTTAGCTATCGTCTAATCCCTGCTGAGGCTAATTATCCACTCATTGAGAAGCATTGCCTAGCTTTAATCTTTGCATCCCAAAAAATACAACACTACATGCTTCCTCATAAGGTGAACTTAATCTTTAGGATCAATCCACTACAGTATCTCATGACACAGCCAATTCTATCTGGATAGTTGGCACGGCGATCCATGATCCTATCATAGTTTGACATTACCTTTGTACCCCTTCATGCAGCGAAAGGGCAAGCACTAGCAGATTTCTTAGCAACACACCCACTTCATGAATCTCCTAGTGACATTCTCCCAGATGAAAAAATCATGAACTTAGGGGATACTAACATTCCCCGTTGGGAGATGTACTTTGATGGTGTGACTTCTTCTCAAAGAGAAGACGAATCTTATTAGGAAAGGCAAGGTAGGAATAGATCTCTCTTTGAACCACAATAAGAGATTCTCATATATCTATCCAATCCTCCAAAAATGAAGCCAAATTGTGGCCATCCATAAATTTACCAGCTAAAAAATTGCTCGAAAACATGATATGCTTTATATATTACCAAGAGTTCATGTCTAGAGATGATCCATATCAATAAAGGTCTAAAATAAACAAGTATTATCCCTTATTAATATTGAACTCATAAAAAAGTACTCTCTTGAACGGGAGGTTTCCATTGCTAAGAAGGATGAGATGTTAGATTGGTGGAAACCATTCATGTATTACTTAAATAAAGGCAAACTACCACAAGGGAATTCCCAAGCCCATCAGATGAAGCATAAAGCACTTTCCTGTGCTCTTGTGGATGGTGTCTTGTACCAACGGTCTTTCGATCATATGTGGTTACATTATTTAGACAAGCACGAAGCCCATAAGATCATGGTCGAGGTACACTTAAGATTATGTGGAGCCAACCAATCCATCTGAAGATGAAAACCATGATCAAGAGACTAGGATGCTACTGCCATCGATGATCAAAGATTGCATGGATACAGTGATTGCCATCAATACAAATATGGTCCTACACCCCAACATTCTATATCTTACATTGGCCTCATGGCCATTTGAGTGTTGGGGTACCGACATAGTGGGTCTGATTAATCCTACTTCTTCCAATAATCATCGGTTCATCTTAGCTACTACTGAGTACTTTTCCAAATGGGCAAAGGCAATTTTGCTCAGAGAGGTCACAGCTTAGCATGTGCTCCAATTATTTAGGAACCATATCATATATAGGTTTCGAGTGCCTCAATAAATTATATCTGATAATGGTACTGCATTCAAGAGCATCGAGATTAAAAACTTTGCCTGAAGACACAACAACTTTGCCCGACATCAACAACTTTGCTTAGATAAATTATATTCTACCATCAACTACACAAGGGCAAGTAGTAGCAGAAGCCTTTAACAAAACTCTCATCCAAATATTAAAGAAGACACTCGACAACAACAAGCAACAATGGTATGAGCAGTTAGTTGAAGACTTGTGGGCCTACTACACCACATATAGAACTCCAACTCATTCTACGCCTTTTTTACTTAGTGTATAGGTCCAAAGTTGTTCTACCATTAGAAGTCCAACTCCCATCACTAATGATAGTTGTGGGTAGCAAGATCATAATAGAGCAGAACACCAAGTTGTGGTTATAAGAACTTGAAGGTTTGGAGAAGAGATGGCTGCAGGCATGCCAAAACCTTGAGTTGTATAAAGCTAAAATGATTCAAGCTCACAAGAGTTGTTCTGTCCTAGAGCTTTTCAAGTAGGAAGCTTATTTTAGTTCTAAGGAGACCGATTGTTGCCATCATAAGATGGGAGGCATGTTTGAACCCACTTGGTAAGGCCCTTTTCCCATAAAGAAGGCCTACTAAGGAGGATCTTATCAACTTATTAATCATAAGGGAGAGTGCCTAATGCTTCCAATCAATAGGCTCTACTTAAAGAAATATTATAAATCATGTTTGAAAATAATTATCATCAATGAAAATTCCATTTTGAATTCAATCTCTTACATGTTGAAAGTATTCTTGTTTAGAATCCTCCATGTGTTTAGAGGTGTAAGGAACCAAGCGATCTATCCTTCATCAACACAAAACAAACACAAACTACACATAAACATACAAAATAAACACATATCTATTATTTTGAGCTACTCTGAGTTGAGATATCGTGCCCAATGACACTCACTCAATAACTTCTAGGTCGCTAATGTCTACCTAAGTGTGTCACCCGTGGTCTTCTTTCTTTGAGGATGTAAGTCTGTATGCTTTCCTTCCTACATGGCCACGCACAGAGTGCCTTGTTAGTTTGGTAGGCCTTAATGCATGGTATAAGCTACCTCATATTAGCTTCATTTAAAAGGATGTGAGTCTGCTATGCTTTCTTCTTGGATTAGCCATCATGACTTGACAAGGTTGAGTATATTTGAGGTTTAGGATAAGTTCCCTAGTAGCTCCTTCCCTCCTAACTTCTTCAAGTCAGGGTCCAGTCCTTTCGCGGGGATCCCCGCTTAGTAGTCTCTCTAGGTCAGTTGTAAGCCTACATGCTTTCTTTCCAGATTGATCGTTAGACATCGACGGTCACCTTAGGTTGGTTGGTTCTCACTATGCTAATGGATACACCACTCATGCTAATAGATACACCTTAGGTTGGTTGGTTCTCGCACCTTAGGATACACCACTCATGGAAGATGTAAGTCTACTACACTTTCTCCTTGAGTTGGCCACCATACACCTATAAGCTTTCTTTTCAAGGTTCAGGATAACACCCCAAGCAGCACCTCCCCTGTGGGCATTATATTTGGATCACATCCTTTGCAACCCCATTTAGACACCGGGTTGTTAGATTAGGCTTCCCTTTCTAGTAACCACCCCTGGTTGGAGAATCCATCAGTGGATGTGCGATTTTCCTTTGGTCCAGAAAATGAGATAGGTCAAGATGATATAGCCCTTCCTGTGGTCCCACACACACCAAATTCTGCAAACATATAAAGAGAATATATATTCACTTGTGGATTAGGAGGACACCCCTAGCGGTACCTTTTCCAAAGCATGCATCCTATCTTTAGGGAAGTGTTAGCAAAACTCCCTATAAGAATTATGTGACTACTATTGAGTTGATATAAGTCTCCAGTGGCATTCACTCAGTAGTCTCCCTAAGTCGGGTTCGATTTGTTGTGAAACCAACAGGTCACCCCAACAGTTGTTCCCTGGTTTAGAAGATGTAAGTCTATTATGCCTTCTTCCTAGCACAGTCATTACACACCAAAAGGCAACCTTTTAGGTTGGCTAGCTCTATCCCACATCTAGTAGACTATCCATTTGGATTTATAAATCTGAGATAGTATAAGTTTGTTATAGCCCCTTCTCAGTGGGTCCATCGCATACCAACATGGTCCATAAATTAAATTTATCAAATTTTATCGAGCTCACATCCCTGGTGGACATGCCCTCAATTCAAAAGCAAACTAAACTAAACAAAGCATATCAAATCTCATGAAACTAAAATAAAATTAACCCTTACTACTTTTGAGTTGACCTAAGTCCCTAGCGGCATTCACTCAGTAGTTGCCCAAGGTCAGGTTCGATTTGTAGTGCATCCAACAGGTCACCCTAGAGGTTGTTCCTAGATTTAAAAGATTTAAGTCTACTACGTCTTGTTCCATCCAACAGCCATTGTACCAAACCCCTTAGGTTGGCTAGCTCTACCCTGCAGCCGGTAGACTATCCCTTTGGATTTGTAAATTTAGGTAGGTTAAGGCTGATATAGCCCTTTCTTAGTGGGTCCATCACACACCTATAAGGTCCATCCATTAACTCAGAATAAATTAAACCTAATCTAATTTTCTCCAGTGGAGTTAAATCACACCCTTCCCTAGTGGAGCCCCAAATCATATATGAATAAGTCAAGCAAACAAATCAAATTCAAAACCAACCTCCCCAATGGAGCCAAATTAAACCAACTCCCCCAGTAGAGTCTAAATCAAAGAAATCCAACCAAACTCTTATTCACAGTAGATACATCCCCAAACAAATCGATGAAATCAAACTCAAATACCAATCCCTAGAAGATAACCCAAACCTGCTTCCCTAGTGGAAGGTTCATATACCCAATCACTAGTGGACTCGAGCCATATCTCTAGCAGATATGCCTCCACATCAATTAAAATAAAACAAATTAAAGTCAATTCGATCTTAATCCCTATGGATTATAAATTTTTTTTACCCAATGAATCTTTTTTCCACAAATCATATAATCAAATCAAATTCAAACCTTATCCTCAACAAATTTTCTTCTTCTATGCCCTCGACATAGACCCATCACATGTCATGTCCAATGCATGTGTGGTCCCCTAGCAGGTCTCCCTCCATGTCCTTGACAAGGAATTCTCATCAAATCTTATTTCTTCTCTTATGCACACCTTTAATACTATAACCAAAAGCCTAACAATTTATTCATTCAAATTACATCATGTTAAAATTGTACTCAACATTTTATGATTTATGATGCTGTAAGCTCAAACTAACTATACAATATCATGCTAAACATATTATGGTGTGAATTAACACACTATATTATATTAAAAGGAACAAATAACAAAATTTTCTCAAAATATGAATAATGTTCATTTTGGATGTAAAATTGTTATTTTTGTACTAGAAATGGTACAAAATAGCACAAAATTGGTGTTTCTTCTTAGTGTGTGCCATTAATTTGGCAAAATTCTTCCACCTCAACCTTCAAATTAACATTTTTGTGAGTTTTGACACAATGTATTATAACAAAAGTAAAACATACTAAAATGTACAATAACATTTAGTAACACACCACCGCATTCATATATATGTGAAGTTATATTGTTATGTACATTATATTTTAATACACTTTCATATAATATATTATCTTACATTACACCTTAAAATGAATCACTTTAAACAAATTTATAAAATTTTGTTGAAAAATGAACATTTATTTTGGATGCAAAATTCCATTCTTTTGATTAAATGACACTATAACACACCCCAATGATGTTCCTAAAGCTTACCTTAAATTTGGCCAAATCCATCATCTCATATAAATTAGTATTTTTATGAATTATACCAATACAAAATCTACTACATCATACTATAACAAACTAAAATATGCTAAACAATAAGTAGTAAATACACAATAGTATATATAATGCATGAGATACACTACGTTATGGCATCCTATATTATAATACACTATAACCTATTATATTATATTATATTGCATATCACTTCACAAGGGATTTCTTAAGAGAAAAAATCATAAAATTAGTCCAAACAATAAAAAACTATATATTTTAGTCGTATCACTTAAATATTTTAAATTGAAATAATACATTATGATGCCATGCTCAACCTATTATGAATTTGGCCAAATTCAACCATTTTAAAGTCTAAATCAACATTTTTATAAATAATGCTAGTGTAGACTTGACTGCATGATTGTAAAATACTAAAAGAATTTAAAATGCACAGAACAATATATTAAGATATATGATGCTATACTATGCTACAACATATAATATTTATTTTGAACATAAAATCTTACCTTTTAGGCTATAAGTGGCATAGCACACCTTTGGTACTACAACCTAATTCCCACTTCAAATCTAATAAATTTCATCACCTGATTTAATAAATAAATATTTTTATGATTTATATTAATATAGACTATAGGGCACAATACCATAATATACTAAAACATTTCAAAACATCTTATAGCATCCAAAAACACATCACTACATGCTTAAATATATGATGCTACATTATACTATAATATATGGTATTATTATATGATTTAGGGTTAGGTTTTAGGGTATTCAAGTCTCTAATAGTAAAGGGAAAGTCTCTTAAAGACATTTTCTTTAGCTACCATAACTATGTTAGGATTAGGTCATTCTTTAGATCTACTCATAATGACATCTTTATTCAATGTTTAGGGTTTTAGTGTTTAGGGTTAGTTTAGAGTTTAGGGTTTAGGGTTTATTTAGGGTTTAGGGTTTAGGGTTAGTTTAGGATTTAGGTTTAAGGGTTTAGGGTTTAGGGTTATAGGTTTTAGGGTTTAGGTTTATGATTTAGGGTTTTAGCATTTTAGGGTTTAGGGTTTAGAGTTTAGGATTTTGGGTTTTAAGGTTTAAGATTTAGGGCTTAGGGCTTAATGTTTTATGGTTTAGGATTTAGGGTTTAGGATTTAGGGTTTAGGGTTTAGGGTTTAGGATTTAGGATTTATAGTGATATTTTTAATTAAGTAAACTGGTAGGTTTAGGTTTATTTAGTTTATTTTCTATTTATTTGAGTTTTTATTTTATTTTAGTTAGGTTTATTTATTTTATTTAGGTTATTTATTTTAGTTTATTTTAGGTTTAGGTTTATTTTTTAGTTCAGTTTTATTTTATTTTATTTATTAGGTTTAGGTTTTATTTTTTTTTAATTTTAGGTTTAGGTTTAGGTTTTATTTTTTATTTTTTTAAGTTTAGGTTTAGGTTTTTTAATTTAAGTGTTTTATTTTTTAGTTTATGTTTGGATTTATTTTAGTTTATTTTATTTTATTTTAGTTTAGGTTTGTGGGTTTAGGTTTATTTATTTATCCATTTAGATTTTTTGTTAGTTTAGTTTTAAGTTTATTTTATTTGTTTATTTTATTTTATTTTAAGTTTAGGTTTTTTAGTAGTTTATTTTATTTTTAGGTTTAGTTTTATTTAGTTATTTTGTTATTTAGTTTATTATTTTATTTAGTTTTTTAAGTTTTATTTAGTAGGTTTTATTTTTTTGTGGTTTAGGTTTTATTTATTTTTAGGTTTTATTTTTATTTATTTTTTTATTTTTTTTATTTTTTTATTTAGGTTTAGGTTTTTATTTATTTTTTTTATTTATTTTGGTGGTTTTGGTTTAATTTTGGTTTTATTTTAGGTTTGGTTTAGGTTTTAAGTTTTGTTTGTTTTTTTAGAGAAAAATTCATTCAACATTTCTTTGATTTCATTAACCAAGTAGCACCCAAGTTTTCTAAGACAAGACATGAGATAAATGAGCACCCATAGAGCAAATAAAAAACCCTAGATAAGTATTTATCATTGTAAAGACATTTCCATGTAGATCGATCGGCCATTCTTCGCTTTCTAGTTATCGAACCACCCACGCCTCTCAAGTAGCAGGATCTGCCATCATATCCCCGATCTCTCCCTCTACCACCACCACAACTGTAACTCCATCACTCCTCTTACCTCCATAACCACCACTGCTTCGACCACCACCTCCATATCCACCAGCACCTCCAGATCCCCCACCATCACTATGATAACTACTACCTCCACCTTAGCCTCCACCGCCAGACCTAGATTGAGCCTTGTTGACGATGATGTTCCTGCCATCAAGGTTCTTCACTTGTTTGTGCTTGGTTTAGGTTTAGGTTTAGGGTTAAGGTTTGGGGGCTGGGTTTAGGGTTGTAGGTTTTAATATTTAGGGTTTAGGGTTTAGGCCTTATGGTTTAGAGTTTAAGGTTTAGAGTTTAGGGTTGTAGGTTTAGGGCTTAGGGTTGTAGGTTTAGGGTTTAGTGTTTAGGATTTAGGGTTTAGGTTTTTTTTTTTAAAATAAGTAAACCGATAGGTTTAGGTTTATTTACTTTATTTAGTTTATTATTTATTTATTTATTTAAGTTTATTTTATTTTTTATTTTTATTTAGGTTTAATATTTAAATTTATTTAGTTTAGTTTTTTTAGTTTAGTTTTATTTTCTTTTCATTTTAGGATTAGGTTTTTTTTTTAGGGTATAGGTTTTATTTTTTTATTTATTTTTAGGATTTAATTTTGGGTTTATTTTTTAGGTTTAGGTTTTATTTAGTTTTTATTTTATTTATTTTTTAGGTTTATTTTATTTTATTTTTAGTTTAGTTTTATTTTATTTAGGTTTTTATTTTTAGTTTAGTTTAGGTTTTATTTCTTTATTTTAGTTTATTTTTTATTTTTATTTTATCTTCTTTAGGTTTAGGTTTAGGTTTTAGTTTAGGTTTTATTTTATTTTAGTTTTAGGTCTTTTTAAAGTTTTATTTATTTTTTTATTTATTTTTAGTGTTTATAGTTTCTTTAGTTGAGGGTTTAGGGTTTAAGTTTTAAGGTTTGGGGTTTAGGGTTTAGGGTTTAAGATTTATGGTTTAAGGTTTAGGTTTTAGGGTTTAGGGTTTAGGGTTTAGGGATTTCAGAGTTTAGGGTTTAAGGTTTAGGGTTTAGGATTTAGGGTTTAGGTTTTATGTATAGGGTTCAAGTTTTAGTTTAAGGTTTAGTGTTTTGGTTTTTATTTAAAACATAGATCAAATTAAGATTCAACATTTCTTCTTTTCGATTTCATCAACCAAGTAACACACCCAGTTTTCTAAGACACAAGTGATGACATAGATGAAAAATTAGCATGCATAGAGTTAATCAAAAACCCTAAATAATTAGAATCATCTTTACTATAAAAATAGAGTTCCATGAGCCAGATCGGATCAGCCATGCTTCAGTTTCTCCAGTTCCTATCAAAACCACCTCGGACACTTGAGTAGCACGATCCACCATCATATCCTGCATCTATACCTCCACCACCACCACAGCTATAACCTCCATCGCTACTCCGGCTTCCATAACCACCATCGCCGATACCACCTCAATAACCACCGCTTTATAGATCCCCAACATCATCATGATAACCGCCACGCTCTCCTCCACCGTGATCTAGATTGAGCTGGACCATGATGTTTGCCATCAAGGTTATGCTTATTCTGGGTTTAGGTTTAGGTTTATTAAGTTTTAGGTTTATGTTTATTTTAAATTTATTGAGTAACTTAGGTTTAGCTTTAGGGTTTGGGGGTTTGGGTTGGGTTTAGGGTTTAGGGTTTAGGGTTTGGGGTTTAGGTGTGGGTTAGAGGCTTAGGTTTTAGGGTTTAGAGTTTAGGATTAGGGTTTAGGGTTTAGGGTTATAGGTTTAGGGTTTAGGGTTAGTTTTTGGGTTTATGGTTTAGGGTTTAGGTTTTTTTAAATTAAGTAAACCGGTAAGTTTAGGTTTATTTAGTTTATTTTTATTTATTTTATTTAATCTTATTTTAAATTTATATTTTGGCTTATTTTTTATTTTTATTTAGTTTAGTTTATTTATTTTAGGTTTATTTATTTTAGTTTAGGATAGGTAATTTTTTTAGTTTATAATTTTAGTTGAGTTTTATTTTATTTTATTTTAAGGTTTAGGTTTATTTTTATTTTATTTAGGTTTAGGTTTTTATTTTATTTTTTAATATTTTATTTTTGGTTTATTTTTAGGTTTTATTTTTTAGTTTAGGTTTAGGTTTAGGTTTTATTTATTTTTGTTTAGTTTGTTTTAGTTTAGGTTTATGTTTTTTTAATTCTAGTTATTATTTTTTTTTATATTTTAGGTTTAGGTTTTTTTAGTTTTGGGTTTAGGATTTATTTTTTATTTATTTTTAGGTTTTATTTTATAGTTTTATATTTTATTTTAGGTTTATTTTGTTTTATTTTTTATGTTTAGTTTTATTTTGTATTTTCATTCTTAGGTTTATTTTATTTTTTAGTTTACTTTAAGTTTTTCTTTAATTTAGTTTAGTTTATTTTTATTTTCTTTTAATTTGTTTTTAGGTTTAGGTTTAAGTTTTAATTTAAGTTTTTATTTCATTTTATTTTTTAATTATATTTTGGTTTAGGTTATTTTATTTTTTTTATTTTTATGTTTTATTTAGTTTAGGTTTAGATTTTTAGGTTTGTAAGGTTTAGGGTTTAGGGTTTAGGGTTAGGGTTTCGGGTTTTATTAGTGTTATTTTATGGTTTTTATTTTAGGTCAGGTTTTGTTTAGTTTATTTAGTTTTGGGTTTGGTTTTTATGGCTGGTTTAGACAGTTTAGGGGTTTTAGGGTTTAGGGTTTGTGGTTAGGTCATTTTTAGGTAGGGTTGTAGGTTTAGGATTTAGGTTTAGGGCAAGAGGGTTAGGGTTTAGGGTTTAGGGTTTAGTTTAGTTAATGGTTTTGGTTTAGGGTTTACCATTTTAAAAAAAATAATTAAGTCAGAGGTTTAGGTTTATCTAGTTTATTTTTATTTATTTTATTTTTATTTTTTTTAGATTTATTTTAATTTCAATTAATATTCATTTATTTGGGTTTTATTTTAGTTTAGTTTTTATTTTAATTTATTTTTTTAGAGTTTATGTTTATTTTTGTGTTTAGTTATTTTATTTATTTTTATTTTATTTTAATAGGTTTAGGTTTTAGTTTATTTTATTTTTTAGGTTTAGGTTTAGGTTTTATTTTTGGTTTATTTTTAGGTTTTATTTTTTAGTTTAGGTTTAGCTTTATTTTTAGTTTATTTTATTTTATTTAGTTTAGGGATTAGGTTTAGTTTATTTTAGGTTTTATTTATTTTATTTTAGTTTATTTCAGTCTAGGTTTACGTTTGTCTTATTTTGTATATTTTATTTTTATTTTAAGCTATGTTTTTATTTTTAGTTTAGGATTTGGTTTTTATTTATTATTTATTTTTAGGTTTAGGTTTTTTTAGTTTTTATTTTATTCTATTTTAGATTTATTTAATTTTTATTTTACATTAATTTCTATTTTATTTAGGTTTTTTATTTTTAGGTTTATTTTATTATATAGTTTAGTTTAGGTTTTAATTTATTTTATTTTAGTTTAGTTTTTATTTTTTATTTTTATTTTATTTTTAGGTTTATGTTTTAGTTTAGGTTTCTATTTTGTTTTATTTTTTTGATTTTATTTAGGTTTATGTTTTTTATTTATTTTATTTTGAGGTTTTATTTTGTTTAGGTTTAGATTTTTTTTAGGTTTTGTGGTAGGGTTGGTTTAGGTTTAGGGTTTAGGGTTTGGGATTTAGGTTTTATGGCTAGATTTTAGGGTTTAGGGTTTAGGATTTACGGTTCATGATTTAGGGTTTAGGTTTAATGGTTTAGGGTTGTAGATTTTAGGGTTTAGGGTTTTCTATTTGTTTTATTTTTTAAAATTATTTTATAATTTTTTTTAAATTAAGTAAAAATGTAGGTTTATGTTTATTTATTATTTATTCTTGTTTATTTTTTATTTAGGTTTATTTCCATTTTTATTTAGTTCAGTTTGTGTATTTTAGGTTTATTAATTTTATTTTATTTTTTAAGTTTAGTTTTATTTTCATTTTATTTTTTTTTGTTTGGTTTTATATTTTATTTTTAGGTTTAGGTTTATGTTTTTATTTTAGTTTTTTAGGTTTAGGTTTTGGGTTTTTATTTTAGTTTTATTTTTAGGTATTATTTTTTAGTTTAGGTTTAGGTTCATTTTTAGTTTACTTTGTTTTATTTAGTTTAGGTTTAGGTTTAGGTTTAGTATATTTTAAGTTTAGGCTTAGGTTTTATTTATTTTAGTTTAGTTTATCTTAGTTGAGGATTAGGTTTATATTATTATTATTTAGGTTTAGGTTTTTTTTAGTTTCGGATTTAGGTTTTATTTTTAATTTATTTTTATGTTTTATTTTTTAGCTTTATTTTGTAGTTTTATGTTTTTATTTAGTTTTTATTTTATTTTATTTTGGTGTATATTTTTTATTTTACTTTTAGCTTTTATTTTATTTAGGTATTTTATTTTTTGTTTAATTTAATTTATTTTTTATTTTTTATTTTATTTTCTTTTGAGGTTTAGGTTTAGGTTTAGGTTTTAGTTTATGTTTTTATTTTAATTTATTTTTTCATTTTATTTTGGATTAGGTTTTTCTATTTATTTTATTTTTAGATTTTATGTAGTTTAGGTTTAGGGCTTAGGTTTAGGTTTTTATTTTAGGTTTATTTCTAGGTTTTATTTCTTAGTTTAGGTTTAGGTTTACTTTTACTTTATTTTATTTTATTTATTTTGGGATTTAGGTTTAGTTTGTTTTAGGTATAGGTTTAGGTTTTAAGTGTTTAACTTTAGTAAATTTTAGTTTAGGTTTAGGTTTATTTTATTTTGTTTATTTTATTTTTATTTTAGTTTTAGTTTATAATTTTAGTTTAGGGTTTGGGTTTTATTTTTATTTACTTCTAAGTTTTATTTATAGGTTTCTTTTTAGGTTTAAGTTTATTTAGTTTTATTTTAGGTTTATTTTATTTTATTTTATGTTTAGTTTTATTTTATTTAGGTTTTATTTTTGGTTTATTTTATTTTTAGTAGTTTAGGTTTTATTTAATTTGTTTTAGTTTATTTTATTTTTTTTTATTTTATTTTTTTTGGTAGGTTAGGTTTTATTTTAATTTATTATTTTATTTTATTTAGATTTTGGTTTATTTTATTTTAGGTTTATTTACTTTAGGTTTATGTTTAGATTTTGTGGGTTTAGGGTTTAGTGTTTAGGGTAAGGGTTTAGGGTTTTGGTCGGTTTAGGGTTTGGGTTAATGAATGTAGTTTGGTAGTTTAGGGAATTAGTTTAGGGTTTTAGGATTAGGTTTATGGTGGGAATTTAGTAGGGTTTAGGGTTTAGGATCAGTTTGGAGGGTGCTAGGGTTGTGGTCTGGGGATTATTTGGGTTGGTTGGGTTAGGGTCAGGGTTGGGTTTAGGGTTTTGGATTTAGCGTTTAGGGTTTTTTAATTAAGCAAATCAGTAGTTTAAGTTTTTTTCTAGTTTATTGGATATTTATTTTAGTTTATTTCATTTTTAATTTTTATTAAGGTTTATTTTATATATATATTTATTTTAGTTGAGGATTTTTAATTTAGTTTAGTTTTTAGGTTTTGGTTTTGGTTTATGTTTGTTTTTTAGTTTAGTTTTATTTTTATTTTATTTTTTAGGTTTCGATTTTATTTTTTATTTTTAGGTTTAGGTTTAGGTTTTTCTTTAGTTTTTTAGGTTTAGGTTTTAGGTTTATTTTAAGTTTATTTTATAGTTTAGGTTTATTTTTTTTATGTTTTATTTACTTTAGGGTTTAGGTTTAGTTTATTTTAGGTTTAGGTTTAGGTTTTATTTATTTTAGTTTAGTTTATTGTAGTTTAGTTTTAAATTTATCTTATTTTGTTTGTTTTATTTTTATTTTAGGTTTAGTTTTTATTTTTAATTTAGGATTTGAGTTTTAATTTTTATTTATTTTCAAGTTTAGGTTTTTATTTAGTTTTTTTTTATTTTTTTTTTATTTTATGTTATGTTTATTTTTATTTTATTTAGGTTTTTATTTTTAGGTTTATTTTATTTTATATTTTAGTTTAGGTTTTTATTTATTTTATTTTAGTTTAGATTTTATTTTTTGTTTTTAGGTTTAGGTTTTAGTTTAGGTTTTTATTTTATTTTATTTTTCTATTTTACCTAGGTTTATGTTTTTTATTTATTTTATTTTTAGTTTTTATTTAGTTTAGGTTTAGGTTTTTAGGTTTTTAGGGTTTAGGGTTTAGGGTTTGGATTTAGGTTTTAGGGTTTAGGGTTTAGGGTTTGGGCTTTAGGTTTTAGGGTTTTGTGTTTAAGATCTTAGGGTTTTGGGTTTAGAGTTTTGGGTTTAGGGTTTAGGGTTTAGGATTTTAGGGATTAGGGTTTAGGGTTGAGAGTTTATGGTTTTTTTAATTTATTTTTATTTTTCAAAAATTTATTTACTTATTTTAAATAAAATAAACTTGTAAGGTTAGGTTTATTTAGTTTATTTTTTATTTATTTTATTTTAGTTAATTTTTTATTTTATTTTAGGTTTTTTTATTTTTATTTAGTTTAGTTTATTTATTTTAGGTTTATCTATTTATGCTTGTTTTTTATGGTTATGTTTATTTTTTTAGTTCAATTTTATTTTTATTTTATTTTTATGTTTAGGTTTTAATTTTTGTTTTTAAGTTTAGGTTTTTGTTTTTATTTTATTTTTTTAGGTTTAAGTTTTAGGTTTTTATTTTAATTTTACTTTTTAGATATTATTTTTTAGTTTAGGTTTAACTCTATTTCTAGTTTATCTTATTTTATTTAGTTTACGTTTAGGTTTAGGTTTAGTTTATTTTAGGTTTAGATTATAGTTTTATTTATTTTAGTTTTAGTTTTTTTTTAAGTTAGGGTTTAGGTTTTATTGTTTATTTATTTTTATGTTTTATTTAAAGGAATATTTTTAAGGTTTAAGTTTTTATTTAGCTTTTCTTTTATTTTATTTTAGGTTTAGTCTTTATTTTAGTTTAGTTTATTTTTATTTTCTTTTAATTTGTTTTTAGGATTAGGTTTAGGTTTTAGTTTAGGTTTCTATTTCATTTTATTTTTTAATTATATTTAAGTTTAGGTTATTTTATTTATTTTATTTTTATGTTTTATTTATTTTAGGTTTAGGTTTTTAGGTTTGTAAGGTTTAGGGTTTTGGATTTAAGGTTTGGGTTTATTTTGGTTTAGGGTTTATTAGGTTTAGGGTTTTTATGGTAGTGTTTAGTGTAGGCTTTATGGTTTAGGGCTTTAGGGAGGTAGTGTGGTTAGGGTGGGTATTAGGGTTGTGGTTAGTTTATGGATTGGTTTTAGTAGGGTTAGTTAGGGTGGGGTTGGATTAGTTTAGTTCCATGATTTTTAGGTTTTAGGGTTGTGTTTTATTTTGGTAGGGTATGTTTGGGTTTAGGGTAGGGTTTAGGGTTTAGGATTGGGGATAATGGTTTAGGTTTACCATGTTTTTAATTAACAAACCCAAGAGATTTATGTTTATCTAGTTTATTTTTGATTTATTTAATTTTTAATTTTTATTTAAATTTATTTTTAATTTTTAATTAGTTCTATTCATTTATTTTAGGGTTATTTATTTTAGTTTATGTTTTTTATGTTAATTTATTTTTTAGGTTTAGACTTAGGGTTATGTTTATTTTTGTGTTTAGTTTTTTTTTTTTTTAGTTTAAGTTTTATTTTTGAGGTTTACGTATTTAGATTATTTAATTTTTTTAGGTTTAGGTTTTTGGTTTTTATTTTTGGTTTATTATTAGGTTTTATTTTTTAGTTTAAGTTTAGCTTTATTTTTAGTTTATTTTATTTTATTTAGTTTAGGGATTAAGTTTAGTTTATTTTAGGTTTTATTTATTTTATTTTAGTTTATTTTAGTTTAGGTTTACGTTTGTTTTATTTTGTATATTTAATTTTTATTTTAGGCTTAGTTTTTATTTTTAGTTTAGGATTTTGGTTTTATTTATTATTTATTTTTAGGTTTAGGTTTTTTTAGTTTTTATTTTATTCTATTTTTGATTTATTTAATTTTTATTTTACATTAATTTTTATTTTTTTTAGGTTTTTTATTTTTAGGTTTATTTAATTTTGCAGTTTAGTTTAGGTTTTATTTTATTTTATCTTAGTTTAGTATTTATTTTTTATTTAATCTTATTTTTAGGTTTAGGTTTTAGTTTAGGTTTCTATTTTATTTTATTTTTTGATTTTATTTAGGTTTATGTTTTTTGTTTATTTTATTTTTAGGTTTTATTTTATTTAGGTTTAGATTTTTTTGGTTTTTAGTGTTTAGGGTTTAGGTTTTAAGGTTTAATGTTTAGGGTTTAGGGTATGGGATTTAGGATTTATGGTTTAAGGTTGTAGATTTTAGGGTTTAAGGTTTAGGATTTATGGTTCAGGATTTATGGGTTTAGGTTTAAGGGTTTAGGGTTGTAGCTTTTAGGGTTTATGATTTTCTATTTATTTTATTTTTTTAAATAATTTTATTTTATTTAAATAAACTCAACACGTAGGTTTATGTTTATTTAGTTTATTTATTATTTATTATAGTTTATTTTTATTTATGTTTATTTCCATTTTTATTTAGTTTAGTTTTTTTATTTTAGGTTTATTAATTTTATTTTATTTTTTAAGTTTAGTTTTATTTTTATTTTATTTTTTTAGTTTCATTTTATTTTTTATTTATACGTTTAGGTTTAGGTTTTTATTTTAATTTTTTTCGGTTTAGGTTTTGGGTTTTTATTTTAGTTTTATTTTTAGGTATTATTTTTTAGTTTAGGTTTAGGTTTATTTTTAGTTTATTTTATTTTATTTAGTTTAGGTTTAGGTTTAGGTTTAGTTTATTTTAGGTTTAGGCTTAGGTTTTATTTATTTTAGCTTAGTTTATCATAGTTTAGGATTTGGTTTAAATTATTATTATTTTAGGTTTAGGTTTTTTTTGTTTAGGGTTTAGGTTTTATTTTTTATTTATTTTTAAGTTTTATTTTTAGGTTTATTTTGTAGGTTTATGTTTTTATTTAGTTTTTATTTTATTTTATTTAAGGTGTATATTTTTATTTTACTTTTAACTTTTATTTTATTTACATATTTTTTTAGTTTAGTTTAGTTTTTAATTTTATTTTATTTTCTTTTGAGGTTTAGGTTTAGGTTTAGGTTTTAGTTTATGTTTTTATTTTAATTTATTTTTTTCATTTTATTTTGGATTAGGTTTTTCTATTTATTTTATTTAGTTTAGGTTTGGGGCTTAGGTTTTAGGTTTTTATTTTAGGTTTATTTCTAGGTTTTATTTCTTAGTTTAGGTTTAGGTTTACTTTTACTTTATTTTATTTTATTTAGTTTGGGATTTAGGTTTAGTTTATTTTAGGTCTAGGTTTAGGTTTTAAGTGTTTAAGTTTAGTTAATTTTAGTTTAAGTTTAGGTTTATTTTATTTTGTTTATTTTATTTTTATTTTAGGTTTAGTTTATAATTTTAATTTAGGGTTTGGGTTTTAGTTTTAATTATTTATAGGTTTTATTTATAGGTTTATTTTTTAGGTTTAAATTTTTATTTAGTTTTTATTTAGTTTTATTTTTGGTTTATTTTATTTTTATTTTATGTTTAGTTTTTATTTTATTTATGTTTTTTATTCTTAGGCTTATTTTATATTTTTAGTTTAGTTTAGGTTTTTATTTAATTTATTTTATTTATTTTACTTTTATTTGATTTTATTTTTTAGGTTAGGTTTTATTTTAATTTATTATTTTTTTATTTAGATTTTGGTTTTATTTATTTTATTTTTAGTTTTATTTACTAGGTTTATTTTTAGATTCTTAGGGTTTAGGGTCTTTTTGGGTTTTAATGTTTAGGGTTTAGGGTTTAGGGTTTTGGTTTTTTAGGGTGTGGTTTAGGGTTTAGGTTTAGGGTTTAGGGTATGTTTAGCTTTAGGGTTTAGGGTTTTAGGGTTTAGTTTAGGGTTAGTAGGGTTTATGGTAGTTTTATTTAGGTTTATGGTTTATGGTTAATTTAGGGTTTATGGTTTTAGGGTTTAGGATTGAGGTTTTTAGTATGGTTTAGGGTCCAGGGTTAGCTTTAGGGTGGGTTAGGTTTTAGGGTTTAGGGTTAGGGTTTAGGATTTTGTATTTATCATTTAGAGTTTTTTTTTTATAAATCAAATCGGTAGTTTAAATTTTTTTTATTCTATTACTTATTTATTTTAGTTTATTTCATTTTTTATTTTTCTTTAGGTTTATTTTATATATTTATTTATTTTAGTTTAGGATTTTTACTTTAGTTTAGTTTTTAAGTTTAGGTTTAGTTTTGGTTTATGTTTATTTTTTAGTTTAGTTTTATTTTTATTTTATTTTTTAGGTTTAGGTTTTATTTTCTATTTTCAGGTTTAGGTTTAGGTTTTTGTTTTATTTTTTTAGGTTTAGGTTTAAGATTTATTTTTAAGTTTTATTTATTTAGTTTAAGTTTCGTTTTTTTTTTAGTTTATTTTATTTTATTTACTTTAGGGTTTAGGTTTAGTTTATTTTAGGTTTAGGTTTAGGTTTTATTTATTTTAGTTTACTTATATTTTAGTTTAGGTTTAAATTTATCTTATTTTGTTTATTTTATTTTTATTTTAGGTTTAGTTTTTATTTTTTATTTTATGATTTGAGTTTTATTTTTAATTTATTTTTAAGTTTAGGTTTTAATTTAATTTATATTTTATTTTATTTTAGTTTATTTTATTTTTATTTTACATTTATTTTTATTTTATTTAAGTTTTTATTTTTAGGTTTATTTTATTTCATAATTTAGTTTAGGTTTTATTTATTTTATTTTGGTTTAGGTTTTATTTTTTATTTTTAGGTTTATGTTTTATAGGTTTTTATTTTATTTTATTTTTTATTTTACTTAGGTTTATGTTTTCAATTTATTTTCTTTTTAGGTTTTATTTAGTTTAGGTTTAAGTTTTTAGGTTTTAGGGTTTAGGGTTTGGATTTAGGTTTTAGGGTTTAGGGTTATAGATTTTAGGGTTTAGGGTTTAGGGATTATGGTTCAGGGTTTGGGATTTTGGGTTTAGGCTTTAGGTTTTAGGGTTTCATGTTTAAGATCTTAGGGTTTTGGGTTTAGAGTTTTGGGTTTAGGGTTTAGGGTTGAGGATTTTAAGGATTAGGAGTTTGGGTTTTAATTTATTTTTATTTATTTTAAATAAAATAAACTTTAGTTATTTATTTAATTTATTTTAGTTTATTTTTTATTTATATTTATATTTTTTATTTTTAATTTATGCTTTTTTTATTTTTTATTTAGTTTACTTATTTATTTTAGTTTATTTATTTGGGTTTACTTTTAGATTATGTTTATTTATTAGTTCAATTTTATTTTTATTTTATTTTTTATGCTTCAGTTTTAATTTTTATTTTTATAGTTTAGGTTTTATTTTTATTTTTTTTTAGGTTTAGGTTTAAGGTTTAGGTTTAGTTTTATTTTAGGTTTACATTTAGGTTTATTTGATATTTTATTTCATTTTATCTTAGCTTTTAGGTTAATATTTTATTATTTTAGTTTTAGTTTTTTTTTGTTTAGGGTTTAGGTTTTATTGTTTATTTATTTTTAGGTTTTATTTATAGGATTATTTTTAAGGTTTATGTTTTTATTTAGATTTTCTTTTATTTTATTTTAGGTTTATTTTTTATTTTATTTAGGTTTTTTATTTATTTTTGGATTAGTTTAGGTTTTTATTTATTTTATTTCACTTTATTTTTTATTTTTTTTTTATTTTCTTTTTATGTTTAGGTTTTAGGTTTTTAGCTTTTTAGGTTTTAGGGTTTATATTTTAGGATTAATTTTTTACTTTATGTTTAGGTTTACTTTTAGTTTATTTTATTTTATTTAGTTTAGATTTAGTTTTATTTCGGGTTTACTTTAGTTTATTTTAGTTTTTTTATTTAGTTTAGTTTATTTTATGTTTTAAGTTTTGTTTATATTATTTGAGGTTTAGTTTTTTTTTTAGTTTAGGGTTTAGGTTTTATTTTTATTAATTTTTAGGTTTTATTTTCAGTTTATTTTTAGATTTAAGTTTTATTTTGTTTTATTTTATTTTATTTTAAGTTTATTTTTTATTTTAAGTTTTATTTTATTTTGGTTTTTAGTTTTTAGTTTAGTTTAGGTTTTTATTTATTTAATTTTATTTTAGTTTTTATTTTTTATTTTCTTTTCTTTTTTAAGTTTAGGTTTTAGTTTATGTTTTTATTTTATTTTATTTTTTTCATTTTATGGTTTAGGTTTTTTTATTTATTTTAATTATAGGTTTTATTTAGTTTCAGTTTAGGCTTTCAGCTTTTTAGGGTTTAGGGTTTAGGTCTTATCTTTTTATTTTAGGTTTATTTTTAGGTTTTATTTTTTAGTTTATGTTTAGGTATACTTTTAGTTTATTTTATATTATTTAGTTTTATATTTTGGTTTAGTTTATTTTTGGTTTAGGTTTATGTTTAAATTATTTTAGTTTAGTATATTTTAATTTTAGCTTAGGTTTATTTTATATTTATTTTAGGTTTAGTTTTTATTTTTAGTTTAGGGTTTGGGTTTTATTTTTTATTAATTATTTTTTTAAGTTTAGGTTTTTGTTTAGTTTTTATTTTAGGTTTATTTTCTTTTTATTTTCATTCTTAGGTTTATTTTATTTTATTTAGTTTAGTTTTGGTTTTTATTTATTTAATTTTAATTTATTTTGATTATTTTATTTTTCTTTTAGATTTAGGTTTAGATTTTAGTGTAGGTTTTAATTTTAATTTAATTTTTTTATTTTATTTAGTTTTAGTTTTTCTATTTATTTTGTTTTTAGGCTTTATTTACTTTAAGTTTAGTTTTGTGGTTTTATTTAGGTTTTAGGGTTTAGGGTCTTTTAGATTTTAGGTTTAGGATCTAGGGGTTTATTTAGTTTCATGTTTAGCTTGTGGTTTAGGTTTTGCCTAGTGATCAGGTTTGGTAGTAGTTTAGGGTAGGGTTTAGGGTTTATAGGTTTAGAGTTTATGGTTAAAAGATTTAGGGTTTTAGTTAGATGGGTTTATGGTAGTGCAAGGTTTAGGGTTTTTTTATAAGGTCCAGGGTTTAGGGTTTAGAGGTTGGGTTATATTAGGGTTTAGGGTTAATATAGTTTTGGTTTGAGTTTTTTAGGGTTTTTAAAAAAAAAAAAGTCGGTTGGTTTAGGTTATTTTTAGTTTATTTATTTATTTATTTTATTTAGTTTATATTTTGTCTTTAGGTTTATTTTTATATTTATTTATTTAGTTTAGGTTTTTTTTTTAGTTTAATTTTACATTTATTTTAGGTTTATGTTTATATTTTAGTTATTTTTATTTTTTTTATTTTATTTTTAAGTTTAGGTTTATTTTATTTTAGGTTTAGTGAAGGTTTATATATAATTTTTAAGTTTAGGTTTTAGGTTATTATTTTAAGTTTATTTTTAGGTTTTATTTTTTAGTTTAGGTTTAGATTTATTTTTAGTTTATTTTATTTTATTTACTTTAGGGTTTAAGTTTAGTTTTTTTTTATGTTTAGGTTTAGGTTTTATTTATTTTAGTTTAGGTTTTGGGTTATTATATTTTGTTTATTTTAGGTTTTGGTGTTTTTTTAGTTTTAGATTTAGGTTTAATTTTTTATTTATTTTTATGTTTTATTTTTAGGTTTATTTTTAAGTTTATGTTTTATTTTTTTATTTATTTTATTTTTTTAGGTTTATTTTATTTTATTTTGTTATTTATTTCATTTAGTTTTTATTTTAGGTTTATTTTATTTTTTAGTTTAGTTTAGGTTTTATTTATTTTATAGGTTAGTTTTATTTTTTATTTTATTTAATTTTAGGTAGATTTAGGTTTATGTTTAGATTTAAGTTAGTTTAGGTTTTTTAATTTATTTTATTTTATTTTATTTAGGTTTAGATTTTATTTATTTTATTTTTTTTTTATTTAGTTTGGGTTTTAGATTTTTAGGGTTTAGAGTTTAGGGTTTAAGGTTTAGGGAGGTTTTAGGTTTAGTTTAGTGTTTAGCTTTTAGGCTTTAGGGTTTTTTGTGGTTTAGGGTTTAGGGTTTAGGGTTTGGGGTTTAGTGTTTTAGGGTTTAGTGTTTAGGGTTTAGGGTTTAGGGTTATAGGTTTAGGGTTTAGGGTTTAGTGTTCATTTTAGCGTTTATGGTTTAGGGTTAGGATTTTTTTTTTAGGGTTTAAGTTGAAGGTTTAAGGTTTATGGTTTATGTTTTAAGTTTAGGGTTCTGGTTTTAATTTAGGGTTTAGTGTTTTGGCTTTTTTTAATAGAGAACAAATTCATATTCAACATTTCTTCTTTTTGATTTCATCAATCAAGTAACCCACCAATTTCTTTAAGACACAAAATACATAGATAAAAATGAGCATGCATAGATAACGAACCGTCTCTCAGAAAAGACAGTTCCATAATGAGGATCATATCGACCATTCTTCTGGATCTATAGTTCCCATCAAAACCAACCCGGGCTCTCGAGTAGCGGGATCCACCATCATATCCCTGAACTCTCCCTTCACCACCACCACGACTGTAACCTCCGTCGCTCCTCTCTCCTCCATAACCACCACTACTCTGACCACCACCTCCATATCCACCAAACCTCCAGACTAAGCCTACTGACATCATGTTCCTACCCAAGGTTGCCTATTCTTAGGGTTTAGGTTTAGGTTTATTAGGTTTTTAGGTTTGGGTTTATTTTTAATTTTTTTAGTTTTGGTTTAGGTTTATGGTTTTTGTTTATGGTTTAGGGTTAAGGGTTTATGGTTTAGGGTTTAGCATTTAGGGTTTAGGGTTTAGGGTTTTAGGGTTGTGGGTTTGGGTTTAGGGTTTGTTGGGTTTAGGATTTAGGGTTTAAGGTTTGGGGGTTTGGGGTTTAGGGTTTAGGGTTTAGGGATTAGGGTTGTAGGTTTAGGGTTTAGGGTTAGTTTTAGGATTTAGGGTTTAGCATTTAGGGTTAAGTATTTAGGGTTTATATTTAGGGTTTAGGGTTTCATGTTTAAAGTTTTAATTTAAAAAAAAATTAAATAAACCATTAGGTTTAGGTTTATTTAGTTTATTTTTTATTTATTTTAGTTTATTTTATTTTTTATTTTTATTTAATTTAGTATATTCAATTTAGTTTAGGTTTTTTATTTTAGTTTATTATTTAGGTTTAGGTTAATGTTTATCTTTAATTTTTAGTTTAGTTTTGTTTTTATTTTATTTTTTAGGTTTAAGTTTTATTTTTATTATTTTAGGTTTAGGTTTAGGTTTTTATTTTATTTTTTTAGGTTTAGGTTTTAGGTATTTAATTTTAGTTTCTTTTTAGGATTTATTTTTTAGTTTAGGTTTAGGTTTACTTTTAATTTATCTTATTTTATTTTTTTTGGGATTTAGGATTAGTTTATTTTAGGTTTAGGTTTAGGTTTTATTTCCTTTAGTTTAGTTTATTTTAATTTAAGCCTAGGTTTATTTTATTTTGTTTATTTTGTTTTTATTTTAGGTTTAATTTTTATTTTAAATTTAGGGTTTGGGTTTATTTTTTATTTATTTCTAGATTTTATGTTTAGGTTTATTTTTTTTAGGTTTTTTATTTAGTTTTTATTTTATTTTATTTTATTTTTATTTTATATTTATTTATTTATTTATGTTCTTTATTCTTAGGTTTATTTTATTTTTTAATTTAGTTTAGGTTTTTATTTATTTTATTTTAATTTATTTTTATATTTTTATTTTATTTTATTTTTTAGGTTTTAGTTTAGGTTTAGATTTCTATTTATTTTATTTTGAGGTTTTATTTAGTTTAGGTTTAACTTTTAGGTTTGTGGTTTGGGTTTTAATTGGGTTTAAGTGAGGTTTAGGGTGAGGTTTAGGATTTAGGTCAGTGTGGAGGGAAGATTTTGGGGTGGGGTCACATTTAGTTAGATGGGTAGAGCTTTAGGTTTAGGGTTTATGGTTTAGTAGGGGTTAATTTAGGTGGGTGGTGGGGTTTAGGGTGGTCAGGGTTTTTAAAGTTTAGAGTAGGATTGTAAGTGGTGCACATTTAGGGTAGTTGGAGGGTTAGGATTTAGTGTTTAGCGTTTGGGGTTTAGGGTTTTTTTAGGTTAAGTAAACCAGTAGGTTTAGGTTTATTTAGTTTATTTTTTTTATTTAGGTTTTTTTTAGTTTAATTTATTTTTTTATGTTTATTTATTTTAGTTTAAGTATTTTATTTTAGTTTATTTTATATGTTTAGGTTTAGGTTTATGTTTCTTTTTTAGTTTAGTTTTATTTTTATTTTATTTTTTAGGTTTAGGTTTTATTTTTTATTTTTATGTTTAGGTTTAGGTTTTTATTTTATTTTTTTAGGTTTTTGTTTTAAGTTTTTATTTTAGGTTTATTTTTATGTTTTATTTTTTAGTTTAGGTTTAGGTTTATTTATAGCTTATTTTATTTTATTTAGTTTAGGGTTTAGGTTAGTTTATTTTAAGTTTAGGTTTAGGTTTTATTTATTTTAGTTTAGGTTTATATTTATTTTATTTTATTTTATTTAGGTTTAGATATTTTTTAGTTTTGGGTTTAGGTTTTATTATTTATTTATTTTTTAGGTTCTATTTTTAGGTTTGGAGTCATTATAGCCCAAGAGGGGGGGGAGGTGGGCAATTGTAATATTAAAATTTTAAAAGTTAAATCTTAAATTTTAAGTTTTGGTAGAAAATTAATTTTTATTTTATAATGACAAGATACAATTCTTAATGCAAAAAAATAAAAGTACAAGAGTAAAGAGAGACAATAATACACAATTTTTATGTGGTTTGGCCAAACCACAAAACTGGCCTACGTCCACGCCTAGCCACCCCTGGCTAGGAATCCACTAATTGCAAAAATAGCTTACAAATAGTACTGTCCAATAACGAGGTGAGTACAACCCATACAATAATATGTACTCTCCTAAAAGGGGCGAGTACAACCCAATATAAATTTTACAGCACATAAAGAAAAATACAAAATAATAAATTTGATAAAATAAATCTCTCTCAAATATACCAAGCTATCCAATTCAAAAAATGATCTCACAACTTACAAATGATCACTTTACAACTTAAAAATTTTGGCAAGATAAAATGCTCAGTTAATATTGATAAGAAAGAATAAAATAAATATCTTAAAGTGATCTTACTAAGACATTTATGTTATTACAATTTGTAGACTAATATAAAAATTATTTCAAAATAAATTCACAATATTCTTTTGCAAAATTAAATAAATTTCAGCAAGGAATAATTTGCTTTATTTTAACCAAAAAGATTCTTTCATCTAAAGCTAATACAAAATACTTAAATAAAATGGGTATATGATAGATCTAAGTAGGCTAGTAAGCTTTTAATTAAAAAGAGAGATCTAGCAAATATGAAAATAATTTCAGCATAATAATTTAATTTAAAATGCTTAAAATATACTTCTAAAATAGATCTAAGAATAAATGATCTTCCAAAATAAGATTAATGAAGAAATATTTCAAGAAACCAAAAGAAATTGTAGGAAGTTAAAAAATTTCAACAAGTTGAAATAGATCCTACAAACTATCACAAGAGTTTTTCACAAAAAAATGATTGAGAAACTTTGACATAAAAAAATAATGTCCGAAGACTAATCCACCAAAAAGTATAAATTGTAAACAATAAATAGATGGTGAAAATAGCATGAACAACTAAAAAGGATTAAGATCAAGAAAACAAACTCAAGTAATTTGAGAAAGCTTGCTTAGTTAAAGATGTTGAAGCTTCCAAACCAAGGATCTGATCTTGTAATATTTGGAGAACACTTGGATGGAAAATCTAAGAAATTTTCACTTAGATTTGCTAAAGGGATTTTGAATTTTGAATGAGAAATGCTTTCATGAAGGGAATGAGGGCTATTTATAGGCAAGAAGGTCATTTTGAATTATTTCAAAAAAATATATTATTCTAACATCATGTTATCATCTAATAATTTAATATTCAATAAAAAAATAATTTATATTAAATAAATATTAAATTTAAGCAGCAAAAATTTGACTATTCACATCGCCAAGAAATCAGCTAATGTTTGAAAAGTCATAATAAATTCAATTTTAATTAAATGTGGATCATGTAACCTATCAAATTAAAGGAAAAAAATCCAAGGAATTTGTTGGAGATGAAATCAGATATAAATTCCTTGATTATAAAATGACTTTGGCTAAAATACAAAATTTCTCATATTTTTGTTAATTTTGAAATATGATATTTAAATATTATGATATAATTTATATATAATCATACATATGTTAGTTATCATATAACCTTTAAATTAAATTAAAATATTTAATTATATTAAGTAAATAAAATAATTACACTTATTAGTCATAATTTATTATCATTTATTTTTTTGATAATTCAAATGCTATATATGAAACATATAATTGAATGTTAACTAGATAGAGATTTATATAAATTAACCTCATTAAAATAATATGTTAAGTTGTGAGCAAATTGATTCATGCTAATCAACTCATATGAGTTTCTAAGATAGTTATAAATGCATATAACCTAAAATATTGTATCTTGAGCTTCACATTAACCATTTTGATCTATCTTTCATTCCTCTACTCTTGCAATTTTCTCAAACATATTGTGAGATGTATTGGATATGTAATTAGCAATTGATATATCTAAAACACATAAAAACATTCATTAGAACATCCAAACAATCGTTTGTTATCATCAAAATTGATCGGATTGAACATGAGGCTCATTAAGCTAACATTATTTTCTAGGTTTAGGTTTTTATTTAGTTTTTATTTTATTTTATTATAAGTTTATTTTATTTTTTTAGTTTAGTTTAGGTTTTTAATTATTTTATTTTAGTTTAGTTTTTATTTATTTTATTTTATTTTACTTTAAGGTTTAGATTTAGGTTTAGGTTTTAGTTCAGGTTTTTATTTTATTTTATTTTTCCTATTTTATTTAGGTTTAGGTTTTTTTTAAGTTTTATTTTGTTTAGGTTTAGGTTTTAGGTTTAGGTTTAGGGAGTAGGTAGGATGGGTTTGGGGTGGGGAGGATTAGAGGGAGTTTATAGTGGAGGTGTATAGGTCAGGTATTAAGTTTGTTTAGGTTTAGGTTTAGGTTTTATAGGTCTAGTGGTAAGGTTAGGATTAGAGAGAGGTTATTTATGGTTAATGTTTTAATTATTTTATTTTTTTAAATTAAAATGGTTTATGTTTATTTAGTTTATTTTTTATTTATTGTAGTTTTATTTTCATTTTATTTAGTTTAGTTTACTTATTTAGATTTATTTTAGCAGGTATTTTATTTTAGTTTATTTTATAGGTTTATTTAGCTTTATTTTTAGTTTAGTTTTATTTTCTTTATTTTGTTTAGGTTTTTATTTTATTTAGGTTTAGGTTTTTTATTTTATTTTTTATGTTTAGGTTTTAGGTTTTCATTTTAGGTTTATTTTTAGGTTTTACTTTTAGTTTAGGTTTATTTTTTTAGTTTATTTTATTATATTTTGGTTTAGTTTATATTTTAGGTTTAGGTTTAGGTTTTATTTATTTTAGTTTACTTTATTTTAGTTGGTTTGGTCTATTTCATTTTGTTTTATTTTATTTTATTTTAGGTTTAGTTTTATTATTTTTATTTTAGGGTTTAGGTTTCTTTTTTATTTATTTTTAGGTTTTATTTTAGGTTTATTTTTTGGTTTTAGTTTTTATTTAGTTATTAATATATTTTATTTTAAGTTTATTTTATTTTTATTTTACGTTTAGTTTTTATTTTATTTAAGTTTTTTTCTTAGGTTTATTTTATTGTTTAGTTTAGTTTAGGTTTTTTTATTTTATTTTATTTATTTTATATTTTTAGTTTATTTTATTTTTAGGTTTAGGTTTAGGTTTTATAGGTTTTTATTTTATTTTATTATTATTTTTATTTATTTTTTTATTAATTTTTTAGATTTTATTTAGTTTTAGGTTTAGTTTTTATTTTAGAGTTTAAGGTTTAGCATTTTATTTAGGTTTAGGTTTTAGTTTAAGGTTTTATATGGTTTAGGTTTATGGTTTTTAGGGATTAGGGTTTAGTGTTTTTATTTTAGGGTTTTGGTGGGGGTTTGGGTTTTAGGATTTAGGGTTTAGGGTTTAGGGTTATAGGTTTGGGGTTTAGGGTTAGTTTTAGGGTTTAGTGTTTAGGGTTAGGGTTTTTTTATTTTATTTATTTTTTTAGAGTTTAGTGTTTAGGTTTTAGGTTTAGGGTTAAGGTTTTAATTTAGGGTTTAGGGTTTTTAGTTTTTTTTTAATAGAGAACAAATTCAAATTCAACATTTCTTTTTTTTGATTTCATCAACCAAGTAACACACCAAGTTCTCTAAGGCACAATCGGTGATATAGATAAAAAATGAACACGCATAGAGCAAAGCAAAAACCCTAGATAACTAGAACCGTCTCTACTGTAAAAGACAGTTCCATAAGTAGCAGTTCGGATCAGCCATTCTTCAGTTTCTCCAGTTCCCATCAAAACCACCTCCACCTCTCGAATAGCGAGTTCCACCATCATATCCTGATCTTTCCCTTTGCCACCATGATGGTTGTAACCTCTATCACTCCTCCCTCCTCCATAACCACCACTACTTTGACCATCACCTATAGATCCCCCAAGACCACTGGGATAACTGTTGCCTTTGCCTTCACCTCCACCTCCAGATCTAGATGAGCCTAGTTGATGGTAATGTTCCTACCGTCAATGTTCTTCCCACTCTTAGGGTTTTGGTATAGGTTTAGGTTTGTTAGGTTTTAGGGTTTAGGTCTATTTTTTAATTTATTTAGCAACTTTAGGTTTAGGTTTAGGGTTTGGGGTTTAGGGTTTAGGGTTTTTTTAAACTTGAATTATTTCATAACAAACAAGAAATTACCAAATCAAACAAGACATTATCCTCTAATAACTAATAAAATAGGATAAAATAAAATGCAATTAAAAAATTCACAAGAATAGTATTTCACAAAATGATTTAATTCCTAGAGGCAATAAAATTTAATTTGATAGAAGACCAACAAAGCTTAGTCGAACAAGCTGAATCCCATATCATCATCAGATTCCTCAGCAGGCTCTTCCTTTTTCTATTCCACTAGCAAAGTAGAACAGCAGAGAGTAGTGTAAGCGTAAGAAAATGATAACAAATTTACTAGTATCCTTCAAATACTCCTTAACCTTCTTGGCCTACAGGTATGTGTAATTAATGGAAATCATGATTGTGAGGATATTCTTATAAGCATTGATGAACAGGTGGGGTGTTGCAGCAAGGGTGGGATAAGAGAGGGCTAATGAGATAGAAGTGATCATTGAAAGGCCAACCAAATTTTTTTTATGAGATCATGTTTAGTGAGGTCAAGCACCTCAGGATTGAACACCGATCCATCATCATACACATACTAGATGACAAGGCCATAAGAGAATGGCCTAATACCCAGCTTAGCAAGGAGTACAGCCTCGAAAGATCCCATCTTATCGCCCTTTTTAGTCAGCTTAACTGGGGTGATAATTTTAACAATACACTTGTTGATCTTATTTGGGATGTTGAGAACCTGGAAGAAATAAGTCTATGAAGGATCCAGACCAGTGTTACCTGGAGGAACCATAACATCAATAGGTGTAATAAGACCAACATGGGCAAGAGCACTAACTTTTAGAGTTTTAGGGTTTTATGGTTTATGCTTTGTTTTTAGGGTTGGGTTAGCATTTAGGATTTAGGTTTAAAGTTTAAGGTTTAGGGTTTAGGGTTTAGGTTTTAGGCTTTAGGGAGTTTAGGGTTTAGGGTTGCAGTTTGATGTTTTAGGGTTTAGGGTTTATTGTTAGGTTTAGCATTTAGGGTTTAGGATTTATTTATGATTTTTTTTTAAAATTAAGTAAACCGGTAGTTTAGGTTTATTTAGTTTATTTATTATTTCTTTAGTTTGCTTTTAATTTTTTTTATTTAAGTTTATTTTTTATTTTTTATTTAGTTTAGTTTATTTATTTTAGATTTCTTTATTTTATAGAGTGTTTTATTTTATTTATTTTAAGTTTAGGTTTAGGTTTAGGTTTAGTTTTATTTTTAGTTTAGTTTTATTTTTATTTTAAATTTTAGGTTTATGTTTTATTTTTTATTTTTAGGTTCAGGTTTTGGTTTTTATTTTATTTTTTGAAGTTTAGGTTTTAGGTTTATTTTTAGATTTTATTTTTTTTTTGTTCAGGATTAGGTTGATTTTTAGCTTATTTTATTTTATTTAGTTTAGGTTTAGGTTTAGTTTATTTTAGGTTTAGGTTTAGGTTTTATTTATTTTAGTTTGTTTATTTTAGTTTAAGTTTAGGTTTATTTTTATTTTAAGTTTAGTTTTTTTACTTTTGGGTTTAGGTATTATTTATTATTTATTTTTAGTTTATTTTTTAGGTTTGGGTTTTTATTTTATTTTAGATTTATTTTATTTTTTTTACATTTAGTTTTATCTTATTTAGGTTTTTTTAGGTTTATTTTATTTTTCAATTTAGTTTTGGTTTTTATTTATTATTTATTATTTTTATTTTTTGGTTTAGGTTTAAGATTTATTTTAGGTTTTTATTTTTATTTATTTTTTTAATTTATTTAGGCTTAGGTTTTATTTAGTTTAGGTTCAGGTTTTTAGGTTTTTGGGGTTTAGGGTTTAGGGTTTAGGGTTTAGGGTTTAGGGTTTAGGGTTTAGTGTTTAGGCTTTAGGGTTTAGGGTTTTTAGGGTTTAAGGTTTAGGGTTTAGGGTTCTATTTTAACTAAACGGAATTTATTAAATAGGTACAAGAATACCATATTAGAGACTAAATTCAAGAAGAAAGAAACTACTGCTCAAATGAGCTACAAGAGAATCCTAAAGTGTTTAGTCCCTAAACTAATACATCAAAGAGCAATAAAGAAGAAAAAAATAAAGACAATACTAAGAAAGCCAAGCAAAAGGCAGTAAAGGGGAAGAATCCACGGAGCTCCAAAAGAACCTCGAAAGAGATGAAGATCCACAAGAAATAGAAACCTGCAACCTACAACCAAGACAACCCAAACCATCTAAGAAAAAGAGACCATCGATAAGACTCCGCCTCAAGAAGAAGAAAAGACCAACAAAAAAGAGAACCTGCAAACGAAGAAATCTCAAAGGAGATCAAAAAACATAAAGAGAAAAAAATCGGCTCATGAGAAAATAAGGATAATCACAAGAATGAGGGGCATCAAATTAAGTGTATCTAGCTTCAAAGAAGGGTTACAAATAGGAAAAGTCACCATATAAAAAAAATATCAAGGAAAAAATCCATCATACCATTATAGCCATCCCACCCAAAGAAAAATACATACCTATCATAAATAGCCACCCAGCCAAACAAAAAGTTAATCTAAGGAAATAGAAACAGAGAGGAGTCCAACAAATAAAATTAACAAATACATACCTATCATAAGTAGACAATTATCAATATTTTCACCTTCCAACAAAATCTAAAGAGTATCCTCCTGGTCTTCATTCATGAAAGAAGCAAGAGAAATAGAATCTAGATTTTTTAGTATAATCTTCATGTAAAGGATTAAAATAAGAATCAAATCCTTTAGAAACACATAACATATTACCAAAATTTTGAATAGAATTACCAGCCTTAGAAAAACCATCATTTTGAACTAAAATAGAACTATTCATAATGAGAGAATTGTCATAGGTATCTAAATCTTATTTTTTTTAAAGAAGGATCACCAATATTAACAAGATTGTCAGGACCATAAGTTAAAATATCAAAAATAAGAACATTCTTTTTACCACCATTCTTAATCAAAGATGGCAAAGAAGTAGTCTCTTTCCCATGATCTAAAGAATACATAGGAGAAAGAGAAACAACATCCAACTGATTGGAAGAAATGGTGTTAGCATCAGCAAAATTCAAACTATCATCATGAAAGCACTTATGCACAACATCCAAACCATTAGAATCATTAACCATAACTTCTAAAGTCTTCTCTTTAACAAAATAATCTAAAGAAACACTTAGAGCATGATTATTATTTAAAACTTATTCAAAAACATCAAAATTACCTTCCACATTAAACAAATCATTAATAGGTAAAACTTTTTCAGAAGATTCAAAAATCTGGTTTTGCAAAACATTAAAATTTTGAAAAGCGTATTTTCCTTTATCCAACTTGAGAGAATCATCAATTTTTTCAACAATTGAATTCTTATTGGTGATTTTCTTCCTAAGAGAGGGATGAGCAATAAAGCATTAAGAAATTTCATGCCCATGAATCTTACAATGATTAAAAAAAATGGGAAAGTTCTCAAAAATAACTTTCTAAAAATAATCGCATTTCTTTGAACCCAACCAAATTTCTTTCACATATTTTTTAGTAATATCAATCTCTACAAGAATTCTAGCAACAGACGGTCTAGAAGAAGCTGCTGTTCCTTGATCAACTAGCAAAGGCCGACCAAAAATCAACCTAATAGCATAAAGAATCAGATGATTAAATAGATGAATTTTCAAGTTAGGTAAATAAATCCAAATGGGAACATAGGAGACTCTTCAATAACATCAATCATAGGTGTCCAATTTAGAATACGCATTTGACAATTAAAATAATAGTAAGAATTCCTAGAAAAAATCATTCCATAATCAAGGTCATTAGAAAGTTTAATCAAAACATGCCTTGCATCAATCAACCCAATATGAAAAGAACCAGATAAATTTAAGCTATGAAAAAAAGGTCGAATATTTTCAATCTTTGGCCATTTAAATGAAAACTTTCTAATCAAAGAAAAAGCAAAAGGCTCGGCTAATCTTTCAATATCCTCACCTGAAATCATAATTGCTAGAGTACCTTTAAAAGTCATATGAAGCAAACTCAAAGGAGGCTCGGTAGAGGAATTCTTATTGGCTTTCTTTGAAAGATTTAGTAACAATAGGAAATTTAGAGGTAGGACTACCCAAAAAATCTGATGCCCTAGCAGGATCCATCAGCACAGGTATTTACCCCATGGATTTGAATAAGACGACGCCATGAGTCATGGCGCCGTGACAAGAACAAGTCGATATCGGCCCAAGGCTGACAATCTACAGGGAATCCAAGAGACAAAGCACTAAATAACTCACCAAGAACACGAGGGATCCAAAATTGCTCAATAAGAGGGTTTAGTTTAGTTTTATGGTTTAGGTTTTAGGTTTAGTGTTTATTAGTTATTATTTATTTTATTAGTTTGAGGTTATTATTAGTTTATTATTAGTTTTATGTTTAGTTTAGTTAGTTTAGTTTTAGTTAGGTTATTAGTTTAGTTTTATTAATTTTAGTTTTAGTTATTATTATTTTAGGTTAATTTAGTGGGGGAGGGGGGGGGGGTTAGGTTTATTTTATTAGTTTATTTAGTTAATTTATTTTGTTAGTTTGTTTCTTGGGGTTTAGTTCATTTTAGTTTATTTATTAGTTATTATTAGTTAGTTTAGTTATTATTAGTTAGTTAATTATTTATTTAGTTTAGTTAGTTATTATTATTGGTTTATGGCTTTATTATTATTTAAGTTTTAGTTAGTTTTTGTGAGTGGTTTAGTTTTATTAGTTTTATTTTGTTAGTTTATTTATTTGTTTATTAGTTTAGTTTATTAGTTTTATTATAGTTATTTTATTAGTTTATTATTATTAATTTTTTTTGTTTATAATTTAGTTTCTTATTAGTTATTATTAGTTATTTATTATTTATTATTATTTTTAGTTTAGTTATTTAGTTTATTATTAGTTTTGTTTTATATTATTTTTTTAAGTTTATTATTATAATTAGTTTAAGTTTATTATTATTATTTTTATTATTATTATTTAGTTTATTTATTTCGTTAGGGTTTAGGGTTTAGTTATTTAGTTATTTATAAGTTATTTTATTATTTTATTATTATTAGTTTATTAGTTTAATTAGTTAGTTATTAGTTATTAGTTATTATTATTATTATTATTATTATTATTATTATTATTATTATTATTATTATTATTATTATTATTAGTTTAATTAATTAGTTTGTTAGTTATTATTATTATTGTTAGTTATTATTATGTTTAATTATTGGTTAGTTTTTTATGGTTTATTATTTTAAGTTTAGGGTTTAATTTTAGATAGTTATTTAGCTTTTTATTATTAGTTATCATTATTAGTTTATTAGTTTAGTTTTAGTGTTTATTATTTATTAAGGTTTAGGTTTATTTATTAATTAGTTTAGTTTTATTAGTTAGTTTGTTTATTAGTTTATTAGTTTATTAGTTAGTTATTATTATTAGTTTATGATTTTATTATTACTTAGGTGTTAGTTAGTTTTAGCTAGTGATTTAGTTTTATTAGTTTAGTTTTATTAGTTTATTTATTATTTTAGTAGTTTAGTTTATTAGTTTTATTAGTTTAGTTATGTGATTAGATTTATTAGTTTATTATTAATAGTCTTTTAGTTTAGTTTATGGATTAGTTTTTATATTAGTTATTATTGGTTATTTATTATTTATTATTATTATTAGTTTAGTTTTAGATTATTTTGTAGATTATTATTATTAGTTTATGTTTATTATTGTTAGTTTTATTATTATTATTATTATTATTATTATTATTATTATTATTATTATTATTATTATTATTAAGTTTATTTATTTAGTTAGTTTATTTAGTATTATTATTATTATTTATTATTATTATTATTAATTATTAGTTAATTAGTTAGTTATTAATTATTATTATTATTATTATTATTATTTTTATTAGTTTAGTTATTTAGTTAATTTTGCCTTATTTAGTTATTAGTTTATTAGTTTATTATTGGTCAGTTATTATTAATAATTATAGTTATGTGTTTTATTATTAGTTTATTATTAGTTATTAGTTAGTTTATTAGGTTTAATTATTATTATGTTTATTTATTAGTTAGTTTTTATGGTTTATTAGTTTAGGTTTAGGCTTTAGTTTTAGTTAGTTATTTAGTTATTTCTTATTAGTAATTATTATTAGTTTGTTAATTTAGTTTTAGTGTTTATTATTTATTAGAGTTTAGGTTTATTTATTAATTAGTTTAGTTTTATTTGTTAGTCTTTTTAGTTAGTTAGTTTATTAGTTTATTAGTTTATTAGTTATTAGTTTTTATTATTAATTATATATTATTAGTTTTAGTTTTATTAGTTTTATTTAGTTTATTATTATTTTTTAGTTTTCATTATTATTAGTTTTTTATATTAGTTTTATTAGTTTATTATTTAATAGTTTATTAGGTTTCATTAGTTAGTTATTAGTTAGTTTTAGTTTTGTTTTATTATTAGTTTATTAGTTTATTTTAGTTATTATTTAGTTATTATTATTAGTTTTATTAGTTTATTTATTAGTTATTTTAGTTTAGTTTAGTTTATTATTATTAGTTATATTAGTTTAGGTTTTGGGGTTTAGTGTTTAGTTTATTTAGTTTTATTAATATTATTATTTTTATTATTAGTTTTAGTTATCATTATTCTTACTTTATTTATTTTAGTTAGTTTAGTTATTAGTTATTTATTTAGTTTGTTTATTTATTATTAGTTTTATTAGTTAGTTTTTATTTAGTTTATTATTATTTATTAGTTTAGTTAGTTTAGAGTTTAGTTTTGTTAAGTTTTAGTAATTTATTATTTAGTTTATAATTATTATTAATTTAGTTTATTTAATTTTTATGTTATTAAGTTTTATTATTATTTAGTGTTTTTTAGTTATTATTAGCTTTTAGTTTAGTTTATTTTTTGTTATTATTACTTATTAGTTTATTAGTTTAGTTAGTTTTATTATTATTATTAATTTATAAGGTTTTATTATTATTATTATATTATTAGGTTTAGTTTATTTATTTAGGTTTTATATATTATTTAGTTTATTATTAGTTTAGTTTTTTATTAGTATTAGTTTAGTTATTAGTTATATTTAGTTTAATTATTATTAGTTTATTAGTTTAGTGTTAGTTATTATTAGTTATTTAGTTTTAGATTATTAGTTTTTTGTTTTATTATTAGTTTTAGTTTTTATTATTTAGTTAGTTTATCATTAGGTTTAGTTAGTTTATTAGTTTATTAGTTATTAGTTTTAGTTTAGTTGGTTTAGCTTTTATTAGTTTAGTTATTGGGTTTAGTTTTATTATGAAATAGTTATTTATTAGGTTAGTTATGTTTAGGGTTTAGGTTTATTAATTATAATTAGTTACTTATTTATTGGGTTTTATTTAGTTAGTTTATTAGTTTAATTAGTTATTAATTTAGTTTAGTCAGTTTTATTATTTTATTAGTTTAGTTTATTTTTAGTTAGTTTATTAGTTGGGTTTTTTTTCTTTATGTTTAATTTAGCTATTAGTTTGTTTATTAGTTTAGTTAGTTTTTGTTATTATTAGTTTACTAGATTTCTAGTTATTATTTAATTAGTTTAGTTTAGTTTGTTTTATTAGTTTTTATTTTAGTTTATTATTAGTTTTTTTTATAAATTTATTAGTTTTAGTTTTAGTTAGTTTCAATTAGTTTTTTATTAGTGTTTTATTAAGGTTAGGGTTTAGGGTTTAGGGTTTAGGATTTAGGGTTTATGGTTTATGTTTTAGTGTTTAGTTTTAGGGTTTAGTGTTAATTTTAGGGTTTAGGGTTTAGTGTTAGGTCTTTTTTATTTTTATTTTTTTATTTTTTTATTTTTAGGATTTAGGGTTTAGGGTTTAGCTTTTAGGTTTAGAGTTGAAGTTATAATTTAGGGTTTAGGGTTTTTTTTTGTTTTTTATAGAGAATAAATTCAGATTGAACATTTCTTCTTTCCAATTTAATCAACCAAGTAACACACCAAGTTCTCGAAGACACAAGCAATGACATAGATAAAAAATGAGCACGCTTAGAGCAAATCAAAAACCCTAGATAACTGGAACCGTCTTAACTGTAAAGACATAGTTCCATAAGCAAGAGATCAGATCGGTCGTTCTTCAGTTTCTGTAATTCCTATCAGAACCACCCCGGCCTTTCGAGTAGTGGGGTCCACAATGATATCCTCAATCTCTTCCTACACCACCACCACAGCTGTAACCTCCATCGTTCATCTCGCCTCCATATCTACCAACACCTTGAGATCCCCCACCTCCACAACGATAACCACCGCCTCCGCCTTTGCCTCCACAACCAAATCTAGACTGAGCTTGGTTGACATTGATGTTCATGTCATCAAGGTTCTTCCCATTCAAGGGTTTAGTTTTAGGTTTAGGTTTATTAAATTTTAGGATTTAGGTTTATTTTTTAATTTATTTAGTTAATTTAAGTTTAGGTTTAGGGATTGAGGTTTAGGGTTTAAGGTTTAGGGTTAGGATTTAGGGTTTTGGGCTTAGAGTTAAAGGTTTAAGGTTTAGGGTTAGGGATTAGGGTTTAGGGTTTAGGGTTTTTTAGGTTTTGCGTTTAAGGTTTAAGGTTTAATGTTTATGGTTTAGGGTTTAGGGTTTAGAGTTTAGGGTTTAATGTTTAGGGTTTTTAGTGTTTGGGGTTTAGGGTAAGCCTAATGTTTAAGGTTATTTTAGGGTTTAAGATTTAGGGTTTAAGCTTTAGGCTTTAGGGTTTAGGTGGTTTAGGTTAGTAGAGGGTTTAGTTTAACATTTAGGGTTTAGGGTTAGTAGGTAGTGGCTCAGGGTCAGTTTAGGTGCAGGTTGGTTAGTATGGGTTTAGGGTTTAGGGTTTATATTTTTTTAAAATTAAGCAAACCAAAGGTTTATGTTTATTTAGTTTTATTTTTTTATTTATTTTATTTTATTTATTTTAGTTTATATTTATTTTTTTATTTAAGTATTTTTATTTTATTTAGGTTTATTTATTTTAATTTATTTTTAGGTTTACTAGGTTTATGTATAATTTAGTTTAGTTTTATTTTATTTTAGTTTTTTTTAGGTTTATTTTATTCTTAGGTTTAGTTTCATTTTATTTTCTTTAGGTTTTTTATTTTAGGTTTTTTAAGTTTATTTTTTTTAATTTAGGTTTATTTTTTAATTTAGGATTTATTAGTTTAGGTTTAGGGTTAGGTTTAGGTTATTTATTTATTTTATTTTGTTTTATTTAGGTTATTTTAGTTTATTTATTTATTTTATTTTATTAGGTATTTTATATTTTATGTTTATTTTTTTATCTTTGGGTTTAATTTATTTAGTTTTTATCTTTTTTTTTAGGTTAGGTTTAAGTTTAACATCATTATCTTTAATTTAATTTTAATGTATTTTATCCATTTTATTTTAAGTTTTATTTAGTTAGGTTTAGTTTAGGTTTTAGGGTTTGGTCATGGTAGGGCCCAGGTTTAGTCTGGGGGGTTTAGGGTTTAGGGTTAGGATGGCTCAGTAGGTTAGCCAGTGGTTTAGGGTTTAGGTAATAAGTTTAGGGTTTAAGGTTGTAGTGTTAGTTTCAGGCTAGGGTTTAGGGTTTTAGGGTTTTGGGTTTTTATTTAGAGGTTTTGGAGTTTAGGGTTTAGGATTTAGGCTATAGGGCATAGGGTTTAGGATTTTTTTTTAAATTCAGTAAACTAATTAGTTTAGGTTTATTTATTTTATTTAGTTTATTTATTTATTTATTTTAGTTTATTTTTTTATTTATGTTTATTTTTTATTTTTATTTAGTTTAGTTTATTTATTTTAGGCTTATTTATTTTAGTTTCATTTTTTATTTTAGTTTATTTTTTAGGTTTAGGTTTAGGTTATTGTTTATATTTTAGTTTAATTTTATTTTTATTTTAGAATTTAGGATTTTTAGGGTTTAGGGTTTAAGATTTAGCTTTTAGGGTTAGATTTGGGTTTATGGTTTAGGGTTTAGGGTTTATGGTTTAAGTTTATTATTTTTTTTAATTTTTTTATTTTTTTTAAATTAAGTAAAGAGGTTAGTTTAGGTTTATCTAGTTTATTCAGTTTATTTTTTATTTATTTTTATTTTATTTTATTTTTATTTTTATTTATCTTTATTATTATTTTTATTTAGTTTAGTTTATTTATTTTATTTTATTTTTTTAGCTTTAGGTTTATTTTTTAATGTAATTTTATTTTTATTATATTTTTTAGGTTTAGGTTTTATTTTTTAATTTTAGGTTTAGATTTAGGATTTTTTTTAAGGTTTAGGTTTTATGTTTTTATTTTAGGTTTATTTCTAGGTTTTAATTTTTAGTTCAGGTTTAGATTTAGGTTTAGTTTATTTTCGGTTTAGGTTTAAGTTTTATTTATTTTAGTTTAGGTTTAGGTTTATTTTATTTTTATTTTAGGTTTAAATTTTTTAGTTTAGGGTTTAGGTTTTATTTTATTTATATTTTAGTTTACTTTTTGGTTTATTTTTTTTTTTTAGGTTTAGGTTTTTATTTAATTTTTATTTTATTTTATTTTAGGTTTAGCTTTTATTTTATTTAGGTTTTTCTTTTTAGTTTAGTTAGATTTTTATTTATTTTATTTTAGTTTAGTTTTATTATTAATTTTATTTTCTTCTTTGGTTTAGGTTTAGTTTTAGGTTTTAGTTTATGTTTGTATTTTATTTTATTTTTTAATTTTATTTTGGTTTAAGTTTTCTATTTATTTTATTTTAGGTTTTATTTAGTTTTGGTTTAGGTTTTTAGCTTTTTAAGGTTTATAGATTCGGGTTTAGGGTTTAGGGTTTAGGGGTTGGGATTTAGGGTTTTAATTTTAGGGTTTAGGGTCTAGGGTTTATGTTTTAGGGTTTAATGTTTAGGGTTTTAGTGTTTAAGGTTTTGGGTTTTGGGTTTAGGTTTTGGGTTTAGAGTTCAGGTTTTAGTTTAGGATTTTGGGTCTGTGGTTTTTCTATTTTTTTATTTTTAATAGAGAACAAATTCAGATTGAACATTTCTTCTTTTGGCAAACAAGTAACACACCAAGTTTTCTAAGACATAAGTGATTACATAGATAAAAAATGAGCATGGACAGAGTAAATCTAGATAACTAGAAGCATCTCTACTATAAAGACACTGTTCTATAAGCAGCAGATCGGATCAGTCGTTCTTTTGTTTCTCTAGTTCCCATTAAAACCACACCGGCCTCTTTAGTAGTGGGATCCACCATCATATCCCCGATCTCTCCCTCTACCATAACCATGGTTGTAACCTCCATTGCTGCTCCCGCCTTCATAACCACCACTTCTTCAACCATCACCTCCATATCCACCAGCACCTCCATATCCCCAACCACCACTATGCTAATCTCCACCTCCACCTTCACCTCCATTGCCATATCTAGACTAAGCCTGGTTGACGGTGATGTTCCTTCCTTCAAGGTTTTTCCCAGATTTAGGTTTAGGTTTTTTAGGTTTTAGGGTTTAGATTTATTTTTTAATTTATTTAGTTACTTTAGGTTCAGGTTTAGGGTTTAGAGTTTAAGGATTAGGGATAGGGTTTAGGGTTTAGGGTTTAGGGTTTTAGGGTTTATGCTTTTATGGTTTATGGTTTATGGTTTAGGGTTAGGGTTTAGTGTTTAGGGTTAAGGGTTTTCTAGGGTGTAAGGATTAAGGGTTGTAGGTTTAGGGTTTAGGGTTTAGGGTTTAAGGTGTAGGTTTTAGGGTTTAGGGTTTAGGGTTTAGGTTTTTAGGGTTTAGGGCTTAGGGTTTAGGATTTAGGGTTTAGGGTTTAGGGTCAAAGAGGTTTAGGGTTCAGGTTTTAGCATAGGGTTTAGGGTTTTTGGTTTTTTTTTAATTGAATAAATTTAGATTCAATATTTCTTCTTTTCAATTTCATCAACCAGGTAACACACCAAATTTTCTATGGCACAAGCGACAACATAGATAAAAATTGAGCACGCATAGAGCAAATCAAAAATACTAGATAACTAGAACCTTCTCTACTGTAAAGAGATAGTTCCATAAGCAACAAATCAGATCGATAGTTCTTCAGTTTCTCCAGTTCCCATCAGAACCACCCTGGCCTCTCGAGTAGCGGGTCCACCATCAAATCCCCGATTTCTCCCTCTGCCACAACCACGGCTGTAACCTACGTCATTCCTCCCGCCTCCATAACCACCATTACTCTGACCACCACATCAATATCCACTAGCACCTCTAGGCCCCCCACCACCACTATGATAAATGCCGCCTCTGCCTTCGACTCCACCGCCAAATCTAGATTGAGCCTTATTGACGGTGATGTTCTTGCTGTCAAGGTTCTTCCCATTCTTAGGGTTTAGATTTTTTTTAGGGAAAGTTAGAATTTTAATGCCTTAAAAATAAAGGATAAAATGTCGTTAAAAGGGGTAAAGCTCAAATTTCTACTATCACAGAGCTACAAGAAATCTAAAGGGCTAAACCCCTATCTAAGTATAATGGAAAAAAGAAAATAAAAGTGTAAAAGCAATAGCATAAAATCAAATCAGAATGTACATAAAAAGTACTAATAAAACTTAAGAAAATAGTAAAAGGACTAGTCAATAGCAGTTCATGATCCCTTTGAGAAGGAAAGATAAGCAAGATCCACATCAATAGTACTTGAGTTGGCTGAGTAAAGATCATTTCATTTGTGAGGTTCCAAGCTACAAAAGAAATCCACAAAACACTACAAAGGAAATGGTCATAGCTCAAGGAAAAATGATAAAGTAAACAATTTAGAAAGAGCTGAGAAAGAGAAGGCTCGGGCTCAATTAAGATCATCTCAAAGTGAAATAATAAATATGAGCATCCAAACTTCATGAGAAGGGTTACAATCATATTCATGCTACCAACTAGAGAGAAGATATAGGGAAACAACAAGGCCATCATAGCCAACATACCTGATATAAGCAACCATCCAAGGAGAAATAGTCCATAGTGATCTAGTTCATGTACCAAAAAATAGAGAAAAATAGCCAACCAACATCCAACCCACCAACCAAAACCCACAACAGACCAAACACATAAAGCCAGCATCTCAGAAGTTACAGTAGGGTCAGTGGTCGAGAATAACCCATAACTATCTCCAGAGTAGTTGCAATACAAATCCAAGGGAAAAACCTCCACCCAAATAGCAAAATAGTAGAAGATAAGTAGCACCAGAGAGAGGGAAGCCATAGCATAGAGAGGCAAAGAGGGCATCCAGAAGTTGCCATCAAAACCACCACCAAGGCAGCCAAACGGAAAGCAAATCCACCATCACCAACCAAGAGGCAAATATCGGAAACAAGGAGAGCCAACTAAACCAAAGGGAGTCAATACCAACAGCCAACATAAAGCTGAAAACACCAAGTTACGACACAAGCATCCAAGGCAAGATAAAGCCACAAAAAACCCCTCAAGCATCCAACCCCCAACAACAAGTCCTAAAATATGACAACAAAAAACCATAAGAGCTCATATCCTCCACCAACAAAACAACCAATAAAACCACCCAGGCTAGTAGCCAATAGGATGAGTAGTAGGAGAAGTCAGAGCTGTAGGAAAATTGACACCCAAATCGGGAAGCAAAAATAAAAGAAAAATAGCTGCACCTGAGAGAGGATAACTAGCCCAAGCGTAGACCAGAAACCCAACCAAAACCACATAAACCAACCATCAAACACAGGCAACACATCCACCCAGCCAACTAACCTAGATAGATAGCCAACCAGCCCAGTCAGGCAACAAAACCAACCAATAGACAGAGCCAATACAAAGCCCAAAAAGAGGAAAAAGAACAACATCATACAAAGCCACAACCCACCTGGAGATCTCCAAAATAACCAAGAAACAAAAATGGTAGTCACCTAACCAAACTAGAAAAGCCAAGGAGGACCAGCCAACCACAAGCAGCAAAAATGTAAGGAAAGAAACAAGGCTAGATGCAAACAAAACCCCTTCCAAATCCCAAAGAGAAGATTGTCACTAAAATGAGAAAAAGGGGAGACAACAACTACAGAATAACTAACTCCAATTCACAATGTAGATGGAACCAACTAGTAGAAACCTCCAAGCCAAACCAAGAAAGGAGAACATCAACCACCAACAAACCAAAAACTATGCCAAGCTAGAAGAGGCCAATAGCATCCATGAAAAAATAACCACCCAAAATAGCCATGCAGATGAAAGAAACAAATAGCAGCAACTAGCAGAACCAACCATAGCATCTGCAAATCCAATTCAAAAAAGGCCACAGCTAGACAAAACTAGAGGCAAACCCAACATTCATTGGTAAAAAGGGTAGGCCAAAATTTAGCACAAACATAACCCAATAGAAGACACAAAGCATGAGCCACAAAAAGAACACCAGCAGGCTCAGAGGATAGGTAATCCAATTAAAAATAGCACCACTAAGACCCAAAAAAAGGCTAGGCAAGTATAGAATTGGGTAAAGAGGAAGGGGGTTTAAGTATAGAAATAAACTCAATAAAAACCACTTCTTAGTGAGGGGAGCACAAAAAATAACAAAAATAGACTAAATAAAACCACCATAGTAAAAGAGCAGAAGGTTAAAATCTGAGGTAAGGTAGCCCAATGTTATCCGGATTGACCAGACCACGTAGATTCTTAGGTAAGCTATGGTTATCAAATAAAGTGAGCTCATTTAATTCACCTCCCAAATTAGCTAGGAAATCAGCACAGGCATTACCTTCATGATGAATGTGAGAAATTTTGTAGAAAACATGAAAAAGAAGCTTTTTAGTGTGATTAAGAAGATAAAGTAAGTTAGCATTTACCATTTTATTATTATTAAGCATATCAAGTAAAAGAAGAGCATCAACTTCAATCCAAATATTATAGAGGCCTTTGCTTAAACAAATATCAATAGCTTTGTTAACAGTCATGAGTTCAGCATAAATAACAAAACAAGCTTTGAGGGGGTAGGCTTAAGCACAAATGACAGTGCCTTTAGAATCCCTAAGAATTCCACCATAGTCATATTTGTTTGGGGAAATAGAACCATCAGTATTGATCTTAATAGAATTTTCTTTAGGCTTAATCAAACGTATAATTCTAATACTCTTGTAGGAAGAATCATCATGCAAAGTGATACCCTATTTTTTAGCAGCAAATTTATAACCTCTAAAGTGAAAATTTCTAATTAAATTTGCATTAAAGAAAGCATGAATTTTTTCTTTAGTTTAACCAAGGATCCTTTTATGGTTAATAGGGATGCCACGATATTTAACATCATTTCTATACATCCTAATGAACCAAATAAGGGTAATAGCAATTAAAACTTTGATATAACCTTTCACAATTTTATGGAAACAAACATCAAGAAGTTGATATAATGAAAGAGAGCCATGAAAATAGTTAGTGTTAAATAAATCATCATACCATATCCAAAGTTTGGAAGCAATAGCACCATTGACCAAAAAATGTAATTAACATTTTCAATATGAAAGCAATAATATAACTTATAAGGTAAGTAAAACCCCTTTAGCTAGAGCAAGGAATCAACCAGGATGAAGTTATTCAAAATCCTCCAAGCTAAAACTAAATAATAAAGGGGAATGATATTATTCCAAAGTTTAATGAAAACATTAGAGGTGTTCTATTTTTTTCTAATAAAATTCCAAACCTCTTTAAGAATGAAATCACCATTGTAACAGAGCTTAAAAAGGATTTGACCCAGTTATTAGAAAAGATAGCCATGTTGTAAAACTTGTCAAAAATAGAAATAGGAATGTAATTCTCGAGTTTGTTTTCATTCTAATTATTATTAAGCCAGGTTGTAGGTTTAGGGTTTTGGGTTTAGGGTTATTTTTAGGGTTTAGGGTTTAGGATTTAGGGTTTAAGGTTTTTCTTTTTTAAATTAAGTAAACCAGTAGGTTTAGGTTTATTTTGTATATTTAGTTTATTTTTTTATTTATTTAGGTTTATTTTAGGGTTTAGGGTTTGGGGTTTTAGGGTTTAGGGTTATAGGTTTTAGATTTTAGTGTTTTAGGGTTCAGGGTTTAGGGTTTTAGGGTTAGGGTTTAGGGTTTAGGGTTTAGGGTATAGGGTTTAAGTTTTAGGTTTAGGGTTCAAGTTTTAGTTTATGGTTTAGGGTTTAACTTTTAGGTTTAGGGTTTAGGTTTTAGTTTAAGGTTTAGGTTTTTAAGTTTTTTTTTAATAGAGAACAAATTCAAATTTAACATTTCTTCTTTTATATTTCATCAACCAAGTAACACACCAAGTTTTCTAAGACACAAGAAACAACATAGATCAAAAATGAGAATGCATAGAGCAAATCTAAAACCCTAGATAACTAGAACCATTTCTACTATGAAGACACCGTTCCATACATAGTAGATCGGATTGGCCGATCTTCATTTTCTCCAATTCCCATACGAACCACCCCAACCTCTCGACTAGTAGGATCCACCATCATATCCCCGATCGCTCCCTCCGCCACCACCACAGTTATAACCTCCATAGCTCCTCCCACCTCCATAACCACCACTGCTTCGACCACCACCCCCATGTCCACCATCACCTCCAGAGCCCACACCACCACTACAATAATCACCACCTCCACCTTCGCCTCCATCGCTAGATCTAGACTAAGCCTGGTTGATGGAGATGTTCCTACCGTCAAGGTTCTGCCCATTCTAAGGGTTTAGGTTTATTAGGTTTTAGGTTTTAGGTTTATTTTCTAATTTATTTAGTTACTTTAGGTTTAGGATTAGGGTTTGGGGATTAGGGTTTAGGGTTTAGGTTTAGGGTTTTAGGGTTTATGCTTTTAAGGTTTATGGTTTAGGGTTAGGGTTTAGGGTTTAGGTTTTTTTTAGGTTTAGAGTTTAGGTTTAGGGTTTAGGGTTTAGGATTAGATTTAGGGTTTAAGGTTTTTTTTTAAAATTAAGTAATTAGGTTTAGGTTTATTTAGTTTATTTTTTTTATTTATTTTAGTTTATTTTTTTTTTTTATTTTATTTATGTTTATTTTTTATTTATTTAGTTTATTTATTTTAAGTTTTATTTATTTTAGTTTAGGTTTTATTTTAGTTTATTTTTTAGGTTTAGGTTTAGGTTTAACTTTATTTTTTAAGTTGAGTTTATTTATTTATTTTAGGTTTAGGTTTTATTTTTTTATTTTTAGGTTTAGGTTTTTATTTTATTTTTTTTATTTATTTTTTTTTATTTTATTTATTTATTTTTATTTTTATTTATTTATTTATTTTATTTTATTTTATTTATTTTTTTATTTTTATTAGTTTATTTTATTTTTTTATTTATTTATTTTTTTATTTAAGTTTATTATTTATTTATTTATTTATTTATTTTTAGTTTATTTTATTTATTTTATTTTATTTTTTAGTTTTTTATTTATTAGTATATTTTTTTAGGTTATTTTTTAGTTTTATTTTTTTTATAGGTTTAGTTTGGGTTTAGGTTTAGGTGTTAGGGTTAGGTTTACATTTTGGGTTTTATTTAGGTTTAGGTTTTTAGCTTTAAACTTTAGCATAGTTTTAGGGTTTAGGAGGGTTTAAGGTTTAGATTTGGGAAGGGTTTGGGGCTTAGTGGGGTTTAGGTTTAGGGTTTGGGTTTATTTGGGTTAGGTTTAGGAGGGTTTAGGGTTTATGCTGTGGTTGGGTAGGTTTAGGATTTTTAGGGTTTAGTTTAAAGTTTATTTTGGTTTAGTGTAGGATTTAGCTTTAGGTTTAGGTTTTAAGGTTTAGATTTACAGGTTGGGGTTTTAGGTTTAATTTAGGGTTTAGAGGGTTAAGTTAGGTTATTTAGAGTTTAGGGTAGGGGTTTAAGGTTGGGTAGGTTGGGTTTAGAGTGGGTTAGGTTTAGAGGTTTAGGTTTAAGTTTGTGGTTTAAGGTTTAGGGTTTAGTTTAAGGTTTGGTTAGTTAAGTTTAGGTTTTTGGGTTTAGTTAGGGTTTAGGATTCAAGGTTTAGGGTTGTAGCTTTAGGGTTGTAGGTTTAGGGTTAGTTTGTTTTTAGGTTTTTAAATTAAGCAAAATGATTTAGGTTTATTTATTTATTTAGTATATCTTTTATTTATTTTAGTTTATTTTATTTTTATTTTAGGATTAATTTTTTTTATTTAGGTTTATTTTTATTTTATTTTATTTATATTTTAGGTTTAGGTTTATGTAGTTTATTTTATTTATATTTTTGGTTAGATTTTATTTTTTATTTTAGGTTTTATTGATTATTATTTATTTCTTTTAAGTTTAGGTTTAGGTTTTATTTAATGTTTTATTTTTTTTTTAGTTTAGGTTTAGGTTTAATTTTAGTTTATTTTATTATATTTAGTTTAGGTTTAGGTTTAGATTTTATTTATTTTAGTTTAGTTTATTTTAGTTTAGGTTTTAGTTTATTTTATTTTTAATTCAGGTTTAGGTTTTTTTTTAGTTTAGGGTTTAGGTTATTTTTATTTATTTTTAGGTTTTATTATTAGGTTTATTATTGAGATTTGGGTTTTTATTTAGTTTTTATTTTATTGTATTTTAGGTCTATTTTATTTTTTTTTATTTTAGATTTAGTTTTTATTTTGTTTAAGTTTTTTATTTTTTAGGTTAGTTTAGGTTTTTATTTATTTTATTTTTTGTTTAGCTTTTACTTTTTATTTTATTTTCTTTTTAGGTTTATGTTTAGGTTTAGGTTTAGGTTTTACTTTATGTTTTTTTTATTTTGGTTTAATTAATTAATTATTTTTATTTTTATGTTTTATTTAGTTTAGGTTTAGTTTTTTAGGGTTTAGGGTTTTAGGGTTTGGGTTTTTATTTCTTTTAGGAGGTGGTTTAGTTTAGGTTTTGGGGTTAGGGTTTAGGGTTTAGGTTTAGGGTTTAGTTAGGTTTGGGATTAAGGTTTAAGGTTTAGGTTTAGGTTTTGGATTTTTAGGGATTTTAGGGTTTAGGGTTCATTTATGTTTTTTAGGGTTCAAGTTTTGTTTGTTTTGGTTTTTTTTTTTTTCAGTAGAGAACAAATTCAGATTCAACATTTCTTCTTTTGTTTATTTAGTTTATTTATTATATTTTTTATTTTTATTTATGTTTACTTTTTTTATTTATTTAGTTTATTTATTTTGGATTTATTTATTTTAGTATAGGTTTTTTTATTTTAGTTTACTATTTAGGTTTAAGTTTAGGTTGAATTATTTTTAGGTTTATATTATATTTTCTGTGTTTCAGTTTTATTTGTTTCAGGTTAGTTTTTATTTTATTTTAGGTTTAGTTTTTAGGTTTTCATTTTAGGTATTTTATTTTTTTAGGTTTAGGTTTTAGGTTTTTATTTTAGGGTTATTTTAAGGTTTAATTTTTTAGTTTAGGTTTATGTTTATTTTTAGTTTATTTTATTTTATTTAGTTTAGGGTTTAGGTTTAGTTTATTTTATGTTTAGGTTTAGGTTAATTTATTTTATTTTAGTTTATTTTTGTTTAGGTTTCATTTTATTTTATTTTGTTTTTTTATTTTTATTTAAGGTTTAGGTTCTTTTTTTAATTCAGGGTTTAGGTTTTTTTTAATTTATTGTTAGGTTTTATTTTTAAGTTTAGTTTTTAAGTTTAGATTTTTGTTTATTTTATATTTTATTTTATTTTAAGTTTATTTTAGGTTTATTTTATTTTTACTTTATGTTTAGTTTTTATTTTATTTAGATATGTTATTCTTAGGTTTATTTTTTTTTAGGTATTTATTTATTTTATTTAATTTATTTTTTTATTAGTTTATTTTATTATATATTTAAGTTTAGGTTTAGGTTTTACTTTAGGTTTTAATTTAATTTAATTTTTTTATTGTATTTAGGTTTAAGTTTATTTAATTATTTTATTTTTAGGTTTTATTTAGTTTAGGTTTAGGTTTTTAGGTTTTTACAGTTTCAAGTTAAGGGTTTTACGGTTTAGAGTTTTAGGGTTTAGGGTTTAGTGTTTAGGGTTTAGTATATATATGCTTTAGGGTTTAGAGTTTTTACTATTTAGGGTTTAGGGTTTAGTGTTTGCTTAGGGTTTAAGGTTAGTTTAGTGTTTAAGGTTTAAGGTTTAGGGTTTAGATTTAGGGTTTAATGTTTAGGGTTTATGGTTAGTTTAGCGTTAGGTTTAGTTTAGGGTTTAGGGTTTAGGGTTTAGGGTTTAAGGTTTAGGGTTTAGGGTTTTAGTGTTTTAGCATTTAGTGATTAGGGTTTAGGGTTTAGAGCTTAAGGTTTAGGGTTAGTTTTAGGGTTTAGGGTTTAGGGTTTAGGGTTTTTTTATAAATTTTTTTAAAATTTTTTATTTTTTTAAAAGAAATAAAATTTTTAGGTTTAGGTTTGTTTAGTTTATTTTTTATTTATTTTTGTTTATTATTTTTTTCTTTTATTTTTATTTTTATTTAGTTTAGTTTATTTAATTTAGGCTTATTTATTTTAGTTTAGGTTTTTTATTTTAGTTTATTTTTTAGGTTTAGGTTTCGGTTTAGGTTTAGTTTTATTTTTTAGTTTAGTTTTATTTTTATTTAATTTTTTAGGTTCAGGTTTTATTTTTTATTTTAAGGTTTAGGTTTATATTTTTATTATATTTTTTTAGGTTAAGGTTTTACATTTTTATTTTAGGTTTAATTTTTTAGTTTAGGTTTAGGTTTATTTTTAGTTTATTTTATTTTATTTAGTTTAGGTTTAGGTTAAGGTTTAGTTTATTTTATGTTTAGGTTTAGGTTAAGGTTTAGTTTATTTTATGTTTAGGTTTAGGTTTTTATTTATTTATTTTAGTTTAAGTTTAGGTTTATTTTATTTTTATTTTAGGTTCATAATTTCTTTTTTAGTTTAATGTTTAGGTTATATTTATTATTTATTTTTAGGTTTAGGTTTTTATTTAGTTATTTTATTTTATTTTTGGTTTATTTTATTTTTATTTTAAGTTTAGTGGTTATTTTATTTAGGTTTTTTATTTTTTAAGTTTTGGTTTAGGTTTAGGGTTTAAGGTTTTGGTTTTAGGGTTTAGGGTTTAGGATTTAGGCTTTAGGGTTTAAGGTTTTTAAGGTTTAGGGTTTAAGGTTACCTTAGGATTTAAGGTTAATTTAGGGTTGGCTTTAAGATTTAGGATTTTAGGGTTTAGGGTTTAGGGTTAAGGGTTTATTTAGAGTTTAGGGTTTTGGGTTTTAGGGTTTTGGGTATTAGGTTTTGGTTTTAAGTTTAGGTCAGGGTTTTGGGTTTAAGATTTAAAGTTTAAGGTTTAGCTTTAAGCTTTAGGGTTTAAGGTTAATTTAAGATTTAGGGTTAGTTTATGGTTTAGGGTTTAAAGTTTAGTGTTGTAGGTTTAGGGTTGTAGGTTTAGGGTTAGTTTTAGTGTTTATTTTTTTTAGTTTTAAGTAAATCGATAGGTTTATGTTTATTTAGTTTATTTAGTATATCTTTTATTTATTTTAGTGTTTTTTATTTTTTAATTTTATTAGGTTTAGTTTATTTATTTTAGTTTTATTTAGTTAGTTTAGATTTTTTTTTTTAGTTTATTTTTTAGGTTTAGGTTTAGGTTTATATTATGTTTATTTTTTTAGTTTAGTTTTATTTTTATTTTTATTTTTTTGGTTTTGGTTTTATTTTTTATCTTTAGGTTTAAGTTTAGGTTTTTATTTTATTTCCTTAAGTTTAGGTTTTAGGCTTTTATTTAATGTTTATTTTTAGGTTTTATTTTTTAGTTTAGGTTTAGGTTTATTTTTAGTTTATTTTATTTTATTTAGTTTTGGTTTAGGTTTAAGTTTAGTTTATTTTAGGTTTAGGTTTATGTTTTATTTATTTTAGTTTAGGTTATTTTAGTTTTGGTTTTGGTTTATTTTAATTTTATTTTACCTTTAGTTTTTTTTAGTATAGGGTTTAGGTTTTATTTTTTATTTATATTTAGGTATTATTATTAGGTTTATTGTTTATGTTTAGGTTTTTATGCAATTTTTTTTATATTGTATTTTAGGTTTATTTTATTTTTATTTTAGATTTAGTTCTTATTTTATTTAAGTTTTTTTATTTTTTAGTTTAATTTAGGTTTTTATTTATTTTATTTTGTAGTTTAGTTTTTATTTTATTTATTTTATTTTCTTTTTAGGTTTATGTTTAGATTTAGATTTAGGTTTAGGTTTTAGTTTATGTTTTTATTATATTTTATTTTGGTTAAATTATTTATTTATTTATTTAGGTTTTATTTAGTTTAGGTTTAGGTTGTTAGGGTTTAGGGTTTAGGGTTTTCTTTTTGGGTTTAAGGTTTAGGGGTTAGGGTTTCAGGTTTAGGGTTTAGGTTTTAGGGTTTAGGAATTAAAGATTAGGGTTTTACGGTTTAGGATTTAGGGTTTAGGGTTTAGGGTTTAGGGTCTACCATTGCCGATCCCAAGTCAGATTTGAAAAGTGGAGGGTTGCGTTAGGTAGTCGATAGTGAGTGTAAAACTTGTCAAAATAATCATGACATGAATCCTTTAAATCATTTTGTTAATGCTAGGGCATCCCACAGGCGACAGTTGTATGGCTTGAATGTAGTGAAAATGTGCTGAAACCCTTTGCGCCGTGCGGTGCGTGTTAAATAAGCAAGGGTTCCCACATTATGGATGGATGCGGGCAAAGAAGTTAGTCCATAAAACTAGTATTAGGTTAGGATCTTAGAATATAGGTACTCTTACAGGTAAATTAATGGAATTAATAGATATTATGGTTCATAAATAAGATAAATATTTTATGTGTTCAAGAAACTAAATGGGTTAGGGAGAAAGCCAAAGAGATTGATAGTTTAGGTTTTAAACTTTAGTATTCAGGTAAAATTCGAACTAGAAATGGTGTAGGTGTGATTATAGATAAAAGTTTGAAGGATAATGTTATAAATATTAATAGAAGTGGAGATAGAATTATAGCTTTAAAGATTATTGTTGATACTAAGATTATCAATGTTATAAGTGTCTATGCTCCTCAAGTAGGTTTGGAGGTAAGCGCAAAAGAAACATTTTGGAATGAATTAGAGGGATTAATACAAAAGATACCTATTGAAGAAAAAGTATTTATTGGAGGAGATTTAAATGGACATGTTGGTAGAGTGGTAGAAGATTTTAAAAGTATTCATTGTGGTTACGGATTTGGTGACTAATGAAGAAGGTAGGACTATATTAGATTTTCTTTAGCTTATGATTTTGTAGTTGCTAACATTTTATTTAAGAAAAGAGATGAACATATTATTACTTATAAAATGGATCCGATAAAACCTGAGATAGATTATTTTAGATAAGAAAAATAGATCGTTTAGATTGTAAAGATTGTAAGGTCATTCTAAGTGAAAATCTAGGTACCCAACATCGATTGTTAGTTTTAGATTTTAAGATGAAAGGTTGTAAGAGAAAAAATAAACCAAATTATTGTCCTAGAATTAGATGGGGACAGTTAAAGAACAAAAATAAAAATATTTTTAAGAGCAAGCTACAAGAGACTAGAATTTGGGATGTTCATGAGGAAGCTAACATTATGTAGGAAAAAATAGCAAGTAAAATTAAGAGAGTTGCTAAAGATGTGCTTGGAGAATCAAAAAGAAAAGCTTCTTTTAATAAGAATAGTTGGTGGTGAAGTCAGAGTGTGCAAGAAAAGATAAAAAATAAGAAGTATTGTTATAAAATTTGGTTTAGATGTAAAAACTTGGAGAATTGGGAAAGAAATAAAGTGGCATGTAGAGATTCTAAGAAAGCAATATATGATGCAAAAATTTAGCCTTTAGTGATTTATACAATAGATTAGATACCAAAGAAGGTGAAAGATGTATGTATAAGTTATCCAACCAAAGAGATAGGAGGTAAAGTCATAGTTCAAGTGAGGTGTATTAAGGATGAAAATAATAAAATGCTTTTTTAGAAAAGGATATTGAAAATAGGTGGATGAGGTATATTGATAAACTTTTCAATGAAGGATTTGAAAGTACAATTGATTTTAGCAACCTTATTACCCTAAACAAAATAGAGAATTTCATTTTATCATTATTAGAAAATGAAGTTAGTGAAGCTTTAAAGAAAATAAAATGTGGAAAAGCAGTAGGACCGGATAATATTCCAATAGAAGTGTGGAAATCTTTAGGAGATCAAGGAATTTCTTGGCTTACAAATCTTTTTAATGTCATTTTAAAGACTAAAAAGATGCAGATGAGTGGAGAAAGAGTTTGTTGGTTCCTATATTTAAGAATAAAGGTGATGCACAAGAGTGTGCAAATTATAGAGGAATAAAGTTAATGTGCCATACATTAAAATTATGGGAGAGTAATTGAGCATAGGTTACGATGTGATCTGGATGTTTCTCTGTCAGTTTGGTTTCATGTCGGTAGATCTACTATGGATGCTATACATTTGTTAAGGGGTTTGATGGAGAAGCATAGAAAGTAAGGAGGATCTACATATGATATTTATTGATTTAGAAAGCTTATGATAAAGTTTCAAGAGATGTTCTTTGGAGAGTTCTAGAATAGAAAGGAGTTAATATTGGTTATATTCAAGTCATTAAGGATATGTATATACTAGTTACTTGTGTCCAAACACAAGGAGGTTTGATAAAATATTTTCCTATTTCAGTTGGATTACATCAAGGATCAGCTTTAAGCCCTTATCTTTTTTACTTTAGTTATGGATGTTCTTACTAGGAATTTACAAGAAGATGTACCTTGGTGTATGCTTTTTGCTGATGACATTCTTCTTGTTGATAAAACTAGAGAGTGGGTCCAACAGAAACTTGAATTATGGAGGTCAACTCTAGAGTCTAAAGGTTTTTGTTTAAGTAGATCTAAAACTGAATATATGGAGTGTAATTTTAGTTGTAGAAGTTCTAGTGGTAGTGTTCTGACATTAGGTGATCAAGTAATTAATATGAGTGGGCGTTTCAGATATTTATGCTCTATTGTTCAAAATGATGTTGAAATAGATGGAGATGTTATTAGTAGAATTCAAGTTGGATGGTTGAAGTCGAGGAATGTATTTGGCCTATTATGTGATAGAAAAGTTCCACTTAAACTTAAGGGAAAATTTTATAAGATGGTGGTAAAACCTGCAATGACTTATGGTGCAGAATATTGGCCAATAAAAGAGAAGTAGAAGACTAAGTTAAGTGTTACAGAGATGAGGATGCTTAGGTGGATGAGTGAATTTACTCTTAGAGATAGAATGCAAAATGAGTTTATTCGGGAAAAAGTTGGAGTAGTTCTAGTGGTAGATAAGATTAGGGAGAGTTGCCTTAGATGGTTTGGCCACATAAAGCGTCGGCCATCCGATGACCCGATTAGGAGAGTAGATGCATTAGATTTGCCTTATGTTAAGAAAGGTGGAGGTAGACCTAAAAAGACTTGGTTAAGATGTATAAAAAATGATCTTAGTATACTTGATTTAAATGAGAATTTGACACATAATAGGACACAATGGAGACAAAGGATTCATGTAGCCGACCCCACCTAGTGGGATTAAAGCTTGTTGTTATTGTTGTTGTTATGGTTTAGGGTTTTTAGGGTTTATGGTTTAGGGTTTAGGGCTTATGTTTTATGTTTTTCAAGTTTTTGTTTAGGGTTTAGGGTTTTTGGTTTTTTTTTAATAGAGAAAAATTCATATTCAACATTTCTTCTTTTATTTATTTAGTTTATTTTTTTATTTTTTTATTTTTTATTTAGTTTAGTTTATTTATTTTAGGTTTTTTATTTTAGTTTACTATTTAGCTTTAGGTTTAGGTTTATTTTTTAGTTGAGTTTTATCTATATTATATTTTTCAGGTTTAGGTTTTATTTTTTGTTTTTAGGCTTTGGTTTAGGTTTTTATTTTATTTTTTAGGTTTAGGATTTAGGTTTTATTTTAAGTTTATATTTAGGTTTAATTTTTTTAGTTTAGGTTTAGGTTTATTTTTAGTTTAGTTTATTTTATTTAGTTTAGAGTTTAGGTTTAGTTTATTTTATGTTTAGGATTAAGTTGAATTTATTTTAGTTTAGTTATTTTTGTTTAGGTTTAGTTCTACTTTATTTTGTTTTTTATTTTAAGTTTAGGTTTTTTTTAGTTTAAGGTTTAGGTATTATTTTTTATTTATGTTTAGGTTTTATTTCTAGGTTTAGTTTTTAAGTTTAGGTTTTTATTTTATTTATATTTTATTTTATTTTAGGATTATTTTATTTTAATTTTACATTTAGTTTCTATTTTATTTAAGTATGTTATTTTTAGGTTTATTTTTTTTAGTTTAGGTTTTAATTTATTTTATTTTATTTTATTTTATTTTATTTTTATTAGTTTATTTTATTTTATTTATAGGTTTAGGTTTAGGTTTTCATTTTATTTTAATTTTATATTATTTAGGTTTAGTTTTATTTACTTATTTTATTTTTAGGTTTTATTTAGTTTAGGTTTAGGTTTTTAGGTGTCTACAATTTTAGGTCAAGGGTTTTAGGGTTTAGGATTTTAGGGTTTAGGCTTTAGGGTTAGGGTTTAGGGTTTAAGATTTAGTGTTTATGTTTTAGGGTTTAGGGTTTAGGATTGAGGGATAGCTTAGGGTTTAGGGTTAGTTTAGTGTTTAGGGTTTAAGGTTTAGGCTTTAGGCTTTAAGGTTTAGGTTTTAGGGTTTAGGGTTTTAGGGTTTAGGGCTTAAGGTTTAGGGTTTAGGGTTTTAGGATTTAGGGTTTAGAGTTTAAGATTTAGAGTTTGGGTTCTACTTTATAATTTTTTTTAAAATTTTTGAAATTTTTATATTTTTTAAGTGAAGTAAACTCGTAGGTTTAGGTTTATGTAGTTATTTAATTATTTTTTTATTTTAGTATTTTTTTTAATTTGATTTGATTTGATTTTTATTTTTATTTAGCTTAGTTTATTTATTTTAGACTTATTTATTTTAGTTTAGGATTTTATTTTAGTTTATTTTTTTAGGTTTAGTTTTAAGTTTAGGTTTAGGTTTATTTTTTAGTTTAGTTTTATTTTTATTTTATTTTTTAGGTTTAGGTTTATATTGTTTATTTTTAATTTTAGGTTTAAGTTTTTATTTTATTTCTTTAGGTTTAGGTTTTACATTTTTATTTTAGGTTTTATTTTTTAGTTTAGGTTTAGGTTTAGTTTATTTTAGGTTTAGGTTTAGGTTTTTTTTATTTTAGTATAGGTTTATGTTTTTTTTATTTTAGGTTTAGATTTTTTTGTTAGTTTAGGGTTTAGGTTCTATTTTTTATTTATTTTTAGGTTTTACTTTTAGGTTTAATTTTTAGGTTTAGGTTTTCATCTAGTTTATATTTTATTTTATTTTTGGTTTATTTTATTTCTATTTTAGGTTTAGTTTTTATTTTATTTAGGTTTTTTATTCTTTAGTTTAGTTTTGGATATTTTTTTAATTTTATTTTAGTTAAGTTTTTATTTTTTATTTTTTATTTTTTATTTTCTTTTAGGTTTAGGTTTAGGTTTTAGTTTATGTTTTTATTTTATTTTATTTTTTATTTTATTTTGGTGTTGGTTTTTTTATTTATTTTATTTTTAGGTTTTATTTAGTGTAGGTTAAGGTTTTTAGCTTTTATGGTTTAGGGTTTAGGGTTAGTTTAGTGTTTAGGGTTTTAGGTTTAGGGATAAAATTTTAGGTTTAATTTTCAAGTTTTAGTTTAGGGTTAAGGGTTTTTGGTTTTTTTTAATGAAGAGTAAATTCAGATTCAACATTTCTTCTTTTCGATTTTGTCAACCAAGTAACACACCAAGCTTTGTAAGACATAGGTGATGACATAGATAAAAAATCAACACACATAGAGCACATCAAAAACCCTAGATAACTTGAATTGTCTCTATTGTAAAAACATAGTTCCATAAGCAATAGATCGGGTCGATAATTCTTCAATTTCTATTTTATTTAGTTTTATTATTCTTAGGATTATTTTATTTTTTAGTTTAGTTTAGGTTTTGATATATATTATTTTAGTTTATTTTTATTAGTTAATTCTATTTTATTTTTAGGTTTAGGTTCTAGTTTAGGTTTTTATTTTATTTTATTTTATTTATTTTGGTTTAGACTTTTTTTAAATATTTTATTTTTAGGTTTATTTAGTTTAGTTTTATGTTTTTAGGTTTATAGGGTTTATGGTTTAGGTTTTAAGGTTTAAGGTTTTAGGGTTTTGGGTTTGGGTTTAGGGCTTAGGGTTTAGGGTTTAGTGTTTAGGCTTTAGGGTTTAGTTTTTTTAGGGGTTAGGGTTTAGGGTTTTTTTAATAAAAAAATAAGTAAACCAGTAGGTTTAGGTTTATTTAGTTTATTTTTTATTTTTTATTTCTTATAGTTTATTTTATTTTTTTAGTTTTATTTATGTTTACTTTTTATTTTTTTAGTTTAGTTTATTTATTTTAGTTTATTTTTTATGTTTAGGTTTATTTTTTTAGTTGAGTTTTATTTTTAATTTCTTTTTTAGGTTTAGGTTTTATTTTTTATTTTTACATTTAGGTTAAGGTTTTTATTTTATTTTTTTAAGTTTAGGATTTAGGTTTTTATTTTAGGATTATATTTAGGTTTTATTTTAAATTTAGGTTTAGGTTAATTTTTAGTTTATTTTATTTTATTTAGTTTAGGTTTATGTTTTGGTTTAGTTTACTTTAAGTTTAGGTTTAGGTTTTATTTATTTTAGTTTAGTTTATTTTCATTTAGGTTTAGGTTTAATTTATTCTTTTTTAGGTTTAGAGTTTTTTTTTAAGTTTAGGGTTTAGGTTTTATATTTTATTTATTTTTATGTTTTATTTTTAGGTTTTTATTTAGTATTTATTTTAATTTATTTTAGGTTTATTTTATTTTTATTTTAGGTTTAGTTTTTATTTTATTTAGGTTTTTTTAGTTTAGTTTAGGTTTTAGTTTAGGTATTTATTTTATTTTATTTATCTATTTTATTTTTATTTAGGTTTTTTCATTTATTTTATTTTTAGGTTTTATTTAGTTTAGGTTTAGGTTTTTAGCCTCTTAGAGTTTAGGGTTTAGGCTTTATTTTTTTTTGGGATTAAGGTTTAAGGTTTAGGGTTTAGGGTTTCGGGTTTAAGGTTTAGGGCTAGTTTAGGGTTTAGGGTTTAGGGTTTAGAGTTTAGGGTTTAGGGTCAAGGTTTTAGGGTTTAAGGATTAGGGTTTGGGGTTTAGGGTTGTAGGTTTAGGGTTTAGGGTTTAGTGTTTAGGATTTAGGGTTTAGGGGTTATTTTTTACTTTAAGTAAACTAGTAGGTTTAGTTTATTTAGTTTATTTTTTTTTATTTTTTTTTATTTTTTGTTTTTATTTAGGTTTATTTTTATCTTTATTTAGTTTAGTTTATTTATTTTAGGTTTTTTAAATTTAGTTTAGGTCTTTTATTTTAGTTTTTTTTAGTTTAGGTTTAAGTTTATGCTTGTTTTTTAGTTTAGTTTTATTATTATTTTATTTTTTAAGTTCAAGTTTTTTAGGTTAAGGTTTTTACTTAATTTTTTTAGGTTTAGGTTTTAGGTTTTTATTTGAGGTTTAGTTTTAAGTTTTATTTTTTAATTTAGATTTAGGTTTATTATTTAGTTTATTTTATTCTATTTAGTTTTGGGTTTAGGTATAGTTTATTTTAGGTTTAGGTTTAGGTTTAGGTTCTATTTATTTTAGTTTAGTTTATATTAGCTTAGGTTTAGGTTTAGGTTTATTTAATTTTATTTATTTTATGTTTCAATTTTTTTTTAAGTTTAGGGTTTAGGGTTCAGGGTTAGTTTTAGGGTTTAGGGTTTAGCATTGCAGGTTTAGGGTTTTTTTTAAATAAATTAAACTATTAGGTTTAGGTTTATTTAGTTTATTTTTATTTATTTTAGTTTATTTTATTTTTTATTTTATTTTTGTTTTTATTTTGATTGAGTTTAGAAATTTTATGTTAGGTTTATTTATTTCAGTTTATGTTTTTATTTTAGTTTATTTTTTAGGTTTATGTTTAGGTTTAGATTTATTTTTTATTTATTTTTTAGGTTTAGATTTTATTTTTTATTTTTAGTATTTGGTTTAGGATTTTATTATATTTTTTTAGGTTTATGATTTAGGTTTTTATTTTTTGTTTATTTTAAGGTTTTATTTTTTAGTTTAGGTTTATGTCTATTTTTAGTTTATTATATTTTATTTAGTTTAGGTTTAGGTTTAAGTTTAGTTTACTTTAGGTTTAGGTTTTATTTATTTTAGTTTAGTTTATTTTAGTTTAGGTTTAAGTTTATTTTTATTTTTATTTTAGGTTTAGATTATTTTTAGTTTAGGGATTAGGTTTTATTTTTCATTTATTTTTAGGTTTAATTTTTAGCTTTATTTTTTAGATTTTGGTTTTTATTTAGTTTTTATTTTATTTTATTTTAAGTTTATTTTATTATTTATTTTAGGTTTAGTTTTTATTTTATTTAGGTTTTACTTTTTTAGTTTAGTCCCAGGTTTTATTTATTATTTTATTTTACATTAGTTTTTAGTTTTTATTTTATTTTTTGATTTAGGTTTAGGTTTTCATTTCATTTTATTTTTCTATTTTATTTTGGTTTAGGTATTTTTTATTAATTTTATTTTTAGGTTTTATTTAATTTAGGTTTAGATTTTTAGCCTTTTAGGGTTTTGGGTTTAGGTTTTAGGGTTTTTTAGAATTTAAGGTTTAGGGTTTACGATTGTAAGTTTAAGGTTTTAGGTTAACGGCTTGGGGTTTAGGGTTAGTTTTTGGGTTTAGGGTTTAGGGTTTAGTGTTTAGGATTTTTTTAAAAAAATCAAGTAAATCGATAGGTTTAGGTTTATCTAGTTTATTTTTTATTTATTTTAGTGTATTTTTTATTTATTTTAGTTTATTTTATTTTTTATTTCTATTTAGGTTTATTTTTTTATTTTTATATAGTTTTATTTATTTATTTTATGTTTATTTAATATAGTTTAGGTTTTTTAATTTAGTTTATTTTTTGGTTTAGGTTTAGGTTTATGTTTATTTTTTTTATTTTAGTTTCATTTTTATTTTATTTTTGAGGTTTAGGTTTTATTTTTTTTAGTTTTAGGTTTAGGTTTTTATTATATTTTTTTAGGTTTAGGCTTTAAGTTTTTAATTGAGGTTTATTTTTAGGTTTTATTTTTTATTTTAGATTTATGTTTATTTTTAATTTATTTTATTCTATTTAGTTTAGTGTTTAGGTTTAGTTTAGTTTAATTTAGGTTTAGGTTTAGGTTTTATTTATTTTAGTTTAGTTTATTTAGTTTAGGTTTAGGTATATTTTATTTTTTTATTTTGGGTTTAGGTTTTTATTTTTTAATTTAGGGTTTAGGGTTTAGGGTTAGTTTTAAGGTTTAGGGTTTAGGGTTTAGGATTGAGGTTTAGGGTTTATGTTTTTTTTTAAATTAAGTAAACCGGTAGGTTTAGGTTTATTTAGTTTATTTTTATTTTTTTTAGTTTATTATATTTTTTATTTTTATTTATGTTTACTATTTATTTTTATTTAGTTTAGTTTATTTATTTTAAGTTTATTTTAGTTTATTTTATAGGTTTAGGTTTAGGTTGAGGTTTATCTTTTAGTTGAGTTTTAATTTTAATTTATTTTTTAGGATTAGGTTTTATTTTTTATTAATAGGTTTATGTTTAGGTTTTTATTTTATTTTTTTACTTTTAGGTTTTTGTTTTAGGTTTATTTTTAGGATTTATTTTTTAGTTTAGGTTTAGGTTTAGGTTTAATTTACCTTAGGTTTTATTTATTTTAATTAGTATATTTTAGTTTAGGTTTAGGTTTATTTTATTTTAATTTTAGGTTTATATTATTTTTAGTTTAGGGTTTAGGTTTTATTTTTTATTTATTTTTAGATTTACTTTTTAGGTTTATTTTTATGATTTCGGTTTTTGTTTAGTTTTTATTTTATTCAATTTTAGGTTTATTTTATTTTTATTTTAGGTTTAGTTTTTATTTTATTTAGGTTTTAATTTTCTAGTTTAGTCTGGGTTTTTATTTATTTTATTTTAGTTTAGTTCTTAGTATTTATTTTATTTTCTTTTTTATGTTTAAGTTTAGGTTTAGGTTTACGTTTTGGTTTTAGTTTAATTTTTAATTTTATTTTTTTATATTTTTTTGGTTTAGGTTTATTCACTTATTTTATTTTTAGCTTTTATTTAGTTTATGTTTAGATTTTTAGCCTTTTAGGGTTTAGGGTTTATGGTTTGGGGTTTAGGGTTTAGGATTTAGGCTTTTTTTGTGTTTTGGGTTTAGGGTTTAGGATTTAGGGCTTAGGTTTTAAGGTTTAGAGTTAGTTTAGGGTTTAGTGTTTAGGGTTTTGTTTTTTAGGGTTTAGGGTTGTAGGTTTTGGGTTGTAGGTTTAGGGTTTAGGGTTCAAGGTTAGTTTTACGGTTTACGGTTTAGGGTTTCTTATTTTTTTTTTTAAATTAAGTAAACTAGTAGGTTTATATTTATTTAGTTTATTTTTTATTATGTTTTGTTTATTTTTTTTTATTTTAGTTTATTTTATTTTATATTTTTATTTAGGTTTATTTTTATTTTTATTTAGTTTATTTTATATATTTTATGTTTATTTAATTCAGTTTTGGTTGTTTATTTTAATTTATTTTTTTGGTTTAGGTTTAGGTTTATGTTTATTTTTTAGTTTAGTTTTTTAATTTATTTTTAGGTTTATTTTAAGTTTATTTTATTTTATTTAGTTTAGGTTTTAGGTTTAGTTTATTTTAGGTTTAGGTTTAGATTTTATATATTTTAGTTTAGTTTATTTTAGTTTAGGTTTAGGTTTATTTCATTTTGTTTATTTTAGGTTTTGATTTTTTTTTAGTTTAGGGTTTAGGTTTTAATTTTTTATTTATTTTTAGGATTATTTTTTAGGTTTTCGGTTTGATTTAGTTTTTTATTTTATTTTATTTTATTTTAGGTTTATTTTATTTTTATTTTATGTTTAGTTTTTATTTTATTTAGGTTTTTTATTTTTAGGTTTATTTTATTTTTTAGTTTAGTTTAGGTTTTGTTTATTTTATTTGAGTTTAGTTTTTATTTTCTATTTTATTTTATTTTTATGTTTAGGTTTAAGTTTATGTTTTAGTTTAGGTTTTTATTTTATTTTATTTTTTAATTTTATGTAGGTTTAGGTTCTTTTATTTATTTTATTTTTAGGTTTTATTTAGTTTACATTTAGATTTTTATGTTTTAGGGTTTAGGGTTTAAGGTTTAAGGTTTAGGGTTTAGTGTTTAGTGTTTAGTGTTTAGGCTTAATGGTTTAGGGTTTGGGGTTTAGGTTTTAGGGTTTAGGGTTGTAGGTTTTGGGGTTTAGGTTTTAGGTTTAAGGTTTAGGTTTTAGTTTATGGTTTAGGATTTTTGGTTTTTTTTAGATAACAAATTTAGATTCAACATTTCTTCTTTTCAATTTCATCAACCAAGTAACAAACCAGGGAGGTAATCAAATGACCTCCTTGAGGCTAGCTAAAGCCTCATATTCCCGGGATCCCACACCTTCATGACATTGACCAGAGGGGATCCAATGGTCAAGATCACACGAGATGCAAGTTTTCTTCAAGAAGCTCCAACCCATTTTTGCTTAAGGATTGGTTTTGAAAGCATACCTCGCTAGAGCTCAAGACTGGTGGCTCAAATAATTGAGGAAGCTTCATCTAGTGGAGACAAAGCCCTTTTGAGCAACAATTGGATCAATTCCCTGATGTTTGCTCAAAAGGCCAATGATGATTTGGAGCTCGACTTTGATCAAAGTCCAACCTCAGGTACTTGGGAAGCTTGGGAGATGATTCATTCTTGCTCAACGAGGCCTAGGGAAGGTGCATGCAAAATTAATTTGAGTTTGATGGAGAAATAGGGAAGTTAGGTCAGAAATGGGAGTGTCATATTTTGTGACGGACCGGAATGGCATTTTTCGATCAAGGAACAAGCTTGAGAGCTCAGGGAATGGCTCTAACGGGTCATCTTGGGTAGCAAGGGCTCTGCAGAATGATTTTTATGTGTGTTTGAGAAGAAATGTGGGGTGTATACCCCCTTTCATCTTGATCGGGCAGTGGGATCAGATTTGGCTTCTAGTGGTCGACCGACCATCTCAGGGAGTCGTAGGTGGTAGGGAGTAAGTGAGTTGGCTCGGCCTGGTTAGTTGTACGTGTGGAGGTTGCTGCCAAAGAGGAATCATGGGTGTTCTATGGGTTTCAAATGCTCTAATGGGGAGGTGAGGTGATTTTACCTCCCATGGGTCATGGCAAACCACCCCTGGGTTAGGTTGGGTGTCCAGGTGCCAGTGATCCATTGGGAGAGTAACCACTTACATGGGTGACTTATCTCATGTGAAGCCCTTGACCCAAAGGATGATCATTAGGCATTGGATTTGATTTGAGCAGATTTGAAATGAGCAAAAAGTGGGTTAGCCCAAATTTCAAGTTAATTGGAGTTGATTTGGTTAGGTTTGGCTCAATTTGACTCATTTAGGTCAAACTGGGTTAGGTTGGGTCAAGTTGACCAATTGGTCAAATTAGATCAAATCAAGGGATGGGTCAAGTTCATATGATCATTTGGGATGTTTTGGTTCAATTGGTTTGATTTAGTTTGGCTTAGATTTGATTTTGGCTCATTTGAATTCATTTGGGTTAAATGGGTTAAGTTGACCAACTTGACCAAATTGGCCAAATTGGCTTGGGTTGGTTGTTAGTTTGGGTTTGGTTAACCAATTGAAGATGATTGTAGGCATTGGTTTCAATTAATTTAGGTTTGGTTTTGATTTAGGCCATCTTGAACATTTAGGTCAATTTGCAATGGTCCATGGGTCATGGCTTTGTTCAACAATCAATTTGGAATGAACTTGAGCCATTGGTTGTAATCAATTTGGTTTATATTTTGATTTGACCCAACTTTATATTTTAGGTCAATTTGGGTCAACTTGGGTCAAGAGACCAATTGGGTTTGGTATGACTCAATTGAAGGTTAAGTCATATTCAAATATTGATTTTGATTTGGTATGAATCATTGGTTCAAGGGATTTCATATGTTAATTTGGGTTCATATGGGTTAAGGGGTAGACTTGGTCAAATGACCAAGTTGAGTTGGTTTGACCCAATTTGTGATAATTGATCAACCTAGGGTGATCAAGAATCATGATGGGGGGTTTTGATGGGCTTGGTTCAATCCAATTTGGGTAGGATTAGAACTTGGTTCAAATAGGTCAAATTGGCCACTTTAGGTAAAGTGGACCAATTAGTTTAGTTGGCTTTATTTTGGGTTGAGTTTCATATAGTTGAGTTAATATATGGATTTGGGATTTATATATAAATTCAATTGCAATTGGCTTGGGTTCAAATGGGTTTTAGTTCATTTGAACAATTCAAGCAAAAGGGTTAAGTTGGGTTTGACTTGGGTTGATTTTTGTTTGGCTTGATGATTGTAGATTTCATTTATATTTGTAAAAATGATTGAAGATACAATGGATTCATGAGAAAATCAATTGAATTTGGATTTTGGAATAAAGGGAATTTAGCTAAGTCCATGGAGTTGGGTCATATGGCTTAGGTGTGGATTTTGATTTTGTTTATTTAGTTTTGATGATTTAAATGTATATTCCATTAAAATTTGTGAATATGATTGAAAATATGATCTATTTGCGATAAAATGAATTGAGTTTGATTTGATTTGTATTAAGATTTGGCTAAGTCCATGGGATAGGTCATATGGCATAAGAAAGGATTTTGATTTAATTTGATTTAGCTTGATTTAGTTTTGATCATTTTAATGTAGATTTCATTTATATTTAGGAAGATGATTAAAGATATAAGTTTATTATGAGAAAATCAATTGATTTTGGATTGATCTGGATTAATATTTGGCTAAGTTCATGGGATAGGTCATATGGTTTAGGAAGGGTTTCAAGTTTGGATTTGATCATGGGCTTCAATCATTTGGTTTTGGAATTTGGATTTGGATTTGGATTTGAATTTGATCTTAAAATTGAACCTTGGTTTGAGAAGGTGAACATGGATTGGATTTAAGTTGTAGGGTAGGTGGATTATCCTAATCCCTAAGGCATAACCTTATCCTATGGCTAACCCTTCTAAGTCTTTAGGCTTAAGTTAATTGTTTACCTAATTGTTAGAAGTGTCTTATGACTAGGGAAGTCTTAGTGTTTAGAAGACTCCTAAGTCTAAGATGGGAAGATTGAATCCACACTCCAAAAGTGAGGTCAACAGGCCTTAGGCTCCATTATGTTTCCCTTGGACATAGATGATTGGAAGACCAAAGCCATGCTTCATATAATAGACTCGGATACATCTTTCAACGCTTTTCTTGGGAGACTATGGGTACATGAGAACAATATAGTTCCATCCTTCTACATTAGTGTATGGAGTTTATAAGAGGTGGGATAGTCTACTATGTCAAAAGAGATCTCAAGCCATTTATAGTTCACGAGGTCGACATATACGAGGATGTGGCTTACTACCTCCCTCAAAATCCACAAGTCTATTCTCACAAACTTGGCCAAAGTTTAAAAAAAAAAGAAAAAGAAAAAGAAAGAGAAAAAGAAATAGAAAAGAAAAGAGAAAATGAAAAAGAAAATAAAAGGGAGAGAAAATAAACTTGGAGGAGGAAGTGGAGCCTGACATTAGATTTTACCCACAATTCTTTACTCCATTCGAACATATGGGTAGGATGACCTGACCTCCACTAGGCAGAGGAAGAGGCCAGTTCAGAGGTAGCCCTAGGGGTGGAAAACCTCATTATTGGACACCCAATAGAAGATATGTCCCAACATGAGTACACTTGCTATCCATTTAAACTTAGAATCTAGTTCATAGGATGAGTCTTATATGGTTAGCATACCAGCTAGCTCTTCTCAGCAGTAGATTCCCTTGGAGGTGACACTTGAGCTAGAAAGCGATGAAGACCGGGCTCCAAAGCAAAGAATAAGTGTATCCAAGTCTATATGTGAAACTATTATGTATCAGTTGGGAACCTTAGCTCTAACCCCACATTCCTCTCAAATGGTTAATGGTTTGGTAATTAAGGAAGCCTTGAAGTCATCCACAGGTGTGAAGACTTAGAGGTTCTTTTAGGGAGCATCATCTCAAGTCAAGAAGTTGATGTAGAACTTGAGGATGATTCATATAAAGATTTAATAGAATTAACTTTTGATTGGTACTTTCCTTGTGTTCATAATTTAGAAAAAAAAGGGTTAATCCCACATACTTGGTGAAAGCACAAGTCAAACTACTTCGAAATAATATGAAAGAACAAATGCAAAAGCTCTCAATCAAGACCAGGACTAGGATTGATAGGTCCAATGATGATAATGTAGTCCTCACCAATCATTTCGAATCTGATAAGTTCTTTTCAAATCACATTAACTCGTATGAGGAGGTATGCTTACAAACTTCAGATGACCCAAATGAATTTGAAGGCAAAGATGCATTGCCGGAGTTCGAAGAAGAGATCAAGTAAACCATCTATGAGCTCAAGGAAATCAATTTAAGAACTGAAGAAGATCCACGCCCGACATACATCAGTTCTTTGTTGAATAAAATGAAACCAATGATCTAGTTAGGCTATTAACTAAGTTTAAGGGCTACTTTGCCTGGAGTTATGAAGAGATGCCTGGATTGGCTCGGCGTATGTATAGTAAACTCTTGCCCGCTATCAAGCAAGCTCCTAGATGCATACGATTAGACATAGAATAATAAGTTATTTATGAAGTCAAAAAATTGATCGATGTTGGCTTCATCTAAGAAGAAAAATACCCTACTTGGTTAGTTAGCATTATCCCAGTTAAGAAAAAGATTGGCCAAATTCACATATGCGTTGATTTTAGGGATTTAAATAAGGCATGTCCAAAAGACTAATTTCCACTACCAATCTCGGAGCTAATGGTGGACATTGCCTCAGCTCATGTAGCATTCTATTTCATGGATGGCTCATCTGGATATAAATAAATAAAGATTGCCCCTAAAGATGAAAGAAAATAGTGCTAGAACTCCGATCAAAATCTATTTCTATAAGGTCATGCCTTTCAGCCTTAAAAATGCTGGTGCTACATACTAGTGGGCTATGACTCGTATCTTCGATGAAGTCATTCATCATCAAGTCAAGTGTATGTCGATGACCTCATGGTAAAAAGTAGAGAAAATGAAGACCATCTGTTTGACTTGAGAATAGTTTTTGAACAATTAAGATAATTTAACCTCAAAATGAACCCCCTGAAGTGTGCATTCAGAGTAGCTTCAGTGAAATTCCTTGTGTTTCTTGTCCGACACCAGGGAATCGAAATCGATTTGAAGAAGATCAAGGCAATATTAGAAATTCCACCCCTTAAAAGTTTAACTCAACTCAAATCATTCAAAGGGTGGTTGGCATATCTAAGATGCTTTATATCCAACCTATAGAGAAGATGTCAGCCATTCTCAATACTTGTAAAAAAGAATGCCAACTTCAAATAGGATGACAAGTGTGAGCATGCCTTCAAATACATCTAGCATTACCTAATGATGCCGCCAATTCTAGCAGCCCTATCCTGGGCAAGCCACTCATATTTTACACTGCTGCATTAGATAACTCCCTTGGTGTTTTGTTGGCCCAAGCCAATGATGAAGGGAAGGAAAATAGACTCTACTACCTCAGCCATCATCTAATCCCTATTGAGGCTAATTATCCACCTATTGAGAGGCATTGCGTAGCTTAAATGTTTGCATCCCAAAAGCTACAGTACTACATGCTTCCTCATAAGGTAAACTTAATCTCTATGATGAATCCACTACAGTATCTCATTACATGATCGATGCTATCCTGATGGTTGGCATGACGGTCCATGATCCTCTCGCAATTTGACATTACCTTCGTACCCCTCCGAAAGGATAAGCGCTAGCGGATTTCTTAGCTGCACACTCACTTCTTGCTGACTTTCCTCTTAGTGATGGTCTCCTTGATGAATAAATCATGAACTTAGGTGATACTAGCATTCACCATAGTGAGATGTACTTTGATGGTGTGGCTTCCCCTCAAAGAGGAGAAGAACCATAATCTACTATTCCAGGAAAGGCAGGGTTGGAATAGTTCACTTAACTCTAGATCGCGATGTGATGAGATTCTCATATCATCTGTCCAATCCTTACACCAACAACGAAGCTGAATATGAGGATCTGATTATAGGTCTAGAGTTAGCCATTACTCCAAGCATCCATAATGTCAACATCTTTCGGGATTCTCAACTAGTTATCAACAAAATTGTTGGGCCCTATAGGGTTATAAAGCCCAAGCACCATCACTACCATAAGTACAGCATGGAGTTATTATCCCAAATCTTAGAGGTTAGCATTTATAAGATTCTTCAAGGAGAGAATGTCATAGTGTATGCTTTAGCCAAGCTTGCCAAAGAGTTGGCACGTCTGGAGGATGAGACCATATCAATAAAGGTCCAAAATAGAGAAGTCTTATTCTTTATTGATTTGGAACTCATCAAACAGTACTCTCTTGAAGGGGAGGTTGCCATTTCTAAGAAGGATGAGGAGCTAGATTGGAAGCAACCATTCATGGATTACCTAAATAAAGGCAAACTACCTAAAGAGAAGTCCCAAGCCCATCAGATGAAGCAGAGAACACTTTCCTACGCTCTTGTGGATGGTGTCTTATACCGGTGATCTTTTGATTATATGTTGTTACGTTACTTAGACAAGCATGAAACCCATAAGATTGTGAGCAAGGTACACTCAAGATTATGTGGAGCCAACCAATCTGATTCAAAAATAAAAGCCAAGATCAAGAAACTAAGATACTAGTGGCCATCGATGATTAAAGATTGCATGGATATGGCTAGGTGATCCACTAATGTTCAATACACGGTGTGGTGCTACACCAACCACCCAACATTCTACATCCTACATAAGCCTCATGGCCATTTGAGTGTTGAGTCGACATAGTGGCTCGATTGATCCTCATTCTTCCATGGGTGATCGGTTCATCTTAGTTGCTACTGATTACTATTCCAAATGGGCTCCAGAGGTTAGAGTTATATATGCTTGGTTATTTAGGAACCATATCATATATAGGTTTGGAGTGCCTCAATGAATTATATCTGATATTGGTACTGCATTCAAGAGCACCGAGATCAACAACTTTTCCCAGAGAAATAGCATAGTTTGGCAAAATTCTACCATCAACTACTCGAGGGTAAATAGCTTAGTAGAAGCCTTCAACAAAATTCTCATACAAATACTAAATAAGACATTTGATAACAACAAGCGATAGTGGCACGAGTAGTTAGTTAAAGACTTATGGGCCTACCACACCACATGTAGAACTCCAACTCAGTCTACTCCTTTTCTCCTTAGTGTATGGGTCTGAAGCCATTCTACTATTAGAAGTCCAACTCCCATCACTACCCTAAAATGATTCAAGCTCACAACAAGTTGATCCATCCTAGAGCTTTTTTAGTAGGAGAGCTTATTTTAGTTCTAAGGAGACCGATCATTGCCCATCGTAAGATGGGAGGCAAGTTTGAACTCACTTGGGAAGGCACTTTTGCCATAGAGAAGGCCTACCAAGGAGGATCTTATCAGCTTATTAATCATAAGGGAGAGTGCCCAATTCATCCAATCAATGAGCTATACTTAAAGAAATAGGATAAACCATGCTTCAATATAATTATCATAAATGAAAATTTCATTTTGAATTCAATCTCTTCCATGTTGAAAGTATTCTTGTTTGTGAATCCACCATGTTGTATTTATGGTAGTTATAAGGAACCTGAGCGGCATCCTACCCTTCATCGACACAATACAAACATAAACTACACACAAACATATAAAAGAAAAAACATATCTTTTGTCTCGGGATATTCTAAGTTAAGATAATGCCCCCAACAGCACTCACTCAGTAGCTACCCTAAGTTAGTCTGATGTGCTACCCTAGTAGTGTGTCACCCCAATGGTCTTCTTGCTTTGGAGGATGTAAGTCTGCTATGCCTTCTTTTTACTTGGCCAGTACACACCAACCAGTGCCTTGTTAGTTTAGTAGGCCTTACTACATGGTCGGTAAGCTACCTCATGTTGGCTTCATTTAAGAGGATGTGAGTCTGCTATGCTTTCTTCTTGAATTAGCCTTCATTCATTAGATGGGTCAAGTATATTTGAGGTTTAGGATGTCCCCTAGCGGCTCCTTCCCTCATGACTACTTCAAGTCTAGGTCCAATCTTCCTCGGGTCTCCTAACTTAGTAGTTGCTCTAGGTCAGATAGCATCTATCCTACCAACGTAGACTATCCTGATGATTAGTTCCACTTGGAAAGTTGTAAGCCTACATGCTTTCTATCCAAATTGATCATTGCACACTGATGAGCACCTTAGGTTGGTTAGATCTCACTATGTTGATGGATACACCACTCATGCTGACAGATAAACCTTGGGTTGGTTAGTTCTTGTACCTTAGGATACACCACTCATGGTAGATGTTAGTCTGCTATGCTTTCTCCTTGAGTTGGCCATCGTAAACCTATAGTCTTTCTTTTCCAAGGCTCAGGATAAAGCCCCTAGCAGTACCTCCCCTATGGACACTATATTTGGACCACATCCTTTGCGACCTCATTTAGACACTATCCATGTTACTATCGGATTGGACAGTTCCTCTTTCCTAGTAACCACCTCTGTGGTTGGAGAATCCATCCTGTGGATGTGTAGATTCTCCCTTGGTCCAGTAAATTTAAGACATGTCAAGGTTGAAATAGCCCCTTCTTAGTGTGCTCCCTCGTACAGTAATAGGGTCCAAACAAACATATAAACAAAATATATATTCACTTGGGGATTAGGAGGACACCCCCTAGCGATAGTGTTTCTCAAGTAGGTATCCTATCTTTAGGGCAGTGTCAGTAAAACTACCTATAGGAATCGCCTGACTACTCTTGGGTTAATATAAGTCCCTAGTGCCATTCACTCTATAGTTGCCCTAAGTCGATTTTGTTGCTACCAATAGGTCACCCGATTTTAGAAGATATAATTCTGCTATGCTTATTTCCTAGCACAATCGTTGCACACTAAAAGGCAACCCCTTAGGTTGGCTAGCTCTACCCCATGGCCAGTAGACTATCCATTTGAATTTGTAAATCTAAGATATGACAAGTCTGATATAGCTCCTTCTCAGTGGGTCCATCGCACACCGACATGGTCCATAAATTAAATCTATCAAATTTGACCAAGCTCACATCCCCAGTGGATATGTCGTTAATTCAAAATCAAACTAAACCAAACAAACCATATCAAATCACATGAAATTAAGATAAAACTAATCATGACTACTTTTGAGTTGACATAAGTCCCTAGCAGCATTCACTTAGTAGTCCCTAACGGATATGCCATTCTTTTGATTAAATGATACACCATATCACACCCCCAATGATGTTCCATAAAGCTTACCTTAAATTTGGCCAAATCCCACCATCTCAGCCTATAAATCAGTATTTTTATGAATTATACAAGTACAAACTCTACTACATCATACTATAACAAACTAAAATATGCTAAACAACAAGTAGTAATACACAATAGTATGCTATAATGCATGATGCTACACTATGTTATGGAACCCTCTATTATAATACACAATAACAAATTATATTATATTATATTGCATATCACATCATAGAGGATTGTTTAATATAAAAAATCATAAAATTAGTCTTTATAATAAAAAACTTTAAATTTTAGTCATATCACTTACATATTTTAAATTGAAATAATATATTATGATGACATGCTCTACCTATTATGCATTTGGCCAAATTCCAAGCCTAAATCAACATTTTTATAAACAATTCTATTGTAGGTTTGACTGCATGATTGTAAAATACTAAAAGAATTTAAAATGCGCAGAACAATATATTATGATATATGATGTTATACTATGCTACAACATATAATATTTATTTTGAAGATAAAATCTTACTTTTTATACTATAAGTGGCATAGCACACCTTGGTACTACAACCTAATTCCCACTTCAAATTTAGCAAATTTCATCATCTTTTATTAAATGAAACTTTTTATGATTTATGTTAATATAGACTATATGGCACAATACCATAATATACTAAAACATTTCAAAAACATCTTATAACATCCAAAAACATATCACTACATGCTCAAATATATGATGCTACATTATATTATAATATATGGTATTATAATATGATTTTGGGTTAGGGTTTAGTGTATTCAAATCTCAAATAGTCAAGGGAAAGTCTTTTGAAGACATTTTCTATAGCTAACATAACAACATTAGGATTAGGTCATTCTTTAGATCTACTCCTAATGACATCTTTATTTAAGATTTAGGGTTTAGAGTTTAAGGTTAGTTTAGGGTTTAGGGTTAGTAGTGTTTAGGGTTAATTTAGGGTTTTGGGTTTAGGGTTGAGGGTTTAAGGTTTGGGTTTAGTGTTAGGGTTATTTTTATTTTTATTTTTATTTTTAGGGTTTCAAGTTTAGTTTTAGGGTTTATTTTAGGTTTATTTTTAAATTAAGTAAATTGGTAAGTTTAGTTTTCATTTAGTTTATTTAGTTTTATTTATTTATTTTAGTTTATTTTATTTTATTTTATTTAAGATTATTTTTTATTTTTATTTAGTTTATTTTATTTATTTTAGATTTATTTTTTTTTTGGATTTTTATTTTAGTTTTTTTAAGTATAGGTTTAAATGTATGTTTATTTTTTAGTTTAGTTTGATCTTTATTTTATTTTTTAGGATTAGGTTTTTTTTTCTTTGGTTTAGGTTTAGTTTTTTATTTTATTTTTTTAGGGGTTTTAGGTTTTTATTTTAGGTTTATTTTTAGGTTTTATTTTTTAGTTTAGGTTTAGGTTTATTTTTAGTTTATTTTATTTTATTTAGTTTAGGGTTTATGTTTAGTTTATTTTATTTTATTTATTTTAAGGTTTATGTTTAGTTTATTTTAGATTTAGGTTTAGGTTTTATTTATTTTAGTTTAGTTTATTTTAGTTTAAGTTTTGGTTTATTTTATTTTGTTTATTTTAAGTTTAGGTTCTTTTTTAATTTAATGTTAGGTTTTATTTTTTATTTATTTTTAGGTTTAAATTTTTATTTAATTTTTATTTTATTTTATATTAGGTTTATTTTACTTATATTTTTATTTTAGTTTTTATTTTATTTAGGATTTTTATTTTTAGGTATAATTTATTTTTTAGGCTGTAACCTCTATCGCTCCTCCCGCCTGCATAACCACCACTACTCTAACCACCACCTCCATATCCACCAGCACCTCCAGATCTCCCACCATCATTATGATAACTGCCACCTTCGCCTTTGCCTGCACCGCTAGATCTAGAGTAAGCCTGGTTGGTGATGTTCTTACCGTCAAGGTTGTTCCCATTCTTAGGGTTTAGGTTTAGGTTTAGCTATATTAGGTTTTAGGGTTTAGGATTATTTTTTAATTTATTTAGTTACTTCAGGTTTAGGTTTATGGTTTGGGGTTTAAGGTTTAGGGTTTAAGGTTAGGGTTTAGGGTTTAGGGTTTAGGGTTTAGGTTTATGATTTAGGGTTTAGGGTTTTGGGGTTTATGATTTTAGAGTTTAAGGTTTAGAGTTAGGGTTTAGGGTTTATGGTTTATGGTTTAGGGTTTAGGGTTTTTTAGGGTTTATTGTTTAGGGTTTAGGGTTTAGAGTTTAGGGTTTTAGGTTTAGTGTTGTAGGTTTATGGTTTTTGGTTTAGGGTTTAGGATTAATTTTAGGGTTTAGGGTTAATTTTAGGGTTTAGGGTTTGTTTTAAGGTTTAGGGTTTAGGGTTAGGGTCTTTTTTTGGGTTTAAGGTTTAGGGTTTAGGGCTTAGGGTTTTGGGTTTAGGGTTAAGGTTCAGGTTTTAGTTTAGGGCTCGGGGTTTTTGGTTTTTTTAAATAGAGAACAAATTCAGATTCAAGATTTCTTCTTTTTGACTTCATTAACCAAGATGCACAACAAGTTTTCTAAGATACAAGCGAAGATAAAAATAAAAAATGAGCACGCATAGAGCAAATCAAAAACTCTAGATAACTATAATTATCTCTGCTGTAAAGATAGCTCCAAAACCAGCAGATTGGATCGGCCATTCTTCAGTTTCTCCAGTTCCCATTAGAACCAACCGGCCTCTGGAGTAGCGGGATCCATCATCATATCCCCCATCTCTCCCTTTGCCACCACCACGACTGTAACCTCTGTCGCTTCTCCCACCTCCATAATCACCACTTCTTTGACCACCACCTCCATATAAACCAGCACCTCCAAATCCCCCACCACCACTATCATAACTTCTTCCTCCACCTTTGCCTCCACCGCCAGGTCTAGACTGAGCCTGGTTGATGTTGATGTTCTTGGTATCAAGGTTCTGCACATTCTTAGGGTTTAGGTTTATTAGGTTTTAGGGTTTAGGTTTACTTTCTAATTTATTTAGTTACTTTAGGTTTAGGTTTAGTGTTTGGGGTTTAAGATTTAGGGTTTAGGATTAGTGTTTAGGGTCTAGTGTTCATGGTTTAGAGTTTAGGGTTTAGGGTTTAGGGTTTTAGGGTTTATGCTTTTAGGGTTTTGGGTTTAGGGTTAGGGCTTACAGGTTAGGGTTTAGGGTTTAGGGTTTTTTAGGGTTTAGTTTTTAGGGTTAGGGTTTTTTTTATTTTTTTTATTTTTAGGGTTTAGGGTTTAGGTTGAAGGTTCAAGATTTAGTTTAGGGTTTATGGATTTTAATTTTTTTTTAAACTGAAAAGAAATTCAGATTGAACATTTCTTCTTTTTTATTTCATCAACCCAGTAACACACCAAATTTTCTAAGACACAAGCGATGGCATAGATAAAAAATGATAATGGATAGATAAAATCAAAAACACTAGATAACTAGAATTGTCTCTACTGTAATGACACTTTATATCCAACTTATTGAGAAGATGTCAACCATTCTCAGAACTTGTCAAAAAGGATGCCAAGTTTAAGTGGGATGACAAGTGTGAGCATTCCTTTGAAGACATCAAGCATTACTTGATGACGTCGTGGGTTCTAGCAGGCCCTATCTTGGGCATGTCACTCATACTTTACACTGCTATGTTAGATGACTCCCTTGGTGCTTTGTTGACCCAAGCCAATGAAGAAGGGAAGGAAAACTCACTCTACTACCTCAGCCATCATCTAATTTTTGTTGAGGTTATTTATTCACCCATTGAGAAGCATTTCCTAGCTTTAATCTTTGTATCCCAAAAGCTACAACACTACATGCTTCTTCATAATGTGAACTTAATCTTATAGGATCAATCCACTATAGTATCTCATGATATGACTGACGGTGTCCAAACAATTGGCATGATGGTCCATGATCCTCTCACAGTTTGACATTACCTTCACACCCCTCCATGTAGTGAAAGAACAAGCGATAGCCGATTTCTTAGCAGCACACCCACTTCTTGTTGACTCTTCGCTAAGTGATGATCTTCCCAATGAACAAATCATGAACTTAGGAGATACTAGCATTCATCATTGGGGGATGTACTTTGATGGTGAGGCTTCATCTTAAAGAGGAGAAGAACCATAATCTACTATTCCAGAAAAGGCAGGGGTAGGAATAGTTCTCTTAACTCCAGACCGTAATATGATGAGATTCTCATATCATCTGTCCAATCCTTGTACCAACAATGAAACCAAAAATGAGGCTTTGATTGCCAGTTTGAAGTTAGCTGTTACTCTAAGCTCTTAGAACATCAACATCTTCAGGGATTCTCAACTAGTTATCAACTAAATCACTAGGTCCTATAAGGTTATAAAGCCCAAGCTCCATTACTACCACAAGTACACCATGGAGTTACTGGCCAAAATCCTAGAGGTTACCATTTTTAAGATTCCTCGAGGAGAGAATGTTGTAGAGTATGCTTTAGCCAAGCTTTCTTAGGAGTTGGCAAGTCTAGAGGATGAGTCCATATCAATAAAGGTCCAAAATAGACAAGTCTCATCCTTTATTGATATTGAACTCATCAAAAAGTACTCTCTTAAAGGGGAGGTTGCCATTGTCAAGAAAGATGAGGAGTTAGATTGGAGGCAACCATTTATGGATTACCTAAATAAAGGAAATTATCTTAAGAGAAGTCTTAATCCCATCAGATGAAGCGGAGAGCACTTTCCTACGCTCTTGTGGATGGTGTCTTATAATAGTGATCTTTCGATCAAATATGGTTACATTATTTAGACAAGCATGAAGCCCATAAGATCTTGATTGAGGTACACTCAGGATTATGTGGAGCCAACCAATCCGGTCTGAAGATGAAACCCAAGATCAAGAGACTAGGATACTACTAGCTGTCAATGATCAAAGATTACATTGATATGGCTAGGCGATGCCACCAATGTCAAATACACGGTGTGGTCCAACACCAACCACCCAACATTCTACATCCTACAATGGACTCAAGGCCATTCGAGTGGGGTACCGACATAGTGGGTCTGATTGATTCTCTTTCTTCTAAGGGTCATCGATTCATCTTAGCTACTACTGACTACTTTTCCAAATTGGTGAAGGTGATTCTTCTCAGAGAGGTCACAGCTACTTTTCCAAATTATTGAGGCACTCCGAACCATATCGTATATAGGTTGCCTCGATAATAATGGTACTACATTAAATAGCACCAAGATCAACAACTTTGCGAGACACATCATGGGTGGAGATATTCTACCATCAACTACCCGAGGGAATATGGCTTAGTAGAAGCCTTCAACAAAACTCTCATCCAAATACTAAAGAAGACTCTCGACAATAATAAGTGATAGTGGCATGAGCAATTAGTTGAAGCCTTGTGGGCCTACTGCACCATATATAGAACTCCAACTCAGTCTACTCCATTCTCCTTAGTGTATGGGTCTGAAGTCATTATGCTATTAAAAGTCCAACTCCCATCACTAAGGATAGTTGTGGGTAGCTAGATCACAACAAAGCAGAACGCCAAGTTGTGGTTAGAAGAGCTCGAAGATTTTGAGGAAAGACACCTGCGGGCAAGCCAAAACTTCAAGTTGGTTTTATTTATAGTAGTTTAGTTTATTTTAGTTTAGGCTTAGGTTTATTATATTTTGTTTATTTTAGGTTTAGGTTTTTTTGTTTAATGTTTAGGTTTTATTTATTATTTATTTTTTAAGTTTATATTTTAGGTTTAGGTTTTTATTTAGTTTTTATTTTATTTTATTTTTGGTTTATTTAATTTTTATTTTTATTTTAGTTTTTATTTTATTTTAGTTTTTTATTTTTAAGTTTATTTTATTTTTTAGTTTAGTTTAGGTTTTTTTATTTGATTTTAATTTATTTTTTATTTTTTATTTTATTTTATTTATAGGTTTAAGTTTAGGTTCAGGTTTATATTTTAGTTTAGGTTATTATTTTAATTTATTTATTTATTTTATTTAAGTTTAGGTTTATTTATTTATTTTATTTTAGGTTTTATTTAGTTTAGGTTTAGGTTTTTAGATTTTTAGGTTTAAGGATTAAGCTTTAGGGTTTAGGCTTCAGGGTTTGGGGTTCATGGTTTAAGGTTTATGGTTATAGGTTTTAAGGTTTAAGGATAAGGGTTTAGAGTTTAGGGTTTTAGGGTTTATGCTATTAGGGTTTAGGGTTTAGTGTTTAGGGTTTAGGGTTTAGGGTTTAGGGTTTAGGGTTTTAGGATTTATGTTATTAAGGTTTAGGTTTAAGGTTTAGGGTTTAAGGGTTTTTAGGGCTTAGGGTTTAGGATTTAGGGTTTATGTTTTTGGGTTTAGGTTTAATATTATTGGTTTAGTCTTTAGGGTTTAGGGTTAGTTTTAAGGGTTTAGGGTTTAGGGTGTAGGATTTAGGGTTTAGGGTTTTATTCTTATTTTTTTTAATTTTATTTTGTTTAGTTTATTTATTTTAGTTAAGGCTTTTTATTTTAGTTTATTTTTTAGGTTTAGGTTTAGGTTTAGGTTTATTTTTTAGCTGAGTTTTATTTTTATTCTATTTTTTAGGTTTAGGTTTTTAGATTTTTAGGGTTTAGGGTTTAGGGTTTCAGTGTTTAGGGGTTTTAGGGTTTAGGGTTCTAGGTTTAGAGTTTAGGGTTGTAGGTTTTGTGTTTAGAGTTTAGAGTTTAGGGTTAGTTTTAGTGGTTAGGGTTTTTTATTTTTTTCATTTTTTTTATTTTTTTAAAATTAAGTAAATTAGCAGAATCAGGTTTATTTAGTTTTTTTTTTTTATTTTAGTCTATTTTATTTTTTATTTTGATTTAAATTTATTTTAATTTTATATGGTTTAGTTTATTTATTTTAGGTTTATTTATTTTAATTTAAATTTTTATTTTAGTTTATTTTTTATGGTTAGGTTTAGGTTTAGGTTTATTTTTTAGTTTACTTTATTTTTATTTTATTTTTTATTTTTAGGTTTAGGTTTAGGTTTTTATTTTATTTTATCAGGTTTAGGTTTTAGGTTTTTATTTTAGGTTTATTTTTTAGGTTTTATTTTTTAGTTTAGATTTAGGTTTAATTTTAGTTTATTTTATTTTATTTAGTTTAGGTTTAGGTTTCAATTTTATTTATTTTATGTTTAGGTTTAGGTTTTATTTATTTTAGTTTAGGTTCAAATTTTTTTATTTTTTTATTTTATTTTTATTTTAGGTTTATGTTTTTTTTTAGTTTATGTTTTATTTTTTTATTTTTTTTGGTTTTATTTTTTGGTTTATATTTTAGGTTTAGGTTTTTATTTAGCTTTTATTTTATTTTAATTTTGGTTTATATTTTATTTATTTTATTTTTAGTTTACGTTTAACTTTTTTATTTAGGTCTTTTATTCTTAGGTTTATTTTATTTTTTTTATTTAGTTTAGGTTATTATTTATTAATTTTAGTTTATTTTTATCAATTTGTTTTATTTAACTTATATGTTTTAGTTTAGGTTTTAGTTTAGGTTTTTACTTTATTTTATTTTTTTAATTTATTTAGGTTTAATTTTTTTATTTATTTTATTTTTAGGTTTTATTTAGTTTATGTTTAGGGTTTTAAACATTTAGGGTTTAGTGTTTTAGGTTTTATGTTTTTAGGGTTTAGGGCATAGGTTTAGGGTTTAGTGTTTAGGCTTTAAGGTTTAGGGTTTTTAGGGTTTAGGGTTTAGGGTTTAGGGTTTATGGTTTGGGGTTTAGAGTTTAAAATTTTTTAGGGTTTACGGTTTAGGGCTTAGGGTTTTTTAAAAGAAAAAATTAACTAAACATGTAGGTTTAGATTTATTTAGTTTATTTTATTTTTATTTTATTTAGGTTTATTATTAATTTTTATTTAGTTTTGCTTATTTATTTTAGGATTATTTATTTTAGTTTAGATTTTTTATATTAGTTTTGATTTTTTATTTTAGTTTATTTTTTTATATTCAGGTTTAGGTTTATGTTTATTTTTTGGTTTAGTTTTATTTTCATATTATTTTTTAGGTTTAGCTTTTAATTTTTATTTTTAGGTTTAGGTTTAGGTTTTTATTTTATTTTTTTAGGTTTTTTATTTTATGTTTTTATTTTAGGTTTATTTTTAGGTTTTATTCTTTTAGATTAGGTTTAGGTTTATTTTTAGTTATTTTATTTTATTTAGTTTTGGGTGTAGGTTTAGTTTATTTTAGGTTTGGTTTAGGTTTTATTTATTTTAGTTTAGTTTAGTTTATTTTAGGTATAGGTTTATTTTATTTTATTTATTTTATGTTTAATTTTTTTTAGTTTAGGGTTTATGTTTTGTTTTTTATTTATTTTTAGGTTTATTTTTTTAGGTTAAGGTTTTTATTTAGTATTTATTTTATTTTATTTTAGGTTTATTTTACTTTTATTTTATGTTTTATTTTTATTTTATTTAGGTTTTTTATTTTTAGGTTTATTTTAGTTTTTAGTTTAGTTTAGGTTTTTATTTATTTTATTTTAGTTTTATTTTTAATTTTTTTTTAATTTTAGTTTAGTATTTATTTATTTTAATTTATTTTCTTCTAGGTTTAGGTTCAAGTTTTTATATTATTTTATTTTATTTTATTTAGGTTTAACTTTTTATTTTATTTTATTTTATTTTTTTCTAGGTTTTATTTAGTTTAGGTTTAGGTTTTTAGGTTTTCAGGGTTTATGGTTTAGTGTTTGGGGTTTAAGGTTTAGGGTTTAGGGTTTAGGGTTTGGGGTTTAGGGTTTTCTTTATTATTTTTTTATTTTTATTTTTTTTTTTTTTTAGTTTGTGGTTTAGGGTTGTAAGTTTTTGGGTTTAGGGTTTAGGGTTTGGGGTTTTTTTTTAGGGTTTAGGGTTTAGGGTTTTAAGGTATAAGGTATAGGGTTTAGGGTTTAGGTTTGTAGGTTTAGTGTTTAGGTTTGTAGGTTTAGAGTTAGTTTTAGGTTTTAGGTTTTAGGGTTAGGATTTTATTTAATTATTTATCTATTTGAAATTAAGTAAACTAGTAGGTTCAAGTTTATTTGGTTTAATTTTGTTAGGTTATTCTTTTATTTTTATTTTGGTTTATTTTTATTTTTATTTAGTTTAGCTTATTTATTTTAGGTTTATTTATTTTAGTTAGGTTTTATTTTGTTTACTTTTTAGGTTTACGTTAAGGTTTAGGTTTATTTTTTAGTTTATTTTTATTTTTATTTTATTTTTTAGGTTTCAGTTTTATTTTTATTTTTTTATTTTTAGGTTTAGGTTTAGGTTTTTATTTTAATTTTTTAGGTTTAGGTTTTAGATTTTTAGTTTAGGTTTTATTTTATTTTATTTTATTTTATTTTATTTAGGTTTAGGTTTTGTTTATTTTAGTTTTAGGTTTAGGTTTTATTTATCTTAGTTTAGTAAATTTTAGTTTAGGTTTAGGTTTATTTTATGTTATTTATTTTATATTTATTTTAGGTTTAGGATTTTTTTAGTTTACGGTTTAGGTTCTTTTTTAGTTAATTTTTAGGTTTACTTTTTTGGTTTATATTTTTATTTAGTTTTTATTTTACTTTATTTTAGGTTTATTTTGGTTTATTTTGGTTTATTTTATTTATATTTTCTAGTTAGTTTTCATTTTATTTAAGTTTTTTTTATTTAGGTTTAGGTTTTTATTTTATTTTTTTGTGTTTAGGTTTTAGGTTTTTATTTTACATTTATTTTTAGGTTTAGGTATAATTTTGGTTTATTTTATTTTATTTAGTTTAGGTTTAGGTTTATTTTATTTTCATTTTAAGTTTAGTTTTTTTTAGTTTAGTGTTTAGGTTTTATTTTCTATTTATTTTTAGGTTTTTAATTTTAAATTTATCTTTTGAGTTCATGTTTTTATTTAGCTTTAATTTATTTTATTTTAGGATTATTTTATTTTTATTTTACATTTAGTTTTAATTTTATTTAGGTTTTTTATTCTTAGGTTTATTTTATTTTTTTAGTTTAGTTTAGGTTTGTATTTATTTTATTTTATTTTATTTTGTTTTTTCTATTTTATTTTTAGGTTTTGGTTTTGGCTTTAGTTTAGGTTATTATTTTTATTTTATTTTTTATTTTACTCAGGTTTAGGTATTTTATTTCTTTTATTTTTTGGTTTTATTTAGTTTAGGTTTAGGTTTTAGTTTTTTTAGGGTTTAGGGTTTAGGGTTTAGGATTTTATGCATTATGGTTTTAGGGTTTAGAGTTTAGTGTTAGGGTTTAGGGTTTAGGGTTTTGGGATTAGTGTTTAGGCTTTAGAGTTTTGGGTTTTTAGGGTTTAGGGTTTGGGGTTTAGGGTGTAGGGGTAGGGTTAGTTTAGGGTTTAGGGTTTAGGGTTACTTTAGAGTTTAGGGTTTAAGGTTTAAGTTTAAGGTTTAGGTTTAGGAGTTTAGGAGGGGTTTAGGTTTAAGTAAGGTTTATTAGTTTAGGGTTTAACTTAGGGTTAGCTTAGTATTTAGGGTTTGTTTGGGATTTAGTTTTTAGGGTTAGTTTAAAGTTTAGGATTTAGCATTTAGGGTTTAGGGTTAGGGTTAGGGTTTAGGGCTTATGGTTTAGGGTTTAGGGTTTACGGTTTAGGATTTAAAGTTGTAGGTTTAGGGTTTAGTTTTAGGGTCTAGTGTTTATGTTTTAGGGTTTAGGATTTAAGACTTAGGGCTTAGGGTTTAGGGTTTATGATTTTCTTAATTAAATAAATCAGTAGATTTAGGTTTGTTTAGTTTATTTTTTATTTAGGTTTATTTTTTTATTTTTTTAGTTTATCTATTTTACGTTTATTTATTTTAATTTAGATTTTTTATTGTAGTTTATTTTTTAGGTTTAGGTTTAGATTTAACTTTATTTTTTAGTTTAATTTTATTTTTATTTTATTTTTTAGGTTTAGGTTTTATTTTTTTATTTTTAGGTTTAAGTTTTGGTTTTTATTTTATTTTTTTAGGTTTAGGTTTTAGGTTTTTCCTTTAGGTTTATTTTTTGGTTTTATTTTTTTGTTTAGGTTTAAGTTTATTTTTAGTTTTTTTTTATTTTATTTAGTTTAGGGTTTAGTTTAGTTTTTTTTTTAGGTTTAGGTTTAGGTTTTATTTTTTTTAGTTAGTTTATTTTAGTTTAGGTTTATGTTTATTTTATTTTGTTTATTTTAGGTTTAGGTTTTATTTTTTATTTATTTTTAAGTTTTATATTTTTTTTATTTTTTAGGTTTAGGTTTTTCTTTTACTTAATTTTTGGTTTATTTTATTTTTATTTTACATTTGAGTTTTAATTTATTTAGGTTTTTTATTTTTAGGTTTATTTTTTTTAGTTTATTTTAGGTTTTTTTTAATTTTATTTTATTTTAGTTTTTATTTTTTACTTTATTTTATTTTTAGGCTTGGGTTTAGGTTTAAGTTTTAAATTAGGTCTTTATTTTTATTTTATTTTAGTTTTTTGGTTTAAGTTTAGGTTTAGGTTTTAGTTTAGGTTTTTATTTCATTTATTTTATTTTTAGGTTTTACTTAGGTTAGGTTTAGGTTTATAGGTTTAGGGTTTAGGGTTTAGGGTGTAGGGTTTAGGGTTTGAGCTTTAGGGTTTAGGTTTTAGGGTTGCAGGTTTTAGGGTTTAGGGTTTAGGGTTTAGGGTATTGTGTTTAGGGTTTAAGGAATTTATTTTAGGGTTTAGGTTTAAGGTTTTAAGGGTTTAGGGTTAAAGGTTTTTTATTTTTTTTATTTTTATTTAGGGTTTAGGGTTTCAGGCTTAGGGTTTAGGGTTTAGGGTTTAGGGTTTAGGGTTTTTAGGTTTAGTGGATAGTGTTATAGGATAATGGTTTAGGGTTTAGGGTAGGGTTTAGGGTTGTAGGTTTAGGGTAGTAGGTTTATTTTTTGGGGTTTAGGCTTTAGGGTTTAGGGTTTAAGGTTTAGTATTTAGGGTTTAGGGTTTCTTAAAAAAATTAAATAACTGGTAGGTTTAAGTTTACTGTTTATGGTTTATGGTTTAGGGTTAAGGTTTTATTTATTTAGAGTTTAGGGTTTAGGGTTTAGGGTTTAGGGTTTAGGGTTTAGGTTTAGGGTTTAGAATCTAGGTTTTAAAGTTTTTTTTAAATTAACTAAACCAATAAGTTTAGGTTTATTTATATATTTAGTTTATTTTTTACTTATTTTAGCTTACTTTATTTTTATTTTTATTTAGGTTTATTTTATGTTTTTATTTAGATTAGTTTATTTATTTCAATTTTATTTATTTTAGTTTAGGTTTCTTATTTTTATTTATTTTTTAGGTTTTGGTTTACTTTTCTATTGAGTTTTTTTTATTTTTTTATTTTTTTTATTTTTTAGGTTTAGGTTTTATTTTTTTTTTTAGTTTTAAGTTTTAGGTTTTATTTTTTAGGTTTATTTTAGGTTTTTTATTTTAGGTTTAAGTTTATTTTTAGATTAAGTTTTGGTTTATTCTTAGTTTATTTATTTTATTTAGTTTAGGTTTAGATTTAGGTTTAGTTTATTTTAGGTTTAAGTGTAGATTTTATTTATTTTTGTTTAATTTATCTTAGTTTAGGTTTAGGTTTATTTTATTTTAGGTTAATGTTTTTTTTTTTTGGTTTTGGGTTTTTATTCTTAGGTTTTAGTTTAGGTTTTTATTTTATTTAGGTTTAGGTTTTTTTTTTTTTTTATTTATAGGTTTAGGTTTTTAGGTTTGTAGGGTTTAGGGTTTGGTGTTTAAGGTTTAGGGTTTTAAAGTTAGGGTTTTAGGGTTTAGGGTTAGGGTTTATGATCTAGGGTTTAGGGTTTGGAGTTTAGGCTTTAAGGTTTAGGGTTTTTAGGGTTTAGGGTTTAGGGTTTAGGGTTTAGGATTTTAGGGTTTAGGGTTTAGGGTTTTAGGGTTTAGGGTTTAGGGTTAGGGTTTAGGGTTTAGTGTTTAGGCTTTAAAGTTTAATGTTTTAGGGTTTAGGGTTTAGGGATTTTTTTATTTTTTAACTAAAATGATTTAGGGTTTAGTTTGTTTAGTTATTATTATTTGGTTTTAGTTCTATTATGTTTATTAGTTAGTTATTAGTTTATTTATGGTTTAGGTTTATTAGTTTTGTTTATTATTATTATTATTATTATTATTATTATTATTATTATTATTATTATTCTAACTATTAATTTTTTGGGGTTTATTTGGTTTTAGGTTTAGTGTTTATTTGGGTTTATTGGGGTTATTGTGGTCTAGTGCTTTTTAGTTTAGTTTTTATTTACTTTTACTTTAGGTGGGGGTTGGGGGGGGGGGGGGGGGGGGGATTATTTATTTTAGTTAGGTTTTAGTTTAGTTACTATTTAGTTATTAGTTTAGGGTTTATTTTTAGTTTTGGGTTATATTCATTTTTAGTTTATTAGTTTTTATTAGTTTTTATTAGTTTAGTTGGTTATTATTAGGTTTTTAGGTTTAGGTTTATGTTTATTTTTTAGATTAGTTTTATTTTTATTTTATTTTTTATGTTTAGGTTTTATTTTTTATTATTAGGTTTAGGTTTTATATAAGTATAGGTTTAGGCATTTATTTTATTTTTTTATGTTTAGGTTTTAGGTTTTTATTTTTGATTTATTTTTAGGTTTTATTTTTTTTAGGTTTAGGTTTATTTTAGGTTTATTTTTAGTTTACTTTATTTTATTTTATTTAGGGTTTAGGTTTTGTTGATTTTAGGTTTAATTTTTGGTTTTATTTATTTTAATTTAGGTTATTTCAGTTTAGGTTTAGGTTTATTTTATTTTGTTTATTTTAGGTTTAGGTATATTTTTTTAGTTTAGGGTTTAGGTGTTATAATTTTTTTTATTTTAAAGTTTTATTTTTATGTTTATTTTTTAGGTTTAGGTTTTTTTAGTTTTTATTTTATTTTTATTTTATGTTTAGGTTTGATTTTATTTATGTTTTTTATTTTTAGGTTTTTTTTTATTTTTTAATTTAGTTTGGGCTTTATTTGTTTATTTAGTTTACTTTTTATTTATTTTAGTTTATTTTATTTTTATTTTTATGTAGGTTTCTTTTTATTTTTATTTAGTTTAGTTTATTTATTTTAGGTTTATTTATTTGAGTTTATAATTTTTTTTTGTTTTTTTAAGGTTTAGGTTTAGCATTAGCTTTACTTTTTAGTTAATTTTATTTTTATTTTATTTTTTAGGTTTAGGTTTTATTTTTTCTTTTTAGGTTCAAGTTTAGGTTTAGGTTTTTATTTTACTTTTTTACGTTTAGGTTTTAGGTTTTTATTTTAGGTTTATTTTTAGGTTTTATTTTTTAGTTTAGTTTTAGGTTAGGTTTTTTTATTTTAGTTTAGGTTTAGGTTTATTTTATTTTGTTTATTTTAAGTTTAGGTTATTTTTTTAGTTTAACGTTTTCTTTTATTTTTTATTTATTTTTAAGTTTTCTTTTTAGGTTTATATTTCAAGTTTATGTTTTTATTTAGTTTTTATTTTATTTTATTTTTTGTTTAGGTTTTTTAGGTTTATTTTATTTTATAGTTTAGTTTAGTTTTTATTTTATATTTTATTTTATTTTAAGGTTTAGGTTTAGGTTTAGGTTTAAGTTTTAGTGTAAGTTTTTATTTTGTTTTATTTTTATATTTTATTTAGGTTTAGGTTTTTTATTTATTTTATTTTAGGTTTTATTTAGTTTGGGTTTAAGGTTTTAGGCTTTTAGGGTTTAGGGTTTAGGGTTTGGTGGTTTAGGGTTTAGGGTTTAGGGTTGTAGGTTTTAGGGTTTATGGTTTAGTGTTTAGTGTTTTAGGGTTTAGTAGGGTTTAGGGTTTAGTATTTATGGTTTAGGGTTTAGGATTTTTTAGGGTTTAGGTTTAGTAGTATAGGTTTAGGCTTTAGGCTTTATGGTTTATTTTAAGGTTTAGGGTTTAGGGTTTAAGATTTATTAGGGTTTTTTTCAATTTTGTTTTTTGAATTTTATTTAGTTTAACTTATTTATTTTAGGTTTATTTATTTTAGTTTAGATTTTTTATTTTAGTTTATTATTTATGTTTAGCTTTATTTTTTAGTTGAGTTTTGTTTTTATTTTACATTTTAGGTTTAGGTTTTTAGGTTTTAGGGTTTAGGGTTTAGGGTTTAGAGTTTCAAAGTTTAGGGTTTTAGGGCTTAGGGTTTAGGGTTAGGGTTTATGGTTTAGGATTTAGAGTTTAGTGTTTAGGATTTAGGCTATAGGGTTTTCAGGGTTTAGGTTTTAGGATTTAGGGTTTTGAATTTGGGGTATAATGTTTTAAGGTTTAAGGTTTAGGGTTTAGGTTTAGGGTTTATGTTATTAGGGTTTAGGATTTAAGGTTTAGGTTTTAGGGTTTAAGTTTAGTATTATAGGTTTGGTTTTACGTTTTAGGGTTTGCTTTAAGGTTCAGGGTTTAGGGTTTATGGTTTGGTGTTTAGGGTAAAGGATTTAGGGTTTAGGGTTTTTTTTTAGTTTTATTTTTAATTTAATTTAGTTTAGTTTATTTATTTTAGTTTTATTTAATTTAGTTTAGGTTCTTTATTTTAGTTTATTTTTTTTAGGTTTAGGTTTAGGTTTATTTTTTTAGTTAAGTTTTATTTTCATTTTTTTTTAGGTTTATGTTTTTAGGTTTTTAGGGTTTAAGATTTAGGGCTTAGGGTATTACGATTTAGGGTTTTAGGTTTAGGGGTTTAGGGTTTAGCGTTAGGGCTTAGGGTTTAGGGTTTAAGGTTTTGGGTTTAAGGTTTAGGGTTTAAGTTTTTAGGGTTTAGGTTTTAGGGTTTAGGGTTTAAGGTTTAGGGTTTAGGGTTTTGGTTTAAGGTTTAGGGTTTTAGGGTTTATGCTATTAGGGTTTAGGGTTTAAGGTTTAGGTTTTAGAGTTTAGGTTTAGTATTTTAGGTTTGGCTTTATGTTTTAGGGTTAGTTTTAGGGTTTAGTGTTTATAGTTTAGGATTTAGTGTTTAGGGTAAAGGATTTAGGTTTTAGGAATTTTTTAGTTTTATTTTTAATTTAATTTAGTTTAGTTTATTTATTTTAGTTTTATTTATTTTAGTTTAGGTTATTTATTTTAGTTTATTTTTTAGGGTTAGGTATAGGTTTAGGTTTATTTATTAGTTGAGTTTTATTTTTATTTTATATTTTAGGTTTAGGTTTTTAGGTTTTTAGGGTTTAGGATTTAGGGTTTAGGGCTTAATATTTAGGGTTTTAGGTTTTAGGGTTTAGGGTTTAGGGTTTAGGGTTAGGGTTTAAGGTTTAGGGTTTAGGGTTAGGGTTTAGGGTTTAAGATTTTTAATGTTTAGGTTTTAGGGTTTAGGGTTTAGGGTTTAGGAGTTTAGGTTTAGGTAGGGTTTATGATTTATAGTAGGGTTTAGGGTTTAAGGTTTAGGGTTTCTGATTTAATGTTTAGGGTTTAGGGTTTAGGATTTTATAGGTTTTAGGGTTTTAAGTTTAGGTTTAGTTTAGGGTTTAGGATAGTTAGTTTAAGTTTAGTTTAGGTGGTTTAGTTTAGTTTAAGGTTTATTTTAAAATTAAGTAAAGGTTTAAGTTTAGGGTTTAGGTTTAGGAGTTTAGGTTTAGTTTAGTTTAGTTTATTTATTTAGGTAAGTTTATAGTTTAGGTTTAGGTTTGATTTAGTGTTTAGGGTTTAGGTTTAGGGTTTAGTTTAGGTTTAGTTTAAGTTATTTAGTTATTTTAGGTTTAGGTTTAGGGTTAGTTTTTTTTAAGATAATTAGTATAGGTTTATTTTAGTTTAGGGTTTAGGTTTAGTAATATATGTTTAGCTTTAGGCTTTAAGGCTAGTTTTAGGGTTTAGGGTGTAGTGTTTCGGGTATAGGATTTAGGGTTTAGGGTTTTTTTTAGCTTTTTTTTAATTTAATTTAGTTAAGTTTATTTATTTTAGTTTAGGTTCTTTACTTTAGTTTATTTTTTAGGTTTAGGTAAAGGTTTAAGTTTATTTTTTAGTTGAGTTTATATTTATTTTATTTTTTAGGTTTAGGTTTTAGGTTTTTAGGGTTTAGGGTTTAGGGTTTAGAGTCTTAGGGTTTATGGTTTTAGGGTTTAAGGTTTAGTGTTTAGGGTTAGGGTTTAGGGTTTAGGGTTTAGGGTTTAGGTTTTTGGGTTTAGTGTTTAGGGTTTTTAGGGTTTAGGTTTTAGGATTTAGGGTTTAAGGTTTAGGGTTTAGGGTTTTGGGTTTTGGGTTTTGGGTTTTGGGATTGGGGTATAGAGTTTTAGAGTATAGGGTTTAGGGTCTAGGATTTAGGGTTTAAAGTTTATGGTTTAGGGTCTAGGGTTTTAGGGTTTGGGGTTTAGTGTTTAGGGTTTATGGTTTTAGGGTTTTAGGGTTTAGGGTTTTAGGTTTAGGGTTTAGGGCTATAGGTATAGGGTTTAGAGTTTAGGGTTTTCGGTTAGTTTTAGTGTTTAGAGTTTAAGGTTAGGGTTTTTTTTTATTTTAACAAATTAAGTAAACGGGTAGGTTCAAGTTTATTTAGTTTATTTATTTACTTTATTTTATTTTATTTTTTATTTATATTTAGGTTTATTTTTATTTTTATTTAGTTTAGTTAATTTATTTTAGTTTTTTATTTTGATTTACATTATTTATTTTAGTTTATTTTTTTCAATTTAGGTTTAGGTTTAGCTTATTTTTTGTTTTATTTTATTTTTATTTTATTTATTATATTTCAATTTTATTTTTTATTTTTTGGTTTAGGTTTATGTTATAATTTAAATTTTTTAGGTTTAGGTTTTAGGTTTTTATTTTAGGTTTTATTTTTAAGTTTAGGTTTAGGTTTATTTTTAGTTTCTTTTATTTTACTTAGTTTAGGTTTAGGTTCATGTTTTGTTTATTTTATGTTTAGGTTTAGGTTTTATTTATTTTAGTTTAGGTTTGGGCTTATTTTATTTTATTTTGATTTTAGGTTTAGTTTTTTTAAGTTTAGGGTTTAGGTTGTATTTTTTATTTATGTTTAGGTTTTACTTTTAGGTTTATTTTCTATATTTAGGTTTTTAATTTATTTTATTTTAGGTTTATTTTTGGTTTATTTTATTTTTAGTTTACGTTTAGTTTTTTTATTTAGGTTTATTTTTGGTTTATTTTATGCTATTTTATTTTTTAGTTTAGATTAGGTTATTATTTATTTTATATTAGTTTATTTTATTTTACTTTTAGGTTAGGTTTTAGGTTTTAGTCTAGGTTTTTATTTTATTTTATTTTTTTAATTTTTTTAGGTTTAGGTTTTTTTATTTATTTTATTTTTATGTTTTATTTAGTTTATGTTTATGTTTTTAGGTTTTTAGGGTTTAGGGTTTAGGGTTTAGGGTTTACGGTTTAGGGTTTTAGGGTTTAGGTTTTTAAGTTTTAGAGTTTAGGGTTTAGGGTTTTGGGTTTAGTGTTTAGGCTTTATAGTTTAGGGTTTTTAGGGTTTAGGGTTTACGGTTTAGGGTTTAGGATTTTTTAGGGTCTAGTATTTTTTTTTTTAAATTTAATAAACATGTAGGTTTAGGTTTATTTAGTTATTTTTATTTATTTTAGTTTATTTTATTTTGGTTTATTTTTTATTTTTATTTAATTTAGTTTATTTATTTTAGGTTTAATTATTTTAGTTTAGATTTTTTATTTTCATTTCTTTTAGGTTTAGGTTTAGGTTTATGATTATTTTTTAATTTAGTTTTATTTTTTTAACTTTTAGGTTTAGGTTTTATTTTTTATTTTTAGGTTTAGGTTTAGGTTTTTATTTTAATTTTTTAGGGTTTGGTTTTATGTTTTTATTTTATTTTATTTTAGGCATATTATATTTTTATTTTATGTTTAGTTTTTATTTTTTTTAGATTTTTTATTTTTAGGTTTATTTTATTTTTTTAGTTTAGTTTAGGTTTTTATTTATTATAGTTTAGTTTAGTTTTTATTTTTATTTTATTTTAGTTTTGTTTTTATTTTTTATTTTATTTTATTCTTAGCTTTAGGTTTAGGTTTTTATTTTATTTTATTTAGGTTGAGCTTTTTATTTTAATTTATTTTCTTTTTAGGTTTTATTTAGTTTAGGTTTAAGTTTTTTTTTGTTTTTAGGGTTTAGGGTTTATGGTTTAGGGTTTAGGGTATAGGATATAGGGTTTAGGGATATAGATTTTAGGGTTTATGGTTTAAAGTTTAGGGTCTATAGTTTAGGGTATAGGGTTTTAAGGTTTAGGGTTTAGGGTTTAGGGTTTAGGGTTTAAGGTTTATGGTTAAGGGTTTTAGGATGTAAGGTTTAGGGCTTAGGGTTTAGGTTTATAGGTTTAGGGTTTAGAGTTTGTGTTAGGTTTAAGGGTTTAAAGTTAGGATTTTTATTTATTTATTTATCTTTTATTTTTTTTATTTTTTTTGAAATTATGTAAACTGGTTGGTTCAGGTTTATTTAATTTTTTTAGTTTATTTTATTTTTATTTTGATTAGGTTTAATTTCATTTTTATTTAGTTTAGTTTATTTATTTTAAGATTATTTATTTTAGTTTAGGTTTTAATTTTAGTTTATTTTTTAGGTTTAGGTTTATTTTTTAGTTTAGCTTAGTTTTTATTTTATTTTTAAGGTTTTGATTTTATTTTTTAATTTTACGTTTAAGTTTAGATTTTTATTTTATTTTCTTAGTTTTAGGTTTTTATTTTATGTTTTTTTAGTTTATTTTATTTCGCTTAGTTTAGGTCTTAGTTTAGGTTCTGTTATTTTAGGTTTAGGTTTAGGTTTTATTTATTTTGGTTTAGGTTTAGGTTTATTTTATGTTATTTATTTTATTTTTATTTTGGGTTTAGGTTTTTTTTTAGTTTAGGGATTTGGTTCTATTATATATTTAAATTTAAGTTTTATTTTTATGTTTAGTTTTTAGGTTTATTTTTTTATTTAGTTTTATTTTAGGTTTATTTTTGGTTAATTTTATTTATATTTTACATTTAGTTTTATTTTATTTAGGCTTTTTATTCTAAGGTTTATTTTATCTTTTTAGTTTAGTTTTGTTTATTATTTATTTTATTTTAGTTTATTTTATTTTAGTTTATTTTATTTTATTTTTAGGTTTAGGTTTAGGTTTTAATTTAGGTTTTTATTTTATTTTACTTATTTAGGTTTATGTTTATTTATTTATTTTATTTTTATGTTTTATTTAGTTTAGGTTTAGGTTTTTAGGTTTTTAGGGTTTAGGTTTAGGTTTAGGGTTTAGGGTTTTAGGGATTAGGGTTTTTGGGTTTAGGGTTTAGGGTTAGGGTTTATGGTTTAGGGTTAGGGTTTATGGTTTAGGGTTCAGGGTTTAGTTTTTAAGCTTTAGGGTTTTGAGTTTTTACCTTTTAGGGTTTAGGGTTAGCTTATCGTTTAGGGTTTATGGATTTTTTTTAAAACTAAGTACACCGGTAGGTTTAGTTTTATATAATTTATTTTTCATTTATTTTTGTTTTTTTATTTTTTTTATTTTTACTTAAGTTTGTTTTTTATTTTTATTTAGTTTAGTTTATTTATTTTAGGTTTAGGTTTAAGTTTAGGTTTATGTTTATTTTTTAGTTTAGTTTTATTTTTATTTTATTTCTTATATTTAGGTTTTATTTTTTACTTTTAGGTTTAGGTTTTAGGTTTTTATTTTATTTTTTTAGGTTTAGGTTATAGGTTTTTATTTTAGGTTTATTTTTAGGTTTTATTTTTTAGTTTAGGTTTAGGGTAATTTTTAGTTTATTTTATTTTATTTAGTTTATGGTTTAGGTTTAGTTTATTTTAGGTTTAGGTTTAGGTTTTATTTATTTTAGTTTAGTTTATTTTAGTTTAGGTTTAAGTTTATATTATTTTTTTATTTTATTTTTATTTTTGGTTTAGGATTTTTTTTAGTTTAGGGTTTAAGATTTATTTTTTATTTATTTTAGGTTTAGGTTTTTATTTAGTTTTTATTTTAGGTTTATTTTATTTTTATTTTACGTTTAGTTTTTATTTTATTTAGGTTTTTTATTCTTAGGTACATTTTACTTTTTAGTTTTATTTAGGTTTTTATTTATTTTATTTTAGTTTATTTTATTTTATTTTTATGTTTTAGTTTAAGTTTTTATTTTATTTTATTTAGTAATAGGTTTATTTATTTATTTTATTTTTAGGTTTTATTTAATTTAGGCTTAGGTTTTTAGGTTTTTACGGTTTAGGGATTAGGGTCTAGGCATCAAGGTTCAAGGTTATTGTTTAGGGTTTCGGGTTTAGGGTTTCGTGTTTAGGCTTTAGGGTTTAGGATTTAGGGTTTAGGGGTTTAGGTTTGAGGTTTAAGTTTAGGGAGTTAGGGTTAGTTTAGGGTTTAGGTTTTAGGAGGGTTTAGTTTAGGGTTTAGGTTAGGAGTTTAGAGGGTTTAGGATTAGTTTAGGTTTAGGTTTAGGATTTGGATAGGTTTAGTTTAGGGTTTAGGTTTAGTTTTTAGTTTAGTTTTGTTTAAACTTTAGGTTAGTTAGTTTATTTTTAGAAGGTTTTATTTAGTATATTTTATTTATTTTATCTTTATTTAGGTTTATTTTTGATATTTTTTAGGTTAGTTTATTTATTTTAGGTTTATTTATTTTAGTTTAGGTTTTGTATTTTAGCTTATTTTTTAGATTTAGGTTTAGGTTTAGGTTTATGTTTATTTTTTAGTTTAGTTTTATTTTTATTTTATTTTTTATGTTTAGGTTTTACTTTTTATTTCTAGGTTTAGGTTTCAGGTTTTTTTTTTTAGGTTTAGGTTTTAGGTTTTTATTTTAGGTTTATTTTTAGGTTTTATTTTTTTAGTTTAGGTTGAGAGTTATATTTAGTTTATTTTATTTTATTTAATTTGGTCTTTAAGTTTAGTTTATTTTAGATTTAGATTTAGGTTTTATTTATTTTAGTTTATTTTTGTTCAGGTTTAGGTTTATTTTATTTTTTTTTATTTTAGGTTTAGGATTTGTCTTTTAGTTGAGGGTTTAGGTTTTTTTTTATTTATTTTTAGATTTATTTTTCAGGCTTAGGTTTTTATTTAGTTTTTATTTTATATTATTTTAGGTTTATTTTAGTTTTATTTTATTTTTATTTTATGCTTATTTTTTATTTTATTTAGGTTTTTTATTCTTAGATTTATTTTATTTTCTACTTTAGTTTCGAATTTTATTTATTTTATTTTAGTTTATTTTTATTATTTTTTTTAATTTTATTTTTTGGTTTTAGTTTAGGTTTTTATTTTATTTATTTATTTAATTTTATTTGCTATTAGGGTTTATTTATTTATTTTATTTTTAGGTTTTATTTAGTTTAGATTTAGGTTTTTAAGTTTTTAGGGTTTAAGCTTTAGGCTTTAAGCAGGTTGATTAGCTTTTTAGGGTTTAAGGTTTAGTTTTTAGGCTTTAGGGTTTAGGGTTTTTAGGGTTTAGGGTTAGCTTAGGGTTTATGGTTTAGGTTTTTAGGGCTTAGGCTTTAGAGTTTAGGGATTAGGGTTAGGGTTAGGGTTTAGGGTTTATGGTTAGTTTAGGGCTTGGGGTTTGGGTTTAGTGTTTAAGATTTTTTAGGGTTTAAGGTTTAAGGTTTAGGGTTTACAGTTTAGGGTTTAGGGTTTAGGGTTTAGAGTTTTAGGGTTTAGGGTTTAGGGTTTAAGGTTTAGGGTTTAGGGTTTTAGGGTTTAAGGTTTAGGGTTTAGGGTTGTAGGTTTAAGGTTTAGAGTTTTGGGTTTAGGGTAAGTTTTAGGGTTTAGGGTTTAAGGTTAGGGTTTTTTTATTGATTTTTTATTTTTTAAATTTTTATTATTTTTAAATTAAGTCAACTCATAGGTTTAGGTTTATTTAGTTTATTTTATTTATTTTTTATTTTTTATTTAGTTTATTTAGGTTTATTTATTTATTTTTTAGTTTAGGTTTTTATTTTAGTTTATTTTTTAGGTTTAGGTTAAGCTTTAGGTTTATTTTTTAGTTTAGTTTTATTTTTATTTGTTTTACATGTAGGTTTTATTATTTTTTTTAGGTTTAGGTTTAAGTTTATATTTTATTTTTTTAGGTTTAGGTTTTAAGTTTTATTTTAGGTTTATTTTTAGGTTTTATTTTTTAGTTTATGTTTAGGTTTATTTTTAGTTTATTTTATTTTATTTAGTTTAGGTTTTGGTTTAGGGTTTGCTTAGATTTTAGGGTTAGCTTGGGGTTTAAGGTTTATGGTTTAGGGTTTAGGATATTTTAGGGTTTAAGGTTTAGAGTTTAGGGTTTAGGGTTTAGGGTTTAGGATTTTTTAGGGTTTAGGGTTTAGGGTTTTAGGGTTCAGGGTTTATAGTTTAGGGTTTAGGCTTTAGAGTTTAGGGTATAGGGTTTAGGGTTAGGGTTTAGGGTTGTAGGATTAAGGTTTAGAGTTTCAAGTTTAGAGTTTAGTTTTAGGGTTTAGGGTTTAGGGTTAGGGGTTTTTTTATTGATTTTTATTATTTTATTTTTATTATCTTTAATTATTATTATTATTTTAAATTAAGTCAACTAGTAGGTTTAGGTTTATTTAGTTTATTTTTTTATTTATTTTAGTTTCTTTTATTTTTTTATTTTGATTTAGGTTTATTTTTGTTTTTATTTAGTTTAGTTTATTTACTTTATGTTTTTTAATTTAGTTTGCTTTTTATGTTAAGGTTTAGGTTTAGGTTTATTTTTTAGTTTAGTTTTATTTTATTTTATTTTTTAGGTTTAGTTTTTATTTTTTATTTTTAGGTTTAGGTTTAGGATTTTATTTTATTTTATTTAGTTTAGGTTTAGGTTTATGGTTAGCTTAGGGTTTACGGTTTAGGGTTTTGGGTTTAGGTTTTAGGGTTTTTAGGATTTACGCTTTAGGGTTTAGGGTTTAGGGTTTAGGGTTAAGGTTAGGGTTTAGGGTTTAGGGTTAAGGTTAGGGTTTAGGGTTTAGGTTTAGGATTTAGGATTTAGGGTTTAGGGTTAGTTTAAGGTTTAGGTTTAGGGTTAGTTTAAGGTTTAGGGTTTAGGGTTTTTTAGGGTTTAGAGTTGTAGGTTTAGAGTTCAGGTTTAGCGTTTTGGGTTTAGGGTTAGTTTTATGGTTTATGGTTTAGGGTTTTAAAAAAACATATTAAGTAAACTAATAGGTTTAGGTTTATCTAGTTTATTTAGTTTATTTTTTATTTATTTTAGTTTATTTTTTATTTAGGTTTATTTTTATTTTATTTAGTTTAGTTTATTTATTTTAGTTCTGTTTATTTTAGTTTAGGTTTTATTATTTTAGTTTATTTTTTAGGTTTAGGTTTAGGTTTATGTTTATTTTTTAGTTTAGTTTTATTTTTATATTATTTTTTTAAGTTTAGGTTTTATTTTTTATTTTTAGGTTTATGTTTGGGTTTTTATTTTATTTTTTTAGGTTTAGGTTTTAGATTTTTATTTTAGGTTTTATTTTAGGTTTTTTTTAGTTTATGTTTAGGTTTATTTTTAATTCATTTTATTTTATTTAATTTAGGATTTAGGTTTAGTTTATTTTAGGTTTAGGTTTTTTTTTAGTTTAGGGTTTAGGTTTTATTTTTAGGTTTATTTTTTAGGTTTAGGTTTTTATTTAGTTTTTATTTTATTTAGGGTTTTGTGCGACCATCCTTCAAGATCTTTGATGGCAGTGGGAACCCACGCTAACACGTTACACACTTTAGAGTTGGCTGTTGCAACACCGGTGGCAGTAACACACTCTTCTTCCATCTTTTGGTTAGCAGCCTGTCAGGTGTTGAATTTGATTGGTACGTCGAACGGCCTAATAGTTCGGTGAAGACTTTTGCTAAGTTGGAGCACCTCTTCATCAAGAGGTTTGTTGGAGCTCAGGAAAGGGCGATTATAGTGACCTCATTGTAGAGAAACATAAACTCAATTAGTCCCTTGTTGATTACATTCTCAGGTGGTGCAACCTAAGCATGAAATATGAACCACAGCTGTCTGAACAGCATGCCATTGAGATTCTTCTCAAGAATATTCATGGCCTGATCGCCTTCATGCTTAAGTGCTTTACCATCAAAACATTCCAGAAATTAATCAACATCGCGGCTAGCCTAAAAGATGAAGCCAAACAGTTGCCCTTTCCTAACCTATTATCTAGGTCCAAGCTGCAGAAGGTGTTTAAGAAGAAGCCAGGGATAGTTGTGTCAATAGACAGAGGGAAGTAGCCAACCAAAGTTAAGTATGAGAGACTACGAGCTCAGCAACCCCCTTTGCCACCTCCTCTTCCACGACCTCGGCCATCATACCGGCCACCATAGCCGCCACAATGACCATTTTCACCACCTCGTAGCCTAGACAGCGATTATTCATATCCGCCAAGTAGCTACTTTCCACCTACTCTTCGATAGATTGAATAAGTCATGCTGATTCAAGAGGGAGGTAGTTAGGAAAATTTTTAAGAATCTCTTAAAGAAATATGACTTTCAGTTACTAGAGCCTAAGAGGCCTTAAAAAGTCATCAATAATGATTATCCTAGCTATTACCCCTACCACTGCATGTTAGGCCATGTCTTAGAGGATTGTAACACTTGTAAGGACTAGCTTGAGCACAACTACAAGGTAAGAGCCATAGTTATCCCTAAGGAATACTTATTAGAACAACCATCCTGTTCTGTTAGAGTAATCATTGGGGATACTTGCGTTCCTCTTAAGACCAAAGAAGATTAAGATATTTCCCTATCCCGAACCTCTAAGAAGATCACTTCTAAGATCAAGAAGCTTTCCTTGCAGGTGCTTGAAGTAGCTCAAATCTCTAGCACCAAGGAAGGTTTGCTTGTTGTAAAGGATAACTCGGGGAGCAGCTCACCATACTTGCCCGGGATAGTCTAGTAGCATAGTCACCATCCGAGTCCAGTACTCCCTCCTCCGTTGCAACTACCACCACTTCTACGGGCAGGAGCATTGTATCTACGGATTAGGGTACTAAATCCCTTACTCTGCTTACTTTACTGGATTTCTATCATGTACCTCCACCCAAAAAGAAATTAATGAAGAAAGCTGATTCTAATTATATATTGTCTACTGATGCTTTGATTTTATTTTTACTAAAAAGCTCTAGTGTAAATAAAATAATAGCTCTAGTAGTTTGATCCTTTCATTTTAATTTAGTGGACTATCCTTCTAATCAATTGTTCACCTCTTGAGATTGACTTGGAGTCAACTTTGAGGATCCCAAGAGAAGCGTAGGTATGCCCAATGAGAAGGTAGAACTTTCCACAAGCTCATCATTCCAAGAAGTCACTAAATTCAACCATAGTGGCAAAGTTCTACCTTAGTAGTATCTCAATAAGGGTAAGCAAGTCATTGTCTAGTGAGTAGATAGCCTCCATAGGATGCTCCACCCATGGATATGCTTGTGAGACCAAGCCATAGTTGATTACAATGTCTGCTCACCTTAGAAAGTTTCTAGCTTAAGCATATACGATGCCCTTGTCTTATCCAAAGAGATGAGGAATCTCTATCAAGGCCTTACTGATCTAGAGATATGTTTAGCTCATGGCTACTAGAGAGGCATGCCAATCAAAGGACATCTTAGAGTTACAGGATGAAGACTTACTCTAGGATGACCAGCACAACTCTTTACATTAGGATGTTGTGATATAGGCTATCTAGAGTTTTGATTGACCCGTGTATTACTCAACATTATGAGTCTAAGAACCCTTGCCTACTTGAGGATCGACATCTCCAAATCCAAAAAAATGAAGGATGTTGAGGATTCAATGAATAAAAGAGAGGGCCTTATGGTGTTTATTTTGGATGTATGGGGGTGTACGCATCATTTTTTTTGAGGTGATCGTACAACATTGAGGTATGATGTACTATCTCAAAGATAGAGGCATCACCCATAATGGACTTAATCACATAATAAGACTGGCATGATGGGTCTTCAAATGTACAGATTTTTCCCTACTTTACATGGATGAATAAAGTAGGGTTTATATTAAACTAGGTTCTTAAGTTCCCTATGGAGGCAAGCCTCCATAGTTAATTACATCTTAGGAAATAAACCTAAGAATACTTTCGATTAAAGTAGACAATTATCATCTCCAAAGATTTCAACTATCAAAGATTGTATTTGGAAAATCAATTGGGAGAGTTCAAGGAGAAGACTTATTTTTGGAATCCAAATGAAATAAGTAAGAAATGCTCATGATACTAGGAAACCTAGTGAGCATTTCAATCTATCTTATGGTTGGGCTTTATAATTTTGAAGTTGATTAGATTTATATGTTTTGAGTTGAAATTTAATTAGATTACTAGGGCTTATAATCCACCAATACAAGGTTGTGGGAATTCCTAAGAGGTGATAATTTATGCTCAGGAAGGAAATAGCTACCTGATCCTAAATCTAGGGAGCTTTAGTAAAGCTAAAGCAACCTAAATCTAAGCATATATTTCTCCATAAGAGAGAATAAATTGTCTAACTTCTAGACTTATAATCGAGTGGCCAGCTAACTCCTCCTGAATTTTAAAACCATGTAGTTCAATCTTATGAATTGCAAGATAGCTTAATTATTTAATTAGAAAGAGACTAAAGTCCTAAACACTCCTAAGAGACTAGAGCATGAGTGGTATGAGCATATGACTTAATCTATAGATGCAAAATCTTTTCAAATTTTATTTCATTTACATCATTTTGACAAAGGCTTTAGGATTTCTTATGCCTAAATGCATGAAATAGGTTATGGATCAAATCAGCTAGAAGAAGGTGTTCCACCACAAGGGATGCCCTCATAGTCAAGCATTCTTTATCGTAAAGATGGAGATCCTTCATGTTCAAGAGAGAAAGAATATGCATGCATGATGTGAAACATACAACCATATAGTTAAGGGTTGCTAAATCTTTTAATTAACTTATTTATGTTTTAGGATTTATTATGAGTTGTTTAAAATTTAGTTATGAGTGATTAGTTGAGTAGAAAAGTTATTTTTATCCTAAGAGCCTAATCATATCCAAGCCACATATTGAAGCATCAATCATTTAAGAAACCATGAAAATCATGCCATCCTAATGCAGAATGTAAACATAGCATCAGACAATTATATAAACTATCATAAAAGAATAAAAGGCTGGTGCAATCGGGTACCACCGTACAACCCAAAGAGATAAAAGATGGGTAGTCGAGCTCTACCCTTATACAACTAGAATATGAAAAAATAATTATAATTGTATTAAATGCTATGGGGGTCTTCTATCTTCATATCTCCATTTCTTATTTGGTTCCTTCTTTGATTTGGATGGTACTTGTATCAAATGCATCACAGGGCACACCAAGATAAAGCCTTATGGACACTACTCATCCCAATCCCCCATAGCACTAATCCTAATTCCTATTGCAAAAATTACATTTATGTGGGAAAAGTAAATCTAACTACACCTAAAATAGAGCTAAATATACATATAATCCCAAGCAATTGTATTTATAATTTGGACTTAGCACCCTACACATGGGTAACTAAGCCCACCGTCTAACTTGGATTATGCTTAAGGATTTAAGCAACCTACAAAAGAGCATTCACATTTATTTTAAGCATCCCTTAAGCATAATCTCTACAAAAAACATGATTAGTTAATATTGTCTATCATCTAGTCTACAAAGCATACACCCTAACATCCAATCTAAAATAATACATCATAAAATAAAACATACATCACATCATATATCCTAACTTAGAGCTAAGTGGTGACTTAATTCTAATGTGTGTATTAAGGCTTTGTGGTAAGTCTTGTTAGGCATTAGTGTTGTATTTTCTAAGTGTAGAAGGATTCAATTTAACATGAAAGGTTGATTTCACTTAAAGTAGTTTAATTGATTTGAGAATTTTAATTTGTGTTTTCTTTTGTTTCATTTGATTACACTTAGCAACTAAGTGTTATAAAGAGAGGAAAAGAGGATTACCCTCTGTCATCCTTACCTTAAGTCACTTTCTAAAGTATATTAATTTGATTTAGTTCTCTTTAGTGAATGGCTTATTAAATGATTTAATTAATCCTAAGTTTAGGTTCACTTTAAATAATCCTATTCAAAATGAAAGGCATCTTAAGATTAATTTAATTGAATTACTACCATGACATATATTAAATCATTCCTTTCCATCACATGTAACATGCATATGATTTAATCCTAAGTGTATCTATACATGAAACATATTTTAGCACACTTAAATGATGAATGTATGTGTATGTTTAGAATTTATATTTTATTTGATTGAATTATTTAAACATATTAATTTAAAACTTTATCCAAATTCTTATACAAAAATGGACATACGAATGAAATTAAATAAGCATGTGTTGTTGTTAAACCTGAGAAGTGAGGTAATCAAATTACCTCCTTGGAGCTAGCTAAAGCCTCGTATTCTCGAGATGTCCAAACTATATACCCATTTGCATTCAAACATATGTAAATTCGTATACATGAACATAGGAAGTAAGCTCCAAATAATATGGCTAATTAATTCAACCACTTAGTCAATTATGAATGCATGCAATTTTAATGTAAAATGGGATTTTCATTCACTAATCACATATACATATACATGTACAAAGATATAGAAAGTACATGTCATTGTTAAACGGAAGTGAGGTAATCAAATGACCTCCTTGGGGCTAACTAAAGCCTCATATTCTGTGGATGTCAGACTATATACTTGCTTTTCTTGGACACACATGGATGTATACATAAATGAGGAAAGAAAACCATGCAAAGATTGTATATTTTTATTGAATCATTTATATATATGAATTAAAGCTCTATCCAAATTCTAATGTTGAAATACATAAGAATGAAATCAAATGGGTATGTCATTGTTAAACAAGGAAGTGAGGTAATCAAATGACCTCTTGGTTAGCTAAAACCCTGTTCTCAAGATGTTTAGACTATATACCCATTGTCATTGAATCTTATATAAATCAACACATGAATAGAGTAAAGAGAACTCAACATTCATACACTTAAGCTATAAGCACATGCATTTCTTATGTATTTATAACTAGCATCATAACACATATTATTATTCATTTATAAGCTTTTGAAAAATACATTTGGATTTAATAGTGATAATAGCCATGCATATATTAAATTAAATCAACACATGCAAGCTTACATAAAGGAAATCCATTTTATTTTACTTGATTTTGAAAAGATGGATGCATGAATTCAAATGACATACCAAATTTAACATGATTGGAAAGAGGACAATCAAATATAAGCATGTGATTCATTCAACCAAACTAGTTCTTAAGACAATCAAATCAAATAAGATTATTTAAAGCAAACCAAAGCTTTTTTATTAATTAAGTTTTGATTTGATTTAATTTAAAGAGGAGAAGAGAAATCATCACTTGTGTTTTAAACCCATTCCCACATTAGTGATTTGATTTAATTTAAGGAAATGTAATTAAGTTGATTTTATGGGTTAATTAAGTTGAACCCTTAATTAGATGAATTAATTACCCTTACCTTATGTCATAAAGTAATTAACTAAATAATTATGAGCCAACATGATATGCATGGAAAATAAACTTACAATGATCCTAGGAAATAAAAGGCCTAATGCAATTGGCTCATGATTAATAGTTAATTAATTAGATTAATTAATTACTCATTATTTTTCACACATGTGGACTAACCATAATTTCATTAAACTCCTTAGGTTATTAAACACCTAAAGATCTACCCCATGATTTAATTAATTAAGATGTGATTATGATTTCAATTTGATTAAGTGATTTAATTAATTAGTTTCTTAATTAATTTCATTTTAAAAAAGGTGAAATGAACTTAGGAAAGGGTCCCAACCCTATTCCTTAGTTCACTTACAATTGAACAATGAATAAACTTAATTAACCAATTTATTATTCATGGGATTAATTAATCATTAATTAACTTAAAGAGTAGTTAAGGTTTAATTAGTCAATTTTCTAATTAAGTGAGCAATAAATCCAAGAAAATCATGGGAGGTAGAGGTCATCCCATTAAATTAACCAAAAATTTGGGATTAATTTCTCAAGTAATTAAGAGTAATTAGTAAAATTTTAATTAAACCTTAATTACTATTCAAAATTAGTTAAGATCATTTTTAATTAATTCTCCTTGAAATACCTTTAAAATGAGTATTTATTTGCATTTTTTAACTATGATTTTTATGATTTTAGAAATTTTAGCCATTAAAAATGATTAATTAAGCCTAATTAAAGCCTAATCTGTTGCCATGTGTGCTAACGCACTTTTCCATGTGGCAGATTGGCTACTTAAAACTTATCCAACTCACCTCATGGTGTGGCGAGCTGCTCACCATCCCATATCTAAGATTGATGCTACGATTAATCCCACTTAATAAGATTAAATTAGATCGATCTAGTGATCTAATCATGACCGCCATTCCGATCATGGAATGGATGGTGTGATCTAACATCAGAGTGAGAGAGAATGGAGTCTCCACCATTGCTCACTTGATCCAAGCTTACTTGAGCTATCAACTCCAAAAGGATCCCACACCTTCACATCATCGAGGGGATCCAACAATCAAGATCACATGAGATGTAGGTTTTTTTCAAAAAAACTCCAACCCATTTTTGCCTAAGGATTAGTTTTGGAAGCATACCTCACCGAAGCTCAAGACCGGTGACTCGAATGATTAAGGAAGCTTCATCTAGTGGAGACAAGCTGAGTTGAATTGGATCAATTCCTCAATGTTCACTTAAGGCCATGAATCAATGATTTGGAGAAGCTTTGATCAAGTCCCACCTGCTCAGAAGCTTGGGAGATGATTCTTTCTTGCTCGATGAGGCCTAGGAAGGTGTGTGCAAAGTTAATTTGAGTTTGATGGAGAAATGGGAAGTTAGAAAATGGGAGTGTCCTATTTTGGGATGGACAATGGCATTTTTGATCAAGAATGAGCTTGGGAGCTAGGGAATGGCTCTAGAGCTCATCTTGGGTAGCTAGGGATCTAAGAATGATTTTTGTGTGTTTGAGTGGAAATGGGGGGTGTATACCCCCTTCATCTTGATCGGGAGGGATGGTTTGGCTTCTAGGTCATCATCCAACCATCTCGTGAGTGGGTGGGAGGAGGTGAGTTGGCGCTTGGTTGGTTGAAGGTGTGGAGGTGGTCGCCAAGGAGAATCATGGGTGTCCTATGGGTTTCAAATGCTAATGGGGAGGGTGAGGTGATTTCACCTCCCATGGGTCATGGCCAACCCAACCACCCTCGTTGGGGTGTCCTAGTTCCTAGTGGACCATTGGGAGAGTACCAAGTGGCCAAGGAATGGAAATGACCACTTACATGGGTGATTTATCTCATGTGATGCCCTTGACCTAGAAATGATCATTTGGCATTGATTTGAGGTAAAGATTTGAAATGAGCCAAAAGTGGTTAGCCCAAATTTCAAGTCAATTGGAGTTGATTTGGTTAGTTTGGCTCAATTTGACTCATTTAGGTCAAATTAGTTGGGGTCAAGTTGACCAATTGGTCAAATTGGGTCAAACCAAGGGTTGGTCAAGTTCATATTATCATTTGGGATTTTTTGGTTCAATGGGTTTGGTTTAGTTTGGCTTAGATTTGATTTTGGCTCATTTGAATTCATTTGGGTCAAATGGGTTGACCAATTTGACCAAATTGGCCAAATTGGCTTGGGTTGGTGTTGGTTTGGGTTTAGTTGACCAATTGAAGATGATTGTAGGCTTTGGTTTCAATTAATTTGGATTTGGCTTTGATTTAGGCCAACTTGAACCTTTAGGTCAATTTGGGCTAAGTAGGTCAATTGTGTTCAATTGGGTCCAATCATGGCTTTGGTCAAGTTCAACAATCAATTTGGAATGAACTTGAGCCATTGGTTGCAATCAATTCAGTTTATATTTTGATTTGACACAATTTGATCTTTTAGGTCAATTTGGGTCAACTTGGGTCAAGAGCCAATTGGGTTTGGTTTGACTCAATTGAAGGTCAAGTCATATTCAAATATTGATTTTGATTTGGTATGAATCATTGTTTCAAGGATTTGGCTTGCAATTTGGCTAGTTTGGGTTCATAAGGGGGTTGACTTGGTCAAATGACTAAGTTGACTTGGTTTGACCTAATTTGTGACAATTGATCAACCTAAGGTGATCAACAATCATGATGGGAGGTTTTGATGGGCTTGGTTTAATCCAATTTGGGTAAGTTTAGAACTTGGCTCAAATCAGTCAAATTGTTGACTTTAGGTCAAGTGGACCAATTGGGTTTAGTTGGCTTGATTTTGGGTTGAGTTTGATTTAGTTGAGTTTATATATGGATTTGGGATTGATATATAAATTCAATTTTGCAATGGCTTGGGTTCAAATGGGTTTTGGTTCATTTGAACATTTCAAGTCAAAAGGGTTAAGTTGGGTTTGACTTGGGTTTATTTTGGTTTGGCTTGATGATTGTAGATTTCATTTATATTTGTGAATATGATTGAAGGTATGATTGATTCATAGGAAAATCAATTGAATTTGGGTTTTGGAATGAAGGATTTTGGCTAAGTCCATGGAGTTGAGTCATGTGGCTTAGTTTGGATTTTGATTTGGTTTGATATAGTTTTGATAATTTAAATGTATATTTCATTTAAATTTGTAAATATGATTGAAAATATGATTGATTTGTGAGAAAATCAATTGAGTTTGACTTGATTTGGATTAAATTTGGCTAAGTCCATGGGATAGTCATATGGCTTAGAAGGATTTTGATTTAATTTGATTTAATTTGATTTATTTTTGATCATTTGAATGTAGATTTGATGTATATTTAGGAAGATGATTGAAGATATAAATTGATTATGAGAAAATCAATTGATTTTGGATTGATTTGGATTAAGATTTGGCTAAGTCCATGGGATAGGTCATATGGCTTAGGAAGGGTTTCAAGTTTGGATTTGATCATGGGCTTCAATCATTTGGTTTTGGAATTAGAGTTTAGATTTGGATTTGAATTTGATGTTTGAATTGAACTTGAGGTTTGGTTTGAGAAGGTGAACTTGGATTGGATTTGGGTTGTAGGTTAGGTGGATTATTATAATACCTAAGGCATAATCTAATCCTATGGTTAACCCTTCTAAGTCTTTAAGCTTAGGTTAAGTGTTTACTTAATTATTAGATGTGTCTTATGATAAGGGAAGACTTAGTGTCTAGAAGACTTCTAAGTTTAAGATGGGAAGATTGAATTTGCACTCCAAAAGTGAGGTCAATAGGCCTTAGGCTCTATAGTGTTGCCCTTGGAGATAGATGATTGGAAGATCGAAGCCAAGTTTCACATTATAGACTCGGATACATCTTTGAACGCTTTGCTTGGGAGACCATGGATACATGAGAACAACATAGTTTCAACCTCTCTACATCAGTGTATGAAGTTCGTGAGAGGTGGGATCATCTACTGTGTCAAAGGAGATCTCAAGCCATTTACAGTTCACGAGGTCGGCATATATGAAGATGCGGCTTACTACCTCCCTCAAAATCAACAAGTCAATTCCCGTGAACTTGGCCAAAGTTTAAAAATAAAAGAAAAAGAAAAAGGAAAAGAAAAGGAAAAAAGAAAGAGAAAAACAAAAAGAAAAGAAAAGAGAAAATGAAAAAGAAAATAAAAGGGAGCAGAAATAGACTTCAAGGAGGAAGTGGAGCCTGACATTAGATTCCACCCATAGTTCATTACTCCATTCGAATATATGGGTAGGATGACTTGACCACCACTAAAGAGAGGAAGAGCCATTTAGAGGCCCATGGTGGAAAACCTCTTTATTGGACACCCAATAGAAGATATATCCTAGCTACCAATAGTACACATGCTATCTATATAGACTTAAAATCTAGTTCATAGGATGAGTCTTATATGATTAGAACACAAAATGACACTTGCAAGATAGTGATGAAGACTGGCTCAAAGTAAAACATAAGTGTATCCAAGTCTATATGTGAAATAGTTAGGCATCTTGGGAACCTTAGCTCTAACCCCACTTTCCTCTCAAAAGGTGAGTTTGGTAGTTAAGGAAGCCCTAAGTCATCCATGTGTGAAGACTCGAGGTTTTTTCGGGAGCATCATCCTCAAGTCAAGAAGTTGATGAACTTGAGGATGATTCATATAAAGATTTTATAGAATTACCTTTTGATTGGTACTTGCCTCATGTTCATTATTTAGCAAAGAAAAGGGTTAATCACACATACTTGGTCAAAGCATGTCGACTATACTTCAAAAGAATATGGAAGAATAATGCAAAGCTCTAATCAAGACCAGACTAGATTTGATACAATGGGTCCAGTCGATGATGAAGATTACTGCTTAGTCATCACCAGTAATTTGGAATCTGATAGGTTCTTTTCAAATAATATTAACTCATATGAGGAGTTATTCTTAGAAAAATTAGTTGATCTAGATGATTTTGAAGTCAAAGATGCACCGCCAAAGTTTGAAGAAGAGATCAAGTCAACCATCAATGTGCTCAAGAAAATGAACTTAGGAACTGAAGAATATCCATGCGACATACACGCTTCTTGTTGAATGAAATTGAAACCAATGACTTAGTTAGCTATTGAGTTTAAGGATTGGTTTACATGGAGTTATGAAGAGATGCTCGATTGGCTCCGTCGAAATCCATAAACTAGCAATAGAGCCTAGCTAACCCTAATAAGCAAGATGTATGCAATTGGACAGAAATAACAGTCATTTATGAAGTCAAGAAATTGATCGATGCTGGCTTCATATGGGAAGAAAAAAACCCTACTTGGTTAGCCAATGTCATCCCAATCAAGAAAAAGAATGGCCAAATTTACCTATACATCAATTTTATGAATTTAAATAAGGCATGTCCAAAAGATGAATTTCCACTACCAATGTCAGAGTTGATGGTGTACATTGCCTCATCTCATACAGTCTTCTCTTTCATGGATGGCTCATTTGGATATAACCAAATAGAGATGGCACCTGAAGATGAAAGAAACACTACTTTCAGAACCTCGATCAGAATCTATTGCTATAAGGTCATGCCTTTCAGCCTTAAAAATGCTGGTGCTGCATACCATCAAGCTATGACTCGAATCTTCAATGAACTCATTCATCATCAAATCGAGTGCTATGTCAATGATCTCATGGTCAAAAGTAGAGAAAAGGAAGACCATCTCTTTGACTTGAGAGTAGTTATCGAATAGTTAAGATAATTTAACCTCAAAATGAACCCCCCGAAGTGTGCATTTAGAGTAGCTTCAGCGAAATTCCATGAGTTTATTGTCCTACACCAGGGAATTGAAATCGATTTGGATAAGATCAAGGTAATATTAGAAATGCCACCCCCTAAAAGTTTAACTCAACTCAGATCATTCTAAGGGTGATTGGTGTATCTAAGATGCTTTATAACCAACCTATTAGAAAGATGTCAACCATTCTCAGCATTTATCAAAAAGGATGCCAAGTTCAAGTGGGATGACAAGTGTGAGCCTACCTTTGAAGACATCAACCATTAGCTGATGATGTCATCGATTCTAGCACCCCTTATTATAGGCAATCTGTTCATACTTTATGCTACTGCATTAGACAACTCCCTTGGTGCTTTGTTGGCCCAAGCTAATGACGAAGGGAATGAAATTGCACTCTACTACCTCAGCCGTCATCTAATCCCTATTGAGGCTAATTATCCAAGCATTGAGAAGTATTGCCTAGCTTTAATCTTTGCATCTCAAAAGATACAGCACTATATGCTTCCTCATAAAGTGAACTTAATCTCTAGGATCAATCCACTTATAGTATCTCATGACATGATGCTATCTGAGCATGGCATGATCCATGATCCTCTCAGTTTGACATTACCTTCATACCCTCATGCGAAAGGACAAGTGCTAGTAGATTTCTTAGCAAAGACACCACTTTTTTGAATTCTTCGCTTAGTGATGATCTCCCCGATGAACAAATCATGAACTTATGGGATACTAGTATTCTCTACTGAGAGATTACTTTGATGGTGCGGCTTCCTCTCAAAGAAAAGAAGAATGACAATTTACTATTCCAGGAAAGGTAGGGGTAGGAATAGTTCTTTTAACTCTGGATCATGATGTGATAAGATTCTCATATTATCTGTCCAATCCTTGCACCAACAATGAAGCTGAATATGAGGCTTTGATTGCCTATTTGGAGTTAGTCATTACCCTAAGAATCTAGAACATCAACATCTTCGAGGGTTCTTAGCTACTTATCAACCAAATTGTTCAGTCCTATAAAGTTATAAATCTAAAGCTCCATCTCTACCTTAAGTACACCATGAAGTTATTGGCCCAAATCCTAGAGGTTACCATTTATAAGATTCTTCGAGGAGAGAATTCCATACATATGCTTTAGCCAAGCTTTCCAAGGAGTTGGCATGTCAAGAATGAGTGCATATCAATAAAGGTCCAAAAATAGACAAGTCTTATCCCTTATTGATATTGAACTCATCAAAAGTACTCTTGAAGGGGAGGCCAATGCCCAAAAGGATTGAGGCAACCATTCATGGATTACCTAAATAAAAAACTACCTAAAAGAGAAGTCCCAAGCCCATCGATGAAGCAGAACACTTTCCTACTTTTGGATGGTGTCTTATATCGCTGGTCTTTCGAGATGTGGTTACTTATTTAGACATGCATGAAATCCTGATCGATGGTTACATTATTTAGATCGATCGGTACACCGTGATTATGTGGAGCCAACCAATCAAGATGAAATCCAAGATCAAGAGACTAGGATACTACAATTCTATGATGATTAAAGATTTCATGGATATGGCTAGGTGATGCCACCAATGTCAAATACATAGTGTCCCACCAACCACCCAACATTCTACATCCTACATTGACCTCCGCCATTCAAGAGTTGGGGTACCAACATAGTGGGACCGATTGATGCTCTTCTTCCAAGGGTCATTCATCTTTCGCTACTCACTACTTTTCCAAATGGGCAAAGGAGATTCCACTTACAGGTCACTGACGATGTGCTCTAATTTTTTTAAGAATCATATCTATATAGAGCATCACCGATGAATTATATATAATAATGGTATTGGATTCAAGAGCACCAAGATCAACAACTTTGCATGGAGACATAGCATAGATTGGATATATTCTACCATCAATTACTTGAGGGTAAATGGCTTAGCAGAAGCCTTCAATAAAACTCTCATCCAAATACTAAAGAAGACACTCGACAACAACAAGTGACACTGGCATGAGCAGTAAGTTGAAGCCTTGTGGGACTACCGCACCACATATGGAACTCCAACTCAGTCTACTCCTTTCTCCTTAGTGTATGGGTCCGAAGCTGTTCTACCATTAGAAGTTTAACTCCCATCACCTAGGATAGTTGTGGGTAGCAAGATCACAACAAAGAAGAATGCCAAGTTTTGGTTAGAAGAGCTCAAAGGTTTGGAGGAGAGACACCCGCGGGCATGCCAAAATCTCAAGTTGTATAAAGATAAAATGATTCAAGTTTACACCAAGTTGGTTATCCTAGAGCTTTTCAAGTAAGAGAGCTTATTTTAGTTCAAAGGAGACCGAGTGTTGCCCGTCGTAAGATGGAAGGCAAGTTTGAACCCTAATTGGTAAGGCCCTTTTGCCATGGAGAAGGACTACCAAGGAGGATCTTATCAGCTTATTAATCATAAGGAAGAGTGCCCAATGCTTCCAACCAACAGGATCTACTTAAAGAAATATTATAAATCAAGTTTAAAAATAATTATCATCATTGAAAATTCCATTTCAAATTCAATATCTACCATGTTGAAAATATTCATGTTTGTGAATCCACCACGATGTGTTTAGGGTAGGTGTAAGGAACCCGAGTGGCATTCTATCCTTCATCAAAATAGCACAAACATAAACTACACACAAACATATAAAAAAAACACATATCTTTTGTCTGCTACACCGAAGTTGAGAAAATGCCCCAAGACAATTCAATAGCTACTTTAGTCAATTGATGCTACTGCTAGTATCACCCTAGTAGTCTTCTTGCTTTGGAGGATGTAAGTCTACTATGCTTTCCTTCCTTATTTGGCCACTACAAATGATGAGCGCCTTGTTAGTTTGGTTGGATTACTATGTGGCCAGCAAACTACCTCATGTTGGCTTTGTTTAAGAAAATGTGAGCCTGCTACACTTTCATCTTCAATTAGCCTTCATGCACTAACTGGGTCTAACATATTCGAGGTTTAGGATAACTCCCATAGCAGCTCCTTCTCACCCGACAGCTTTAAGTCTGTGTCCAGTCCTTCCTTGGGGCTCTCCGCTTAGTAGTCACTCTGGGTCAAATAACATCTGTCCCACCGATGATTGATTATCCTGATGATCAGTTCTGCTTGGAAAGTTGTAAGCCTACATGCTTTCTTTCCAGATTGATCATTGCACACCGACGAGCACCTTAGGTTGGTTAGTTCTCACTATGCTAATGGATACACCACTCATGTTGGTTGATACACCTTAGGTTGGTTGATTCTCGTACCTTAGGATACACCAATCATGGCAGATGTAAGTCTGCTATACTTTTTCTTTGAGTTGGCCATCGTACACCTATAGGCTTTCTTTTCTAGAGCTCAAGATAACACTCCCAATTGCACCTCCATGTGGGCAATATATTTGGATCACATCCTTTGTGACCCCATTTAGACACTGTTCAGGTTAATATCGGATTGGATAGTTCCCCATTCCTTGTAACCATCCCTATTGTTGGAATGTGGATGTGCAGATTCTCCCTTGGTCTATTAAATTTGAGATAGTCAAGCCAACTTGTCCTTTCTGTGGTCCTCACACCAATCCACACAAACATATAAATAAAATATATATTCACTTGTGGATTAGAGGACAGTGGTACTTTTCCCAAGTAGTCATCCTATCTTTAGAGCAGTGCCAACAAAACTCCTTATAGGAATTGACTGACTACTCTTGAGTTGATATAAGTCCCCAACGACATTCACTCAGTAGTCATCCCTAAGTTAGATTCAATTTGTTGTGCTACCAATAGGTCACCCCAGCAGTTGTTCCCTACTTTATCAAAAGGCAACCCCTTAGAGTTTCTCTACCCACCTGCCAGATCCCTTTGGATTTAAATCTGAGATTGACAAGTTCGATATCTTTCTAGGTGGGTCCATTACACCGACATGGTCCATAAATTAAATCTATCAAATTTGACGAGCTCATCCGTGGATATGCCCTCAATTCGAAATCAAACTAAACCAAACAAATCATATCAAATCACATGAACTAAGATAAAATTAATACTGACTGCTTTTGAGTTGACATAAGTCCCCAAAGAGATTCATTCAAGTCACCCTAGGTCGTCAATTTGTTATTGTTGACATTTTTAGAAGAGGTCAATTTAGCAATAAAATGATATCAAGTTCAAATAGGGATTTCTACTTCAAAATTCAAAGTCATTATGCTTAGTAAATTAGGAAATACATTTTGAGCTAAATCCAATTTACTTGGTTTGATGCAAAACCAAATCAAACATCCAAAATAAATTAAATCAAGTTAATTAATGCAAATAAAATGAAAATTCAAAGTCAAACCTAAAGTCAACTCTAGTCAACCTAGAGTTGACTTCCACTTGGTCAAAAAAGTCAACCCACTAAATTTGACTACATTAAATCATCAAAAAATATTTAAATAATAAAATGAATATGTATGATCACAATAATAAAAGAATTTGCATCCATGAAGGCCTATATTAGATAATTTAAATCCCTTAAATTAAAATAACCTAAATAAGCCACATTGAACTCAAATTCAAGAAAAATCAAAATAACTTTAAATTGATTGTCCTAAACCATATGGGGATGGTGAAGGGATAGAACCTAACTCCTTATTGGGTGTAGTTATTTGGGTCATTTGACCCATAAGAAATTATGTTTAATTCACTTAACCCAATTTGGGAAAAGTGAGTTAAGCAAGACAAAAGAAATAAAGGAAATATCAAACCACTTCCAACCAAATCACATGGGATGGGGGTAACACTTCCTTAAACCCTTATAATGAAGGTTTACATCCCAAATCAAGCTGCTTAGACTTCTCTTACATTATTGCATAAAATCCAAATAAGGAAAACTAATACAAGTAAAAGAATTGGAGAAGTCAAATTCCTTCTCCCTTCTTCCCACCTCTTCACATAGGACAACTGTGGGATGGAGAAGGAGTGCACTAGCTAGCTTCCCAAGGTCCTTCATTAGCAAACTACCAAGGAATAGCTAGGAAAGAACAATATAGCTTTCAACCATATAGGAAACCCTGAGAGATTTCCCCAAGGAGATTTGAACACACACACCTTCACATCAAAATCAACCAAAACAATTTCCTTCCCCCCAAGCCCCTTAATCACTACAAACCATCAAAATTGAAAAGAGCATTCAAGGGTTGCCCTAAGGAGAAATTCTTAAGGAATTAACCTAATCACTTGCAAGGTTAATCATCCAATGAATCAAGGTATGTCGTTGTTGACCTCAAGCTTTTCCTTCAAAAATTTGGTTGTGGTTAGTTTAATAGCAAACATGATCTTCAACAAGATCGAATCATGTAGAAATGTAGGATATTCATCCATAATCATGTATCACTTAAATCATGATTTCATGGTCTATAATAAAAGTTATTAGCAATACGTACCTTCTCACTCCTCGCAGAATCAAGGAGATGATCTTTGTGCCATTTGATCTGTGTATTTGGATCAAAAAACCCAGATTTAGGTGGGTAAGATTGATTTCACCCTTTAGGAATCGCGGGATCAATCTGGACCATCTGATCTTTGATCAGGAGGTCCGTAAGCATCCATCCTCTGACCTATGCCGACAGTGACACCATGCGACCAACCATGCACACACGGGCAGATGGGCCACGCGATGTGCCACATGTGCATGTGTACGCGACATGTGGACCCCCCACTTAAAATTGTTAGGATTAGTTATTTATTGTATTTAATTAAAAAAAAAAAACTTCAAAAAATTATTTAAAATCAAAGAAAAATTAGAAAATTATAAATAAAAGCTCTATGGATTCATCTTGATGAGTGGAATCCATAGAAATTAAAATACCCAAATTTTATTGGGTAATTTTTCCTTAATTTGGGTTTAATTAAAAAAAATTAAACTCTAATTACTCTCAAATTAATAATCCAATTAATTTGAAACTTTGGGAAATGAAATTAAGCATAAAACATACTTATGTAAATTTTGGGGATTTAATTCTTCAAAGGAAATTGTAATTTCATGCTTAACCTTTAAATTAATTAAATTAATTACCATTTAATGAAATAATTAGAAAACTTTAATCTAATAATCTTAAATCAACATAATGAACATTAATGAACATCGAATACTAATTAAACCTAATAAACCTATATGAACCTAATAGATCACTAATTATCTTAATTAGATAATTAAATAAATTAAATAATTCAAATAAATAACGAACTCAATTAAATCATGATGAATCAACTAGTTAACCAAAAAATTATAAATAAACCCTCATTGGAAAGGTATTTTAGTGAATAATTGAAAAATAAAATTCTTAATCAATCTTAATAAATTAATTTAGATTTTAATAAAATAATTAAAACCTTAATTACACCTAATTACATATCTAATCAAGCTAAAACTTTAGGGATACAAAATTGGCATGTAACCCTACTTGCAAATATTTCAATTCCAAATGATCTCTGATTAGAGTTTTCAAATTTATAAATCCTAGGTCAATGTTAATCAAATATTAAGGAAATTAATTAACCTATTAAATAAAGTGGTAATTCAAACTAATCTCCATCAAACATTAAAAACTATTCAAAACTTCTAAATATCCTAAGTCAATTAAAGATCAAATTCAATCTTAGGTTAATGAAGTAAAACCTTAAGTTAATAAAACTATTAATTAACTTAAACCTTAACTTTTGAATCAATAAAATTTAATGAAACCACTCATCTCCAATAAATTTAAATAATGAACATAAAACTTAGGTTAAATAAATCAGATCAAATAATTAACCTGAGTGCTTTAGGTTAAGCATAATCCATGAACAAACCTAAGGTACTAATTCATATTAATGAACTTAAACCTTAAGCTTACAAATTCAATTTTAATAACTTAAGTTAAATTGAATAAAATCAAACTCTTTAAATTAACATAAGCCAAATCAAATGAAACCCGATAGTTTAATTCAAAATGGAACAAATCAAACAAATTAAATCAAATAAAGCAATTCAAACAAATGAAATAATATAAAAAAATCCAAACATAAATAACATCAAAAGATTAATTAAAAAATACTTAAGGATCTTAGTTAGACTTTTGGAAATTTCATTAGGATTTAGATGTGGAATAAAGTGAGTTTCACCTAAAAATAAAATTCATTATATTTCTCATTCTTGAAAACCTATACAACTTTTAAAATAAAAAATAAAAAATGGAAATTAAATCATTAAACCATTTGAATTGAGACCAACTAATGGTAAAATTAAACAAATTCAAACTTCAAATTTAAACTTGAACTTAAAGGAGCCTAGCAAAGCCTTGTCACATAAACCTCTTTTACACAACTAGATTACTTAGATCACGAACTCTAGATCTAGATTAGATCATTCGTGATTTTCTTAAATCTCCTATGATATGTTGTGTTGTGCTTCACATGTCTGTGGTGTATTGCTTTAGACTAGATGTCTAGGCTTTTTGTTCATTGGATGTTAGGGTTCTTTCTAGATTTAACAGTACTTTTTTGTAGAACTGTTAAAGGGATCGTTGTGATAAATAAATCATAAAATTATTATTTGCTTGCAAGTACTGAAAATCCCCAAACATAGTCCATAGGTGGGCTTGACAATCAATTAATGCTAAGCCGTATGTTTATGAAATATAAACTGCTTTGTGTGCTGTATGTATTTCTTAACATCTATTTTGCGCTTAAGTTTCTTTTTTTAATTTTAAATGTAAAATTAAGCTTAGAATTAAGTTAAGATCTATAGGGTCTACGATTAGCAAGAGTTGACCTAACCAGGAGATGGTGGGGTGGTCCCATATGGAGCCCAATGGATGTCCCTAAAGAAGGAGACTTTCCTGGAAAGGAGACCCATAATTCTAAACTTGTAGTTCTAGGGTTGTATAAGAACTCAGCTACCCATTTTTCTTTCTTCCAGGGTGTATAGTAGTACCCTGCATTGGCCTTTTTCTTATATAATTTAATTGGCTAGATTTATTTTGGTGTGCAATAGAAAGAACATTTCTTAGGTTTCTTTCTATGTTTATGTTGTGATGAATTCCTTGATGTAGGCTCATAGGATAAACTAAATTTTCTACCCAATTAAATCAATCAAACATAAAAATAAATATAACTCATAATCTTCATATAAAAGCCTACGTATTAAAGCAAGATAAAATTTGTAGCAACCCTGGATGTTTTAATATCATGCATAAATCATATTATTCACTCTTGATTAATGAAGGACTTCCATCCTTGCCAAAGAACACGGGGTTGACCTTTGAGAGTAAGTACACCTTCTTCTATTCGATTTGGCTCATAATCTTTTCTAATTACATGCATTAGGCATAAATTGTATTCTTATGACCTAAATAAATTGAGTCAAAATTATAAAAATTTGAAAAATATGCATTAGTTAGGTACATCTTCATACTACATAATCTTAGGGATTAGGGAGTAAATCTATTAGATTTCTTTCCTAAAATTGCAACACTTACCATCTTGCATTCATATGACTTAGCCTCATTATTTTAAAATGCTTGTTAATTGGCGACCTTTCTAGATAGGGTTGTAAGTCAGAGTCAGGGATAGGTTAGTTCCTTCAAGTGAAGAGAATGACCAATGATTCCCAAGGATAGAATTAGGTCAAGCATCTGACATGTGTCAGAAGCACCTGTAGACTAAGTTCTGAAGCATCCTTTTAGGAATAAGTCTTCAACCCAGGCATTTTGTAGTCTTGTGATAGAATCTAAGCCCTAGATTTCTAAGAAAATGATAACTTGAAATCCAAAATTAAATCCCAAATTTGAATCCCAATCATAGGATAGATGAAATTTCTACTAGAAATTTTCATTTGACTCTTAAAAATAACTCTCTCCAATTTGGACCTCTCCCAATTTTTTCAAAAATTCCTTTGAAAGTTACCTTAGTAGTCTTTAGAATAACCACGTATTTCTTTAATCGAGTATTCTTAGAAGAGACCCTTCTTAAGATGTAATTAACTATAGGGGCTTGCCTTTATAAGGAACCATGATCCCAAGATAAAATAGACCATGTTCTACTTTTCCATGTAGTTCAAGGGAAAATACTCTAGTACATGAAAGACCCATTAGCCTTAGGAGTCATTTATTGAAATGATCAAATCCATTATAGGAGAGCATGCTTATCTTTTGAGATAATATGTTTATTCCTTAATGTCATATTTGATCATCTAAATCAAATATTCCTAAACTCTATTTGGTGTCATTTATTTTCTCTATTCCAGAGAAAACACCAACATATTTTCTAGTGATTCCACTAGGGATTGGTTCCTTTCTCCATCTTTAGAAATACAGGTTATTCCTATATATCAGTAGTGTACTAGTGTAAATCACCAGTCATGACTTCCTTTCTTTCCGTTGGATACTTCTCCATTTAAACCTTGGTTGAATTTATCCAACATCTAGAAACAAAATGAAAGGAAATAAAAAAAGAGAGAGAGAGGAGAGAGAGAGAGAGAGAGAGAGAAAATCTTGGCCATATTATTGGCTAAAATATCCTTATAGGTCAAAAATTTGACCATATTCGTTATTTTAAATTTTGATAAAATTAATTTTTATTCTAAAATAGGAAAATGGTCACCAGTTGATCTTTGCCACTTTCGGCATTAATGATAGTAGTCACGATGGCTCCATCATCAAATTTGAGGCTGGATTTGAAAACTTCAACATTACTACCAACGGAGTGAATCTTGCTCCTATTGCTGAGGTAACTCTAAAAATTAAGCAACCTATTCTAGAATTTTCTAGTGTTTTTGATCCTGTTGGGGATAGGATGCTTACTAGCCAGACTGTTGAAAGGGTCCAGCAGGGACCTATTCAAAAGAAATCAAAAATGGCCACTTCAGAGGCATTTCCTGCTCTAGTTCCCTTTAGCATCTTTGAAGTAGGTTCCACCTCTAAAACATTTGAAATGACCAAAAGTCAAGAAAAATTGAGGGAGGAGACTCATGAGGATAGCTCTTAGGGGAGGAGGAGAGATATGCTAGACATGGATAGCTATGAAAGAGATGGATATACTCTTCCACTTCCCACTCTTAGGTGGAAGCGATTCTACCCTTTGTTGCTACCCTAGGAGGAGGATGTGATGAGGATTGCTAGTTCTCCACCCCATCCTTTCATCTATCTTAAAAGTAAAGCTTTAAGCGTAAATAGAAAATCCTAAGGTCAACTTCACCAAACCTTACACAAGATTTCTAAATTTTCTTCCTATACTAAAGAAGATCTATTGAGAGCCATGAAGCATCAGGCTTCTCAAAATTTATCTAGAGAACTATCAAGAAGACCTCCCACTTTCTATCATCAAAAGGAAGGGAGGGCGGTCATGTTTGATAGAAGGAATCTTTCTTACCTTGTACCTATAGTATCAGGGCAATATTCTCATCTCATGCACTCACTTACATGGTATAAAGATCAATCTACTAGGTCAAAAAATTATAGGACCTATCCTAAGAAAAAATAAAAGTGTTTATATTAGGAAAGTCCCTTCTATTTCTAAGCCTAGGATTCCTTCATCACCCTTACCTTCTTCACCTTTAGAGAGATCTTTTGTTAGACCTAGTTTAGATGAGCCCTTATTCTCATCACCAGTGCCTCAAGCTGAGGTACATTCATTAGATGTTCCCAGTAAAGGAATGGATTCTTCTCATCCATCTCCTTATGTCAGGGAAATTATTGATGACAGTCACTTAGGCCTCGGAGCCTTCATTGAGAGTATCCCTACATCCCAGAGGAATATGAATGAATCATTTGAATTAAGGCCAATGGAAATTGGTGAACCAACATATGTCATCTTAGATAGTAATGGTGTTCCACTCTCTTTATCCATTGAGGAGGTGGAAAACATCATTAAAGAAGATGAAGAAAATGAAAAATTAAAAACAAGCTCTAAATATTTTGATCATGAGCAAGATGACCTGTTGGATGATGATTTAGGTGCCAGTAGCACATATTTATATGGCTAACACTAGATCATCTAAAAAAGAGCTAGAAGAGACACAAGAAGACCCTGCTTTAGCTTCAAACCAACAGCTTATCCTTCAGCTTCAAAAAAGGATGAGTAGATTGATTCTATGAGTAAGAAGATGGAGGAGATGATTACTACCATGAAATCAATCCAAAGTATGATTTCATCTCCTTCTCGATCGATTGAGCCTTGATTCATTGATCCCTGATGATTTGAGGTTAAGTTTGGAAGAGTAATGGAATCAAAACCTATAGTTGTAGTACCTTCCAATACTGAACTAAAGACATTGGTACAACAATAGGTGAAGGAAGCATTTGCATCTCGACACAACTAACTCCAAAGGGTAGACCATACCTACCGGGAGTTTGATTCCATTCCTTATCCAATGGGTTTTGTGTCCACATCTTTTAAAGTATTTGACGGGACTAGAAATCTCAAGCAGCAATTAGCTCACTTTGTGCTATAATGCTGAGAGAGTGATGCTTTTTATTTAGATAGTTCATTAGCAGTGGAGCAAGTTTCTTTTTGGTATGTGATTTTCCAAATGATTCATGCACACTTTCACCAAATTGGAAGAGATGTTTGTGAAGAGATTCACAGGTGTTCAACATCATGTTATTGTAGGAGACCTAGTCATAGAAAATCGAGCCTGGAGAATCTCTGGTAGATTATATCCTAAGATGGAGAATCCTCGCTTAAAATATGAGCTCACTATAAGAGCGACATGTTGTAGAGATCCTCCTTAGGAACATACATGTATAGCCTTCTTGCTCAAAGGCTTTACTATTAAAATATTTGAGAAACTTTTAAATAAAGCCTCTAGTTTACAAGAGGAAGCACCTAGGATGTCATTCTTAAAAGACCAATATGAGTCATCCAAGCCTAGGAAGCCTTTGAAAAAAAGAGTAGGTAATGTCTCTATAGTGGATAGAGGGAAAGCCCCTATGCAAGTAAAGCCAGAGCGAGCTTCATCTTATGAACCACCACAGTAGTAGAAGTCAACATTTCTTAGGAATCATTCAAGTAGCTCTTTCTAAAGGATGAAGACTTATTCCTTTAAGAAAGAGGAGAAAAATTTTAAAATTTGATAAAAAAGCCAGACTTTAAACTCCCTGACCCAAGAAATCTAGAGGAGGTGGGAAAGGTAAATGATACCAATTGTTGCCCATATCATCAGATGTTGGGGCATACCATTGAGGATTGCTTTTCTTTTAAAGACTGGCTTGAAAGAAATTTTAAGAAGGGATTGGTGACTATTCTAAAAGACTACCTGATGGACCCTGGACAAGGGTCCATTAAGGTCATAACAGGTAGTTCTTCTTCCAATTCTTCATTTCAAAATGAATGGGATATAGCTTTATCCCATTCTACAAAGAAACATATGATGAAAATTTTAAAACTTGTCATGCAGGATCAGAGTTAGACTCGGGAGGCGATCACCCAGGTTGATGTACTGGAGTCTAGAGTACGAGTTCAACCCTCACATTTTCAACTACATAGAAGATCAAAAGTGTGGTGAGGGAGGGACATATGTATCTAGTGATAGAACTTTGTATGATAAAGATGGAAATGCGTACCATATAAGCCTTTATATTTATGTACTTATCTCAAAAGAATGAATAAAAATCTATCTCGATGGCATTTCTTACATTCATGCTATTTGATGAAAATGAGAATGAAAATATTGAAAAATTAATTATCAAAAAGAAGAATCTCATGATGTTTTACATAACTCATTAAAACTTACATGGAAGATTTTCATGGTGACCCACTTATCATAGATATAGAAGTATCGATTCGATCATTCAAAAAGGATGGTCAAAATGAGGAACAAGTTGATTCAAACCCATTGCTGAAATAAATCTCCATTGTGGAAGAGTCTTACCTTGTTTACCTCTACTCCTCAAGAAGAAAAGGAAATCATGGATGAAAGCACAAGTTCAAATTCTTTACTTAAAGAAATGCTAACAAAAAATAAAGGTTCCCAAAGTAGATTATAATGTTATAGCCCATCTTAGGAAGATCCCTGCTAGATTAAGCATTTATGACACTCTAATTCTTTCAAAAAAAATGAGAGAGAGTCACTAGTATAGACATTACTTGATCCGAGATATACCTGACTCAACTAGCAACTTCTTGTTACTTTTGAGATCCCGGTTACTTTCTCGATGAGGATCTACTTTTGGGAACCAGACCATAACCATCCTCTATATTGCTTTGTAAAATTGAAAATACAAGATTGTCAAGAGTTCTAGTAGATCTTGGTATATCTAACATCATGAACTCTAGAACATTGGCATTCTTAAAATCCATAATAGAAGACTTAGCTCTAATAAGATGTTGTTAAGGGGGCTTTAACAAAATAGGTGAAAAAGCTTTAGGTTCAATCACTCTATTATTAGAAATAGAAGAAGAATTGAAAATTGAGGCTAAATTTCATATTATAGATTTAGAAACTTCCTTTAATGCTCTCTTAGGCAGACCTTGGATCCATGAGTATAGAATGGTTCCATCTTCACTCCTGTATTAAGTACACTAGGGATGGAATATGTTATAAAAGAGATATACAACCATTCGCTATTCATGAGATTGAGCTTTATGAAGATGTTATTTATTACATGCCTAAGAAACCTAGAGTTGATTCTATGAAATCCATCATTATTGAAGCACAAATATAATAATCAAGAAAGATGAAAAAAAAGAAAAAAAAAGAAAAAAAAAAAATAGAAAAAGAACCTCCAATAATTCATATTGATTTGGAATCATGATGAAGAATCTCATCATAGAAATGCTTCAATAAAGTTTGAGATTTCCTTAGAATCGCATAATGAGGAAGAAATGAAAACATTAAAGGAAGAGTCTATCCACATATGAAAATTTTTAAAAATACATGGATACTTTAACTTTGACTTTTCTAAATCAAAATAAAATATCTCAATTAGAGGTCAAAGTAGCCCCTAACTTGTTAGGAGAAGTGGGGAGGTCAGTAAAATTTTATTCTATACCCGGTCCTCCAAGCTCATAAGGAGATGTAAAGCTTGAAGAACCATCTTTCAATGAAATAATAGAACTTCCTTTTGACTGGTATTTGACTTGTGTAAAGAATTCTGTGAAACATGGTTTTGTCACAAATATTTGCCCTAAGATAAAGCCCAATGCATGGAGAGCTTATGGAATCAAAACATAGAAATTTCCACTCCAAAGATGGCATTGGGTTTGTCTGGATCATTTGATGATATAGAGCATTATTTAATGATAAGTAACCATCAAATCAACTCTTTAAGTCTCTTCTACTCTTCTAGGAGACTCATTCATAAAACTATGGAGGAATCCAAAGATGATTCACTTTAGAATGCACCTGAATATGAGGAAGAGATAAAATCTACTATAGATGAATTAAAGGAGGTTAACATAGAACTCACGAGAACCCAAAATTGACTTTTAGCTCTTTCTTTGGGTCCAAGATTCTAAAGAGTTAATCACTTTACTCTTTGAGTATGATTGCTTTGCCTGGAGTTATGATGAAATGCCAGGTTTATCCCAAGATGTGGCTTTACAGAAAATAGGAATTAAACCTGATGCTATCCTAGTGAAGAAGGCTTTTAGGTGGATGCGCCTAGAAGTAGAAGAATAAATGATCATTGAAATAAAGAAACTAATTGAAGATGGCTTAATACGAGAAGAATAATACCCTGATTGGGTAGCTAGCATAGTTCCAGTAAAAAAAAGAATGGTCAAATATGCATCTGCATTGACTTTAGAGACTTAAATAAAGCTTGTCCCAAAGATGAGTTCCCTCTATACCAAACTCATGGTCTACATAGCTTCCTCACATGAGATCTTTTCATTTATGGATGGATCATGGTTATAATCAAATTAAGATGTCCCGAAGATGAAAAGCATATGATGTTCAACTCCAATAGGGATTTTTTTACATTACGGTCATGCCATTCGATCTCAAAAATGCTGGAGCTACTTATCAAAGAGCTATGACTAGAATATTTGATGACTTGATTCATAATCAAGTTGAATGCTATATTGATGATCTAGTCATTAAAAGCAAAATAAAATAAGATCATTTTTATGATTTACATATCATTTTTTAGCGATTGGGCCACTATAACTTAAAGATGAATCCTCTGAAGTATGTCTTTGGAGTGACTTCAGGGAAATTCTTAGGGTTCATAGTGCAGCATCGTGGGATAGAAATAGACCCAGAAAAAATAAAAGTTATTTTAGAAATGCCACCACCTAGAAATCTTACATAGTTAAGATCATTCCAGGGAAGGCTTGCATACCTAAGGAGATTCATATCAAATTTATCTGGAAGGTGTAAACCCTTTGTAGCATTATTGAAGAAAGATTCCAAATTTATTTGGGATGAAAAATGTCAGGGTGCCTTCGAAAACCTAAAGCAATATTTAATGAATCCTCCTATTTTAGCTTCCCTGATTCCAGGAAAGCCATTAATCCTCTATACTGCGACTATGGATGAATCTCTTGGGGCCTTATTAGCCCAAACAAATGAAGAAGGGAAGGAAAATGCCCTTTATTATCTAGTGTGCTTATCCCAATGAAAATAAATTATCTTCCTATTGAGAAACATTGTTTAACCTTAGTCTTTTATTCAAAACTAAGGCATTATATGCTTTCTTATAAGGTCAACCTGATTGCAAGGATTCATCCTTTGTAATATCTCATGACCCGTCTAATACTGTCTGGGCATTTAGCACAATAGTCAATGATTTTGTTACAATTTCAGATTGCTTACATTCCTCTTCATGTTGTAAAAGGACAAATAGTGGATTTCTAGCGACACCTATGCTTTTGGGGTCTCTTTAAATGATGATCCCTCATATTAACAGATCATAACATTAGAAGGTGAACCTAGTGCCACTTGGGAATTATACTTTGATGGTGCATCATCATCAAGAAGACATAAAGAGTCAAATTCATCTATCCCAAGGGAGGCAAGAATTGGATTAATCATTATAAACCCAGAAAAAGGAATGATGAGATATTCATATCATTTGGCTGAGCCTTGTACAAATAATGAAGCTAAATATGAAGCTCTTATTACTGGTTTAAGGTTGGCAATCCTTACGAAAATTAAAATATAAATTTTTTGGGGATTCCCAACTAGTTAAAAACCAAGTAAGCAGAATCTATAAGGTTTTGCATCCATAGCTCTTCAATTATCATCAATATATAATGAAATTACTTGAAAAGATTTGATATGTAATGTTGTGTAGAATATCTCAAGAGAATACAATAGTTGGTTATTTGGCTAAATTAGCTACATAAATCATATGCCTTGAAAAGAATCAATTTCTATAAAAGTTCAAAATCAACAGGTTTTGTCTTCTATAGATTTAGACTACATTAATAGGCAAGAATAAATGCAAAGGATAGCCACTCTTACTGAAGGTCAAATAGAATATGATTAGAGGCAACCGTTTATTGACTATTTAAGTAAAGGGAGGCTTCTTGAAAACAAATCATTAGCAAATCAAATAAAGAAGCGTGCTTTATCTTATATGCATTAATTAATAATACTTTATATCATAGGTCATTCGACCAAATGTGGCTCCATTATTTAGACAAATTAGAAGCATAAGGTTGTGATTGAGATACACTCGATTGTGTGGAGCATATAATGGCCCAAAATGAAATTAAAATCAAGAGACTTGGGAATTATTGGCCATCGATACTAAATGATGCATGGAGGTTGCACATTATGTGTCATCAAGTTCAAGTTGGTGTGGTATTACATCAACCACCAATGTATTACACACCTGATTTGCCATTTGAGAGTTGGGTACTAACATCATAGGGCCTATTGATCCTCCTTCAAAAGGACATCATTTTATTTTAGCTGAAACAGATTATTCTTCAAAATGGGCTGAAGCGGTACCACGAAAGAGGTTAAAGCATATCATGTGTTGATATTTTTTTAGGAAAATGTCATATCTATTTGGCATTCCTCGAATCATATTTGATAATGGTTCATCCTTTAGTCCAAAAATAAATCACTTTGTGGCTAGACATAAAATTGATTGGAGATACTCGACCATCTATTTACCCTAGGGGCAATGGATGAGGCATTTAATAAAACATTGGTAAGAATTCTGAAAAATATACTGGTTGAAAATAAGCACTAATGGCATGAAAATTTGGTTGAAGCTGTTTGGGCCTATTGGACCACATATAGGACACCAGCTCAGTCTTCAACATATGCTTTAGTTTTTGGGATTGAAGTGGTTCTTCCATTAGAAGTGCAACTACCTTCATTAAGAATAGCTATTAATAATAATGTTATGGCAGATCAAAATCATAAGATTCACTTGGAAGAGCTAGATAATCTTGAAGGAAAATGATTGAAAGCTCAACAAGACCTTGTACCAATCAACACATGGCTGCATGATAGATTGGTTCATCCTAGAACTTTCCAAGTAGGAGATTTGGTCTTGGTTCTTAGACAACCAATCCTAGCTCATCAAAGAATCACAATAACAAAGCAAACATGGGAAGGACCATTTGTAGTGGAAAAAACTTATGAAGGAGGTTCTTACCAACTTATTACAGATGGTGAACATCCAATACCACCTAATGGATGGATGTTACCTAAAGAAATATCATGTGTAACCTATAACTTATTGCCAATAAAGATCAATAAAATAAAACTTATTTCTCTTTATTACTTTTGCTTCAACTTGTATCATTTATCTAAATGTTGGAAACTCATTTGTAAATGTACTTAGAAATGGAAGCAAACCTTCCATCACCCTTTCATCAAGTTAGACTAATCAAGTAAGGATTAAGTCCATGAGACTCTTTCTTATTAGTCAAAACTTTTGAGGATTAGGATTAAGTCACTTTGACCCCCTTTTCCTCATTCATATCACCTATAGGTTGGGAGCAAGACCTTTATGGCACCTTTCCTATACATGACTTGAGATGGGAGCAAACCCTCTGTGGCACCTTTATCATTTCTTTCTGGATTTGGATTAACCCTTTATGGCACCATTCCTAGTTATGTGTACATGATTGGATCAAGCCATCAAGGCCCCTTTCATGTTACACAAGCAATTTAGATTGGATCAAGTCTTTATGACCCCTTTCTAATAGCTAGGAAGATATAAGTCCCCAGTCGACATTCTTTCTAATCATCTAGGAGTAAGTCCCCAGTTGGCATCCTACTTTTGTGTACATGATTGGATCAAGCCATCAAGGCCCCTTTCATGTTACACAATTTAGATTGGATCAAACTTTTATGACCCCTTTCTAATAGCCAAAAAGATATAAGTCCCCAGCCGACATTCTTTCTAATCATCTAGGAGTAAGTCCTCAGTTAGCATTCTAATTTTATGTATATGATTAGATCAAGTCATCAAGGCCCCTTTCATGTTACATAGGCAATTTAGATTGGATCAAGTCTTTATGACCCCTTTCTAGCCGAGAAAGATATAAGTCCCATCGGCATTCTTTCTAATCATCTAGAGTAAGTCCCTCGGCATCCTACTTTTGTGTACATAATTAGATCAAGCCATCAAGGCCCATTTCATGTTACACAGGCAATTTATATTGGATCAAGTCTTTATGACCCCTTTCTAATAGCCAGAAAGTTATAAGTCCCTAGTCGACATTCTTTCTAATCGTCTAGGAGTAAGTCCCCAGTCGGCATCCTACTTTTGTGTATATGATTGGATCAAGAAATTAAGGCCCCTTTCATGTTACACAAGTGAGTTAGATTGGATTAAGTCTTTTTAACTCCTATCTAATAGCTAGAAAGATATAAGTCCCCTAGTCGACATTCTTTCTAATCATCTAGGAGTAAGTCCCCTTATCGGCATCCTACACAGGTGTAAGTCCCCTAGTTGGCTTCCTATTCAAATTTCTAAGAAATGGAATCAAGCCATTGAAGGTCTCATTTCTTTGGACTACTCAAATAGGATCAAGTTCATATGACACTTGTTTAGTAGTCAAAGTGTTGCGGATTAGGATCAAACATTTCAAGCCTCTTCTCCCAATAGCTTTTGAGGATGGGATCATGTCTTTAAAGAACCCTCTCCTCTATTTAGCTAACAAGGAAGGATCATGCCATTAATGACCCCATATTATTAGCTAATACATGGATCACCACTATTCTCAAGTAAGCGTAAGTCCCCTGAAGGCATCTTCCTTGAGCATAGTAAATGCATTAGGGTTAAACCATTCTTTTGGTCCACTCATAATAGCATTCATCTTCATCCTAGGACTTAATGAAGTTAAGTTTCTAAGAATGAATCACACCTTTAAAGCAAAGATAGGCATACATATACCTATCTTTTACAATCAAAATCAAAGCAAAATTTTAAAACAAAAATAAAAAATCATGAATAGGAACCATAAGTTTATACTTTCATGTTGATCAATATGGTTAACACCAATATGTGCGGTGTATTCTGACTCATCCACTACACATATTGGGGGTCCATTTATTGACCTCATTTTTATAACAGGTCATTTTAGCAATAAAATGATATCAAGTTCAAATAGGAATTTCCTACTTCAAAATTCAAAGTCACTATGCTTAGTAACTTAGGAAATACATTTTGAGCTAAATCCAATTTACTTTGTTTGATGCAAAACCAAATCAAGCATCCAACATAAATTAAATCAAGTCAATTAATGCAAATAAAATGAAAATTCAAAGTCAAACCTAAAGTCAACTCTAGTCAACCTAGAGTTGACTTAAGTGGGCCCACTTGGTCAAAAGTCAACCCACTAAATTTGACTAAATTAAATCATCAAAAATATTTTAAATAATCAAATGAATATGTATGATCATAATAACAAAAGAATTTGAGTCCATGAAGGCCTAGATTAGGTAAATCAAATCCCGTAAATCAAAATAACCTAAATAAGCCACATTGAACTCAAATTCAAGAAAAATCAAATAACTTTAAATTGATTGTCCTAAACCATATGGGGATGGTAATGGGACATAACCTAACTCCCTATTGGGTGTAGTTAGGTCAAATGGGTCATTTGACCCATAAGAAATTATGTTTAATTCACTTAACCCAATTTGGGTAAAGTGAGTTAAGCAAGACAAAAGAAATAAAAGAAATATCAAACCACTTCCAACCAAATCACATGGGATGGGGGTAACACTTCCTTAAACCCTTCTAATGAAGGTTTACATCCCTAATCAAGCTACTTAGGCTTCTCTTGTATTATTACATAAAATCCAAATAAGGAAAACTAATACAAGAAAAATTGGAGAAGTCAAATTCTTCTCCTTCTTCCCACCTCTTCACATAGGATAGTTGTGGGATGGAGAAGGAGTGCACTAGCTAGCTTCCAAGGTCCTTCATTAGCAAAACTGATAAAAAAATAGCTAGGAAAGAGAAATATAGCTTTTGGTCATATAGGAAAACCCACAGAGAGATTTCCCTAATGAGATTTGAACACACACACACCTTCACACATTAAAACCGAACCAAAATGAAATTTCCCCCTCCCCCCAAGTGCCCTTAATCACTACAAACCATCAAAACTGAAAAGAGCAATCAAGGGTTGGTATAGGGATAAATCTTTAAGGAATTAACTTAATTCCTTTGGCAAGCAAGCTCAGTTTAAGCATACGAAGCTCTAAGATCAATTGCAAGGTCAATCATCCAACGAATCAAGGTATGCCATTGTTGACCTTAAGCTTTTTCTTCAAAAATTTGGTTGTGTTTGGTTTATAGGAAACATGATCTTCAACAAGATAAAACCATATAGAAATGTAGGATATTCATCCACGATCATGTAGCACTTTAAATCACATGATTTCATGGTCTATATCAAAAGTTATTAGCAAAAAAACCTTCAACGGTCCTCGGCTCTCGCAGGAATCGAAGGAGATGATCTCGCCTCCGTCTGTATTTGGATGGACGAGATTTAGTGGACATGATTGATTTCACCCTTTAGGAACCATTGGATCAATGTGACATATGATCTTTAATCGACGATCTGAGATCGCGTCTTGTCCTATGTTGGCCACTGGTACCATGCAAACCAACTCACATGATGCGGCGGGATGCATGATGCAGGCGCATGTCACGCATATGGGACCCCTACTTAAAACCATTAGGATTAGTTATTTAATATTTAATTAATTTAAAAAATGCAAAAAAAACTTCAAAAAATCATATAAAATCAAAGAAAAATTAGAAAATTACAAATAAAGCTCTATGGATTTGTCTAGATGAGAGGAATCCATAGAAATTAAAATCCCAAATTTTTTTGGGTAATTTTCCTTAATTTGGGTTTAATTAAAAACATTAAACCCTAATTACTCTCAAATTAATAATAATTAATTTGAAACTTTGGGAAATGAAATTAAGCATAAAACATACCTTAGGTAAATTTTTGGGGATTTGAATTCTCAATTCAAGGAAATTGTAATTTCATGTGCTTAACCTTTAAATTAATTAAATTAATTACCATTTAATGAAATAATGGAAAACTTTAATCTAATAACCTTAAATCAACATAATGAACATTAATGAACATCAAAATACTAATTAAACCTATATGAACCTAATAGATCACTAATTAACTTAATTAGATAATTAAATAAATTAAATAATTCAATTAAATAACACACTCAATTAAATCATGATAAATCAACCATTAACCAAAATTATGAATAAACCATCATTGGAAAGGTATTTTACTGAAGAATAAGTGAAAAATAAAATCCTTAATGAATCTTAATAAATTAGGCTTAATTTAGATTTTAATGAAATAATTAAAACCTTAATTACATCTTAATTACATCTAATAAAATATGAAACTTTAGGATACAAAATTGGCATGTAACCCTACTTTCCAAAAATATTTTAAGTCCAAATGATCTCTAGATTAGAGTTTTCAAATTTAGAAATCCTAGGTCAATGTTAATCAAATATTGGGTTAAGGAAATTAATTAACCTATTAAATAAAGTCATAATTCAAACTAATCTCCATCAAAAATTAGAAAACTATTCAAAAACTTCTCTAAATATCCTAAGTCAACTAAAGTGATCAAATTCAATCTTTGATTAATGAAATAAAACCTTAGGTTAATAAAACTATTAATTAACTTAAACCTTAACCTTTGAATCAATAAAATTTAATGAAACCACTCATCTCCAATAAATTTAAATAATGAACCTAAAACCTAGGTTAATTAAATCATATCAAATAATTAACCTGAGTGCTTTAGGTTAAGCATAATCCATGAACAAACCTAAGGTACTAATTAATATTAATGAACTTAAACCTTAAGCTTACAAATTCATAATTTAATAACTTAAGTTAAATTGAATAAAATCAAACTCTTTAAATTAACACAAGCCAAATCAAATGAAACACACATAGTTTAATTCAAAATGAAAAAATTAAATAAATTAAATCAAATAAAGCAATTCAAACAAATGAAATAACATAAAACTAATCCAAACATAAATAACATCAAAAGGATTAATTAAAATACTTAAGGATCTTAGTTAGACTTTTGGAAATTTCATTAGGATTTAGGATGTGGAATAAAGTGAGTTTCACCTAAAAATAAAGTTCATTATATTTTTGATTCTTGAAAACCTATACAACTTTAATAAAATAAAATGGAATAAAAATGAAAATTAAATCATGAAACCATTTGAACTGAAACCAACCAATGGTAAAAATTAAACAAATTCAAACTTCAAATTTAAACTTGAACTTAAAGGAGCCTAGCAAAGCCTTGCCACACAAACCCCTCTTTACACACACTAGATTACTTAGATCTTGGATCTAGATCTAGATTAGGTCTCTGATTTTCTTTTAATCTCTTGTGATATGTTGTGCTGTGCTTCACATGTCTATGTGGTGTATTGCTTTAGACTGGATGTGTAGGCTTGTTTGTTCATTAGGCGGATGTTAGGCATTCTTTCTAGATTTAACCCTATTTTCTACAAGGGACTGTGTTAAAGGGATCACTGTAATAAATAAATCATAAAATTGTTGTTTGCTTACAAGTGCTGAAAATCCCTTAACATAGTCCATAGGATAGGTGGGCTTGGCAAGCAACTAATGCTAAGCCCGTATGTTTGTAAAATATAAACTGCTTTATGTGCTGTGTGTATTTCCTAACATCTATTTTGCAGGGCTTAGGTTTTTTTTTTTGAATTTTAAATGTAAATTTGAGCTTAGAATTAAGTTAGGATCTATGGGGTCAAGGATTTGCAGGAGCTGACCCAACTAAGAGATGGTGCGGTGGTCCCCTGTGGAGCTCGATGGCCCATAATCTTCTATTCTAATTTGGCCCATAATCTTTTTCTAATTACATGCCTTAGGCTTACATTGTATTCATATGACCAAAATAAATTTTGAGTCAAAATTTTTTAAAATCAGAAATATGTAGTTAGGTACATCTTCATACCCTACATAATCTTACTAATTAGGGAATAAGTCTAGGTTCATAGATTTATTTCCTAAAATTGTAACAACCCAGCCATGTTGCATTAATATGACTTAGCCTCATTATTTTAAAATGTGCTTAGGTGGTGTTAGCTGGCAGCCTTCTCCAAGTAGGTTGTAAGTCAAAGAGTTGGGATAGGTTAGTTCAAGTGAGGAGAATGGCCAATGATTCCCAAGGATAGAATTAGGTCCAAAGATCTAACATGTGTTAAGCACCTATAGACTAGGTTAAGCATCCTTTAGAATAAGTCTTCAACCCTAAGCATTTCTTTATTGTGCTAGAATCTAAGCCCTAGATTTCTAAGAAAATGATAACTTGAAATCTAAAGTAAAATCCAAAATTTGAAGCCCAATCATAGGATAGATAAAATGTTTACTGGGCATCCCAGTATCAATAGACATTTCCTACTCTTTTCCATTTGAGTCTTAAAAGTAACTCTTTCTAATTTGGACCTCTCCTAATTGAATTTTCAAAAATTATTCCTTTGAAAGCTACCTTAGTAGTCTTAGGAATAACCACATGTTTCTTTAATTGAGTGTATTCTTAGAAGAGACCCATCCTAAGATGTAATTAACTATAGGGGCTTGCCTTTATTGGGAACCTTGATCCCAGAATAAAATAGACCCTATTCTACTTTTCAATGTTGTTCGTGGGAAAATACTTTGATACACAAATACCCATTAACTTTAGAGTCTTTTATTGAAATGATCAATCCATTATGAGAGCATGTTTATCTTCGAGATAATATGTTTATTCCTTAATGCCATATTTGATCATCTAAATAAAATATTTCTAAACTCTATATGGTGTTCTTTTCTATTCTAGACAAAACACCAACAACAGGTGCATCCAACAGTCACCCTAGTTATTCCTGGCTTTAGAAGATGTAAATCTACTATGCCTTCTTCCTAGCACAGCCGTTGCACACCGAATGGCAACCCCTTTGGTTGGTTAGTTCTACCCCGCAGTTGGGAGACTATCCCTTTTGATTTCTAAACCTGAGGTATGTCAATGCTAATATAACCCCTTTCTAGTGGGTCAATCGCACACCGATAGGGTCCATACATTAACTCAAATTAAATTAAACCCAATCTCATTTTCCCTAGTAGAGTTAAATCACACCCTTCTCCACAATGGAGTGTGAAATCATATATATAGTCAAGCAAACAAATCAAAGTCAAAACCAACCTCCCTAGTGGAGCCGAATTAAACTAACTCCCTAGTAGAGTCTAAATCAAAGAAATCCAACCAAACTCTTATTTCCAGTGGATACATCCCCAAACAAATATTTGAAATCAAACTCAAATCCCAATCCCCAATGGATAGCCCGAACTTGCTTCCATAGTGGAAGGTTCATATACCCAATTCCCGATCGACTCGAGCCCATATCTCTAGTAGATATGCCTCCACATCAATTAAAATAAAACAAATAAAAGTTGATTCAATCTTAATCCCTAGTGTATTATAGATTCTTATCCCCAGCGGATCTTCTTTCCATAAATCATATAATCAAATCAAATTCAAACCTTATCCCCAGCAAACTTTCTTCTTCTATGCCCTCGACATAGACCCCTCACATGTCATGTCTAATGCATGTGTGATCCCTTAGCGGATCTCCCTCCATGTCCTTGACATGGAATTCTCATCAAATCTTATTTCTTCTCTTATGCACACCTTTAAGCTTAATAATGTATTCATTCAAATTACATCATCTTAACATTATAATCAACATTTGACGATTTGTGATGGTGCAAGGTCAAATTAACTATACAATATCATGCTAAACGTATTATAGTGAATTAACACACTATACTATATTATAATATATGATGTTATATTATAATTTCTATAATATAATATATTGTCTAACATTACACCTCATTAGAATCACTTAAAAGGAACAAATAATTAAATTTTCTCAAAATATAAATAATGTTCATTTTGGATGTAAAATTGTTAATTTTCTATTAGAAATGGCACAAAATAGCATAATTTTCATGTTGCTTCTTGGTGTGTGCTGTGAATTTGGCCAAATTTTTCCATCTCAACCTTCGAATTAACATTTTTGTGAGTTTAGACCCAATGTATTATAACAAAAGTAAAATATACTAAAATGTAAAATAACATTTAGTAACACACAACCACATTCATATATATGTGAACTTATATTGTTATGTACATTATATTTTAATATGCTTTCATATAATATATTATCTTACATTACACCTTAAAATGAATCACTTTAAGCAAAAAAATTTATAAAATTTTGTTGATAAATGTACATTTATTTAGGATGTAAAATTCCGTTCTTTTGATTAAATGACACTCCATAGCACACCAAAATGATGTTCAAAGCTTACTTAAATTTGGCCAAATCCCATCATCTCACTATAAATCAAGATTTTTATAAATTATACAAGTACAAACTCTACTACATCATACTATAACAAACTAAAATATGTTGAACAATAAGTAGTAATACATAATGTATTCTATAATGCATGATGCTACACTATGTTATGGCATCCTATATTATAATACACTATAACATATTATATTATATTATATTGCATATCACATCAGAAGGGATTGCTTAAGATAAAAAATCATAAAATTTGCCTAAATAATAAAAAACTATGTATTTTAGTCGTATCACTTACATATTTTAAATTTAAATAATATATTATGATGCCATGCTCTTTGTATTATGAATTTAGCCAAATTCCACCATTTTAAAGTCTAAGTCAATATTTTTATAAATTATGCTAGTGTAGGCTCGACTGCATGATTGTAAAATACTAAAAGAATTTAAAATATGCAAGAATATATATTATGGTATATGATGGTATACTAAGCTACAACATATAATATTTATTTTGAACATAAAATCTTACTTTTAGACTATAAATGTCATAGCACACCTTTGGTACTACAACCTAATTTCCACTTCAAATTTATCAAATTTCATTATCTAATTTATTAAATCAATATTTTTTTATTTATATTAATATAACTATAGGCCCAATACCAATATACTAAAATATTTTAAAACATCTTATAACATCCAAAACACATCACTACATGCTCAAATATGTACTAATATAATATATGGTAATATAATATTATTTAGGTTAGGGTTTAGGGTTTAGGGTTAGTTTAGAGTTTAGAGATTAGGGTGGGTTATGTCAGGTTTTGGAGTGGGTTTAGGGTTTAGGGTTTAGTATTAGGGGTTTAGGGTTTAGGTTTAGGGTTTAGGGTTATTTTGTGAGTCATGGTAGGGTTTAGGGTTTTGGTAGGGTTTTAGGAGTAGGTTCACCTTTTGTTTAAAAAAAATAAATAAACCGACAGGTTTATGTTATTTTAGTTTATTTTTATTTATTTTAGTTTTATTTATATTTATGTTTATTTTTATTTATTTATTAGTTTATTTATTTTAGGTTTATTTATTTTAATTTAAGTTTTTAGTTTATTTTTTAGGTTTATTTTATACTAAAGTTTTATTTTATTTTATTTTAGGTTTAGTTTTATTTTATTTTAGGTTTAAGTTTTATTTTATTTTGGTTTAAATTTTAGGGTTTTATTTTAAATTTATTTTATGTTTCATCTTTTTAGTTTAGGTTTATTTTTTTAGTTTGTTTTATTTTATTTAATTTAGGTTTTGGTTTAGGATTAGTTTAGTTTAGGTTTAGCTTAGGTTTAATTTATTTATTTAGTTTATCTTAGTGTATTTTATTTTATTTTATTTTAGGTTTAGTTTTTATTTATTTTATTTAGGTTTTATTTTCTTTTGTTTATGTTTATTTTTAGGTTTATTTTTAGGTATAGATTTTATTTAGTTTATTTTATTTTATTTTAGGTTTATTTTAGTTATTTTTTATTACATTTAGTTTTATTTTATTAGGTTTTTATTCTTTTATCTTATTTTTTTTTATTTATGTTATTATTTATTTTATTTAATTTAGGTTTAAGTTTAGGTTTATATTTTATTTTATTTTATCTGGGTGGCTTTTTTTTATATTTTATTTTAGGTTTTATTTAGTTTAAGTTTAGTTATTTGTGTTTTTTTGGCCAGTGGGTTTCATTTTTTAGTTGTATTTAGGTTTGTTTGTGGTTTGGCTTCAGTTTTGTTTAAGTATTAGGGTTTTAGTTTATATTTAGGATTTTAAAACCATTAGGTTTAGTTTATTTAATTTATTTTTTTATCATTTTAGCTTTACTCTGTTTCATCTTTATTTAGTTTATTTTAATTTTTCTTTTAGTTTAATTCTATTTTATCTTTTAGGTGATTTTATTTTAGTCATCTTTTGTGGGTTTGTATTTGTATTTATGTTTATCTTTTAGCTTTAGTTC